>CM034532.1:56806508-56930642 GCA_020002185.1 Paraescarpia echinospica
CTTTTCGCCCCTGAGAAGGGGCTAGCTGCCGGTCGCAACTGAAAGCGAGAGCAAGAAGCACATGCACTACAAGCTACTCATTACACTAGACGCGTCCCACAGACCTGAGCTCGCACCACACCACTGGCCAACGGTTTTTATGAATGAATGAACGTTTATTCAGAACATTGATAACAATATATACAAGACAAGACAACCAAACAAGTTTAACTATAATACAAGTGAGAATATACAATGTTTGAAGGGGGTAAATACGAAGTCATTGACTTTTGTGTAAATTTACCCCTGACATGTATTTATATATATAATTATATACATGTATGTATACACACATATACACACATATATACACACATATATTCACATACATACATACATACATTTATTGTCTCTTCCGAAAGATACAGGCAACGTGAGGTGAACGAAGTTACCAAGTTTCGAAATGGCGACAGGTGGAATCGAAGTACCGCGCGACCACCGCTCCCCACTTGTTTCTACAATGTACTATTTTGTTTTCGTGAAGGTAATTTGTTTACTAATCATTATTTTCGGGGGTCATTTTACACTTAACAGTGAGTAAAACGGCGATAATTTGGTTTTGTGATGACTAAAATAACTTCTTCAAGCAAGGTCATTATGGCATAATGTTGTTCGCGAAGACCAAGTCCTTAATGTAGCACATTGACTGGTTCCATGTACGTGCATGGCTTTGTTATATACCCTTCTTTTGGTTAGATGGGCGTCTTACCCTATTTTCCCATAGAAGTCAGTAGTTTTGCCGATTGTTGCATTATATATGACATTTCTGAGCACTTAAATGGTCTGGTTAAGTGGAACTCTTGCGACGCTTGCAACGTAGGATCGCAACTGAAAGCGAGAGCAAGAAGCACATGCACTACAAGCTACTCACTACACTGTGACACTACAAGCTACTCACTACACTGTGACACTACAAGCTACTCACTACACTGTGACACTACAAGCTACTCACTTCACTGTGACACTACAAGCTACTCACTACACTGTGACACTACAAGCTACTCACTATACTGTGACACTAGACACGTCCCACAGACCCGTGCTTGCACCACACCACATCACACCGTCCATCACTTCGGTTGATTATTACTCATGTTGTTTTCTCAGGTTGTTACTTTCAGGTGTCTTCTCCTTCCATGAAATTCCATACCAACCATTTTTATTCTTTTTTAGTTTATAAGATGGTCACCGGTGAGACGACAGGTGTCTTTATTTTCTATATTTCTTTATTTATATATTGGATGACAACACGAACTGCGTTAAGCGCCATACTATATCTATACAAATGCAATGGTATTCGTTGCTTTGACCAATGCGTTCCCTAACTTTGCTAGTACATTTAATTTATACGTATTGTAGGCATTTATCAAATGTTTGTTTAGATTGTATTCAGCAATGTGTGTGGTAGGAAGAATGCCTCGTCTAATACACACATACCACCCGCGCGAAACCCGAAATAATTTCAAAATTCGCTTTCATCGTCATTAGCACCAACCATTACAATCGACATATATCAGTCGGTGCCTTGAACAGATGTGAGAGAAGTAAATCCGCAAAAAAGCCAATGTGATCCGGGGAAACCGACTGCTACGCTTTGTGTCGTACGCCTTTATATTTGCTAACACTTCCCGCTACCTGACGCGAGTATGCATTGTGTGCATTACTTTGCCCGCATCCAAAACAGTTGTTTCTGTAATAATTATAATAATAATAAAAGTACTTAAATAGCGCCAGATCAATTGAAATTACTCTCAGGCGCTTGACATGCATACAATAAGCCCGACTCAAAGAACACAGAAACACCAGGGGCCTACTCGCAACAGTAGGTGAAGACTGAGTGAATGACCGCCACAACATCTCGGCCAAAGACGCATAGGTGCTCGCCAGAGAAAACAACTTTTGGTGAAGGAATATCAGTGAGGCGATTGAGATTAGGGAGAGGCGACCAGAAATCAACAGAGATTCCGGATACGACCTTCCCACGATCTTCCTGGAAGTGTTGTCATGTGACAGTTACCAACGTAGTCACACGACGACCGAGAGTGGCGCAGACCAACGCTGATGAAGACGTCGTGAAGACATCGAAAGCTCCGTTCAGAGCAACATAGGACTCGGAAAGGTAACATGACATATTTTCAAAACTATGAATGTAACCGAGTCCGGAAGCAATTTAAACGCCAAGAACACAAAGTTTTTAGTGTGACTAGGAGTTACATTTAATTACGGACGAAGTGACATAGTAGAATCTAGGAAGAACAATCTTGATCCCGAGCTACTGAAGAACTTCCGACCAGTGTCGAATTTATCATTCATCTCCAAGCTGATAGAACGTACAGTGGTATGTCGACTCAACACCTACATGTCTGAACACAGATTGTACGAGGTTCTCCGGTCAGCCTACAAGAAAAACCACAGTACTGAAACAGCGCTCCTCCGGATCAGTGACGATGTGCTCCGCGCCATAGACAGCAAGAAATGTGCTCTCCTAGTCCGCACATGTCCGCAGCGTTCGATACAGTAGACCATTCAGTGCTCCTCTCCAGATTGCGTACTAGACTGGGCATCTGTGGGACAGCCCTCTCGTGGTGGTTCAGGTCATACCTAGCCAACAGAAAGCAGTCAGTTCTCATCCAGGGGGCATCATCCAACTGTCAGCGTCTGGACTCTGGGGTACCCCTGGGCTCTGTGCTGGGGCCTGTACTGTTTTGTGTCTACACCCTACCGCTGGGGTATATGATGCATAGACACAACATTGAGTTTCACCTGTACGCAGATGACAGCCAACTGCTGCTCACCTTTAACCCCGCATCTTCCCAGTCAGCGCTTGACGCTATGGAGAGGTTCATCGCCGAGGTCAAGATCTGGATGGCTTGCAACTTCCTAAAACTGAATGACAACAAAACGGAGTTTGTTGTGGTTGGAATTAACGGGCAGCTCGCAAAAGCAGCCGTGACAGACATCTCCACTGGGGAGAGCATTATCCCAGCAACATCGAAAGCGAGGAATATTGATGCAATTATTGACTCAAACTATGGACTGCAGGCACATGTAAACATGGTGTGTCGATCAACTTACTACCATCTCCGGAGCATCGGGAAGATCCGAAAATATCTGGATGTGAGTACGGCCCAGATAGCCACTCACGCCCTCGTCACGTCAAAGCTGGACTACTTGAATGTATTACTGCATGGCCTCCCCGCATGGAAGCTGACCAAGTTACAACGAGTGCAGAACACAGCCGCACGCATTGTTTCCCGTGTCCCTAGACGATCTCACATCACGCCAGTCCTTCGCGCTCTAGGTTGGCTGCCTGTGAGGTATCGTGTGCAGTTCAAATTGCTCACACTGACCTACAAGGCAATCCACGACGAAGGCCCATCCTACATCAAAGACATGCTGGTGCAACACAATCCGAGAAGATCACTTCGGTCTGAGAGCAGGTTGCTGCTCTCTGTGCCCAGTTAAAGACGCAACTGGGGGACAGGGCCTTTTCTGTGGCTGCACCCACACTGTGGAACAACAGATACCCCTATCCATTCGTCAGGCTCCATCGACGGATGTAATCAAAAGACAGTTAAAGGTTTACTTGTTTTGCAAAGCTTTTTAGTACAGTTTTAATTATTTATGACATTTTATATAAAACACCTGTATTGTTCATAGATAGTTCTGCATGTGTTTATTTTAGAGCTACTTGAATTATATATCTACTTTATTTATTTATTTATATATCTTAGACATCTTGTTTTAATTTTCCATAGTTTTTTTTATAATATAGATATATACTAATTTTTATGTTTTTAGGTGGGTTTTTTAAATGTGTATTTGTATGAATTGCTTCAATGATTTTGCAAAGCGACTGCAACTAGGAGCTGGGCAGAGGAAGAGCGAAGATGAGTAACAATGTGTGACAGGGCAAGTGAAAGAGTGTCAACGCCCAACATGGCTGGCTGTGTGATAGTACACGGTGTGTGGGTGTGCGGGTGTGACAGCGCAAACTGAATCCTCACTTGTTCCATTCACATATCTAGCTACGATTGAGAGTCCAATGCGCTAGCATACAACATTAATCGCCAGCCGACAGCACCTAACAAACATGTACGCCATTATCGAAAACGATACTGCCATATCCCAACACAGCGCTGCACAGTTTACTAATGAAAATGACAAGGACCAGAGCTGCCCATGTAACCATCTTGGTGTGTTTCATAAAAACAGTCGACGAAAGCCTTTGCGAGGTCACAGTTGTGCTTACCAAAAATGTGTCAGTAACGTTGCAGCTGCGGCTGCTATCCAGTGTATTAGTGTATTTGGTGTATTTAGTGTATTTAGTGTATTTTGTGTATTTTGTGTTTTCTGTCTAAACGCCGGGATACACACCAGACCCGACCAAGCCAGACCAGAGCAAACCAAACCAGACCAGGCCAGACTCACCCTGACTGCAACCTTTCGATTACGCCCGGGCTAGTTGCTGTCGTGAACTCACAGAAAAGAGATTCCGACCCAAACGCATTGTTTCACTGCTACTGCAGTCAATTGCATCACTGTTCGCATTAATTAATTATCTCAATATAAGTATTTTATGGTATCAAAATATTACATCGAACGAACGTATCCTTCAGCAACTTTATGAATAGGGTTGTAGTATGTTTTTGATATCATCCTCAGATCGTCCGTCGAGTTTGCAATTAATTGCAGGCCGTTCAGTTTAAAATAAATTAAATCCGTTTGCTTCACAAACAGTCCGCTAGACGCCCGCCCATTAGTACAAGAAACAGGGGCCGAGACGAGCATTACCAGTACCAATGGCGACGTCGGTGGCATTAAGAAGAACAAAATTAATACAGTGATAAATATTAATTTTATTGTATCGTCACAGGACGTCATTGGGTCCTGGCTCTCTCGTATGACAAACGGTGGCGCCACACCACGGAGTTTGGAATGCCAATACTGTATGCTGTGTACACGGCTAGATATTACTGCTGCATTTCGTTGCGAATATACTCACTCCTTACTCGCTCACTATCTTACTCAAATACTTATTCACTGTCATTTTCTTCTCCCCCTCGCCCTCACCTCTCTCATTCACTTTATCTCTCTCCTCTCCTCTCTCTCCTCTCTCTCTCTCTCTCTCTCTCTCTCTCTCTCTCTCTCTCTCTCTCTCTCTCTCTCTCTCTCTCTCTCTCTCTCTCTCTCTCTCTCTCTCTCTCTCCCTCTCTCTCTCTCGACACGGGGAGTACGATGTGGCGCCACCGTTCGTTGCACAAAAAAGCGCCTGGCTATCGCCGACATGAAGTGTTACCTTAGTAGACCAACAACGGTTAGACCACCGGACTTTCGATTGACAGGTTTAGTTGTCGCCTTTTCGAAATTTGGGCAATTTTGTTCACCCCACGTTGCCTGTGTCTTTCGGATGAGACACTATCGGCCGTTGGTTCTTTCCGTGTGGTGCCTTTGTCAGAGGAAGTAAAATATTCCACGTGAGTACATGTGTAACTTCTAGTGGATTCTCTAACTCCAGAGAAGCACACTCTTCAGGTATTAAACCCTCTGTGCAATATGCCAGTAAGAAATTGTTCTGAATAATTATCCTGAGCCAAAATTAATTAAAAAGTGGAATAAGTGAAGTAGAATTAAATAGTCGATGATTTTTACGCATTCGCGAAGGTTGCTACATTACGCCAATGATTACGTAGTTTCGTGGGGTGATCATCACAGTACGTCGGCGGGTAGCACGCGTGGTTGTGAAGCATGAATACTACGCGATAGTATTCGATTTAAAGTGATTGCTGAACATTCTTCAAGATAGTTCATTTATATGCAAATGAGTTCTTTTAGACATACGTGAATCGTTACCTTATAGAGGCTTTCGTCAGTGAAGAATGGCTACACCTGGAAAGAATTAGAGAGTATTGTCCAAAGTCATGTGCGCTGGGTAGACGTTGTCGGTGGCCTATGCTTCTCTTAGAGCGAGGGGCATAAATAAGTAAGTAAGTCTTCTGTTCGCTTCCTTGTCCACTATTTTCTCTCCCTCCAAATCTGTGATATGATGTTGTGTTATTGCACGGTGTTTGAGAGCGGATATACTGACGGTCGACATTTGCCTTTTTTCGCTCTTCGTCTATTTCTCTTCCCTTTTGTTGTCAACTTCCTTTCAATGTTCCTCATGTCTCGTTTGAACAATCTTCCCGTCTCCCCAATATATTCACCACTACAGTTCTTGCATGGTGTTTCGTACATAAGTTCGCCTTGTTCTTCTGGTTCCACTTTGTCCGTAGGATATATCAATAGGCGCCTGAGGTTGGTGTGGGGAAGCATGTATGTTGCTACCCCATACTTCTTCAGTACTCGAAGTACCCTCTCTGTAACTCCATCCACATATGTAGGTCTTGTCCTTTTTTCAGTCTTTTTCTTCTAGTTGCTATCCTTCACCTTTTTCAAGGACGGATAGCCACACACTTCCAGGTCTCCTCCCAGGGTTTGTTTCCTCTTTCTTCTTTCCCCCCTCTTCCGAAGTTATCATCTCACACCGGTTCATCAAGGTGCTGACGACTCCTAACTTTTGGTGGTTGGGGGGTGGGACGCAAAGTTCAGGTATTGGGGAGTGTGTGTCTTCTTCCGATGCATTATAGACTTCACACTACCATCTTCCTTTCTCGTGAACTTAGCATCAGGAAAGGACATGCTGTCGTTCTGGTCTTCTTCTCTTGTGAAATTGATGTTGCCCGTAGTATCAACACTGTTCATGTGTTGTTGTAATGTATCTACATTTCCTGTATGTATTAGGCAAATAACATCATCCACATATCTCTTCCGGTTTTGTGGTTGGCAATCGTTTGGTGCTGTGTCAATGATTTTCTGCTCAAAATTATCTGTGTACAACTTCACAACAATGGGGGATACAGGACTACCCATGGCTTCACTACACTTCTGATGGTAAATTTCTCCTCCAAATCTAAAGTACGTAGTCCCCAAGGTAAATATCAACAGCTCCATGATGCCGTCTACTGTTAGGTTGGTTCTCTTCTTCAGTGTCTTGTCATTCTGAAGTTTCTTCCGGATTACTTCACATGCTTTTTGGATAGGTGTCTTCGTGAACAGTGACACAAAATCGTTTTACACAAACGTTTCGCCATCTTCCACCTTTAACTTTTTCATCTCTTTCACCAATTCTTGTGAGTTCTCTGTGTGGTGTTCTGTTTTCCCACTAACGGTTGTAGTATGTTAGCCAAGTCTCTGAACACTCTAATTGTGTTATCCGCTATTGGTCGGAGTGGTACGCCCTCCTTGTGGATTTTGGCGTGCCGTACATGCGTGGTATGTTTTCAAGCGTTGGGTACAAGTACCAGTACTGGTCTTCGGTGATTTTCCCTTCCTTCCCCAAAGATACGTCATACGTCGATTTGTCATTTAGCATTTCCATCATTTGTTCCTGGTATTCTTTGGTTTCCATAACGACTGTGGCCTTCCCCTTGTCCGCAGGGAGTATGTTAAGTTATTTATTCTTCTGTAGTTATTTTAGAGCCGTTCCTTCCTGTCTGGTTAGGCTCGATTTTGGAGCCATAGCTGACTTTAGAACTCCCGCGATGTCTGCACGAAACTTGTCTTTTTGATCGTGTGGCAAGCTCCATGTTGCTCGGTCTGCCGCTACAACGAACTCTTCAGTCGGTACTTTCTCCGGTGTTACCGCGTAATTTAGACCCTACGCTAATATTTTCTTCGGATCCTCGGACAGTTTGTATTTAGACAGGTCTATCACTAATTTTTTTCAGCTGTTTTCCGGTCAGATCCACTTCTGTCTCTCTGCGCTTTCAGGCGCTGAATCTTCTGTTAATGACGCTATTTTGTTTTCTCGTGCGTACTCTCGCTGACATTTTGTTGATCTTCTCTTGGCAACGAAGTAAACAGCTTCGTTCCTAAGGCGAGTTTTTCGTCTTTAAGCATGTCCAATTTGTTGTTTATGACACTATTCGCTCTCATGCTAAATCCTTTCTGGCTTTGTCCACAATTCTCCTCGCATTTGCCGTGTTTATGTGGTATTTCAGGCTGAGACTGCGAGGTGTTACATCGATGTAGCGTAAACACATTTCTGTGGCGCGAAACCTTTCTAGCCAATTCTTCGAGTTTTCTTACAACACAACGAAAGAGAAGTACCCGAGGAGCGAGAAAAAGATCAATATCGACAATCAACAAATCCGCCCTCACAGACCACGCAACAACATAAAATCATATTATAGACTGGGACGGAGCGAGAACAGTGGACAAGGAAGCCAACCGAAGAAAACAAATAAAAGAAGCCATATGGATCAGAAAGGCCAGGACACCAGTCAAGCGAGACGAGGTAATTACGAACTATCTCACATGTACCGTGTGATACGTACTGACGAAGTTGGTGTGTTGCATCGACGAGAGCCTCTAAAAGGTAAAAATTCACGTATCGTATGTCTAAAAGAACTCGTATGCATCAATGTTAAGTGCCTCCAGTTAAAATAATTACGTGCTACCGCAAAATACTGCGCAAGCCAAGCACGCGATGCCAAACTAGAGAATGTCGTCACACCGTGACAGCACAGGGTTTAGCACAGCTTTCACACAAAAACAATTTCACAGTGAAGTCCTTAATATAATTTGCAAATAATTAAACTTGTAGATTGATAGGGCTCAACAGAATTCATAATTGGTTTTCTGTCTCTCTTACCCCAATTGTGTTTTCTATGATACCAAATATAATCTGCATTTAAGTCCCTAAATATACCTATGTTCCACTAATGTCGTATTTTCAATGAAGCGTTATCCAGATCGTAAACTTAGCTGTAAAGGTATCATTGTTATATCAGCTATGACGTTAGCAGTCTTCTGTGCTACCGTGAAACAGAAGCGTTGTTTTTATTTTAAAATATGTTGATATGTCTGAATACGTAAATTAAACAGTTTCCTAAAATATAACGCACCCGTAAACTTTGAAACTAACGTTGAGAAATAAGACAATGCGCTCACCAATATAGCAATGTGTTGGTGTTGTATAGCTAGAAAGTGCATACCTGACACAACGCCTTGTCGGAGATTGTATTGCGCAACATAAGGATCGGTTCAGCGGCTATGACACCAGCGAGCGACTTAGTTACAACCCTTCCATGTTGTTTTTGTAGTTATGTTGATAGTGGTTGTCTATTTCCTCCTGTGATTCAACGTGGAATGTGCCACGATGAGCGATTCCTAATCAAGACATATTGTGGTACGTGGCTATGTAACAGCTACCGACCGACCGACCGACCGACCGACCGACCGACCGACCGACCGACCGACCGACCGACCGACAGACAGACAGACTGACAAACAGACAAACCAAACGACCGACCGACCCCACGACCGACCGAACGACCGACCAAACAACCGATGGACAGACCGACCGATCGATCGACCGACCGACGGACCGACAGACCGACAGACCGACAGACCGACAAACAGACCGACCGCACGCACGCACGCACGCACGCGCGGACGCAGGCAAGCACTCACCCACACATATGCAGACACCTACTAACCCCCCCACACACACACACACACACACGCACACACACGCACACACACACACACACACACACATTCACCCACACACATATCCGCGAAAGACTTTCTTGAAAAACAACTCAAGAATATTAATTTCTTATCAAAATAAAGCTACTTAAAAATAAAACTGTAAGGCAAAAAAGACAGAAGATTGGAATGAGCAAATATAAATATATAGACAGACAAATGATTAATTATAATTATAATAACGAATAAGAGGTGAGAGTCATTCCAGCGGTAACGTTGTCGCTCTCTGTACAGTATATTAAATGTGCAAGTCGTGGGATCACAAACACTACCCACTGCACTGCAAAATGCAAACAACGTGTCGATGATGCCAGCCTTGGTGTCAGAGGGTCGACGACACACCGGGCACGACGCTAGAGGGGCTAGAATTTCAAAAGATGTACTAATGTAAAAAGTGGGTGTCTTCGCACTTTGAAACGCTCTTAAACGCATATCATCACAATTTTGGTCAGAATTAATAGTTATGTGAATAGACATCCATAATCCGAGTTTGAGTATCTATGATCCCACGTCGTGCTTAGCGTAACTGGCGACAAACTGGACTGACTGTACATCGTCAAATATACATCGGTTTGCGCAACGCGTTCCGAAAATCACTTAGGACTGCACGATCGCATTACTACCGTACTGAGATGACAAGTGCCGGTGGCAACATCCGACGTGTCTACCAGATCGCTAACACAATACTTGGTCGAGTTGGAGACCGACCGCTACCCGAGGACGCTACACAAGCTACTGTTGCAGCGAAATTCCAGAAGAGTTTCTCCGAGGAGATTGATGCGTTGCGCCGCGATATGACTCAATCGTCAACTGAAGACGTAGAGACGAATGTGGCTGCACGTTTAGTATGTTTCGAAGCTGCTTCACCAGCAGACGTGAAGAACATAATTTTAGCATCTGCTACCAAGTCATGCGAACTGGACCCGCTGCCAACGTCACTCCTTCAACAGAACATTAAAGCGCTGTGTCCAGTTATTACACGCATAATTAATGCGTCGCTCTCCACTGCTTTAGTCCCACAGTCGATGAAACCCGCCATTGTAACGCCTGTACTGAAAAAACGAGGTGCTGATGTCAATGTGCTGTCTAACTTCCGCCCAATATCGAACATTTCGTTTGTGGTGAAGACAATGGAGCGCTTCGTCTCAAGACAACTGCAACGCTTTCTGAACGAGAATGGTATATGGACCACGCCACAGTGCGGAGACAGCACTCTTACGCATTCACACAGCACTCTTACGCCACAGTGCGGAGACAGCACTCTTACGCATTCACAGTGATGTGGCGCAAGCGATTGATGCTCGACGTGGAGTACTTATTGTGCTTCTCGATTTAACGGCAGCCTTCGACACAATAAATCACGATATCTTACTACGGAGACTATTTGGCTATGGCATATGCGGCGAAACGCATGCGTGGTTGGAGTCATACCTATATGGTCGTACCTCAGCCGTGCGTGTCGGGAAAGAAGTGTCTGAGTGTACTGTGATGAGATCCGGAGTATCACAGGGTTCGGTTCTTGGGCCGGTGCTCTTCAACGCCTACATTGCGCCTCTAACGAATTCACTTAACCGACACGATGTACAACACCATCTGTACGCCGATGATACGCAGTTATACGTCGATTTTCCACCGTTTGAGCATACAAATGCTCTCATCAGAATGGAGGCTTGCATCAGTGAAGTTAAAACATGGCTCTATGACAACGGATTGGTTCTCAAAGAGAGCAAAACGGAAGCAATTGTTATACGTTCATCGAGCTTGCGCAGACCAATACTCATTGTTCATGTCGACATATGCGGACAATATGTAGCGACATCGACCATCGTTCGTGACCTTGGTGTTGCAATCGATGCTGATTTATCGATGGCGACGCAGGTTGCAAATGTATGTCGAAGTACTTACTACCATCTCTCGAGGCAATGACGACCAGTGTCTGCAAATGTCTTGTCCACGCACTTGTGACATCCAGAATTGATTATGGAAATGCGATGCTGTTTGGTATACCTGACCGTCTGCTGCACCGTCTAGAGAGAGTCCAACGGTCAACCGCTCGTGTTGTGATACAACTTCGACGAGTTGACCGGCGATCTATCACTGCGGTCCTACAACAGCTACACTGGCTCCCAGTGAGAAAGCGCATCGAGTACAAGTTACTCATGGTTGTACACAAGGCACTGCATGCAGGCACACCAGTGTATCTCGCGTCACTGCTACATCGTTACGCACCACGCAGGACCCTACGCTCTGGCGGTGGTCTGCTTCTGGATGTTCCACGCGTGACCCTAGAACGTTATGGTCGCCGGACGTTTGCATGTGCTGGGCCGACATTGTGGAACTCTCTGCCCCTGGAACTACGCGCGATTGGGAACACTAGACAGTTTGGAAAATTATTGAAGACATTTCTGTTCTCAAACTAATATAATCAGACATCATTTAACCTTTGCATTATTCATGCATATAATTTTAATACATTTTAGTCTTAGTTATCTCAGAATCACATTTTAGTATCTAATCAAATTATTTAATGTAAATTAGGCTTTTATTTATTTTATTTTTTCCAGTAGGTTCAGCTGTTCAGCACTTTTGCTAATCGCTTATTTTATTATTGCATTTATCCGTAATTTTACTGTACTTAGGTTTATATATATATATATATACAGTATATATTAGGATATTGTTTGCTAATTTTATTTATTTTCTTATTTATTCTCTTAAATGTGTTTTTATGCTGCTTAGATGATTGCCAATTTGTAAACACCCGTGAACGGGGTCATTAGTCCCGGATTTGATGGTGTATAAATAAAGTTTATTATTATTATTATTATTACCTATATTTGGGCTATAATTTAAGATTAATAGACCCTAGATCACAACCAAATAGCCAAAAAACCAATGTCCACAGCACCATTTTCAAAATGGCAATGAAGGTTAAAAATATACGCGTGACCAGAATGTTAGTTTCAGCTGTTCCTATCCGTAGAACAGACATTTGAGAATAATATCAGTGTAAATCATGGTATTACTGATTATATTCTTTATGAAGTGCATGCTTATAGAATGTCTCGAAAACGCTGTTAAATGTCAAAAAACGTTGCGTCATGTTTAAGAGATGTTTACTACGACATACATTTTATCAAAAACTATTGATTCCAGAGCTTAAAGAAAACATGATGCAGATAGACCATCACAATGGTGTCACAAAAATGTGATTACATCTACGTCATTGTTGTAATTCTGGCCACAACGTCCTGCAGAAGTACTATACTATGTGTTTACTACGATATCGTATCAAAATGTTTACTACGACATCCACCTATAATAAAACGTTGTAATTCACTTTGTCCAGTTGTCACTTTTACCTGTTTACGTTCAAACTTATGACGTTGGACATCCAAAAAGGATACTTGGCTGTTGTTTACTTTATCTTTTCCTAGAAATCGTATGGTGACAGTATGCATTGTGTCAATACTAAGGCTTGTAGAGTTAAATTGGGACTACATTGAGTTAAAGGAAATAAAAATAAGGCATTAGCTAAAATCCTTTTTCCATGTGTACACAAAGTTTAAAATTGTATGTAAAATTTGACAACATTAAACAAATACAGAAAAATACATTTGTAGCATAAATTCGATTTTAAGCCCGTCTGTGAAGCGATTCCCGCGGAAAATGAAATTTTAATGAGCTAAGCGATCACGTGGTATCGTGACGTCACTTATGACACACACTCGCATCAGGCCGACCCTTTCCATGCATTCAGAGCATGTTTACAAGGATAGCTTTTGGGTCGAAACGAGCGTCAGAACGAGTTATTATGCAGTATTCCGACGTAATACAAACACTAGTCATCATAGAGGAACAAGCAGTTATCTTACGGTTCCACATGAATCGAATTTTATTCAAAACAACGAATGCGAATGGGCTTACAAGTCCACTAGGTTTCGCCGAGCTTGGGCTCGTTTTCCGAATAATTATATCAAATGCAACCAACGGGAGATAATCTACACCAATAAACATACATAGCAAACATATATTGTATCCAGCTACATAAAGTAACGTGTATAATCTCATAATAGCACTAGAGTATCGATATATGAAGGAGTTGTACAATTTATCATAACTTAAATCAGTCAGGCAGTTTCCGTTGGTCCCGCTAGCTCGATGTTTCTAAATTGTATTTATTCAGACAGATGTCAATCTGTTTTCACATATATAATTACAATATATTACCGTACAATATATTTACAATTAATAAATTATATATCCATTACATTATATTTGTTTGGATAAATAAAATTTAGAAACATCGGTATATAATCATTTTTGTGGCGAATAAATAGTTACTACAAAAATAAAAATTATTTACAAACAGTGCATTATAGTATAAAATGATTTTGTTTATATTACTTCGTGAAAACATAATAAAAAAAGTGTATAGAAAATCAAAGGTTTGCATGCTGTCAGGATTGAACCGTCGTCGCCCGATTGTAAAATAAATGACAAGTAACCAACACGCCTATCCACTGAGCTAGCGGGACCAACGGAAACTATCTGACTGATTTAAGTTGTTATGATAAATTGTACAACTCAGTCATATACCGATATTCTAGTGATATTATGAGATTATACACGTTACTTTATGTAGCTGAATACAATATATGTTTGCTATGTATGTTTATTGGTGTAGATTATCTCCCGTTGGTTGCATTCGATATAATTATTCGGAAAACGAGCCCAAGCTCGGCGAAACCTAGTCGACTTGTAGACCCATTCGCATTCGTTGTTTTGAATAAAATTCGATTCATGTGGAACCGTAAGATAACTGCTTGTTCCTCTATGATGACTAGTGTTTGTATTACGTCGGAATATTGCACAATAACTCGTTCTGACGCTCGTTTCGACCCAAAAGCTATACTTGTAAACATGCTCTGAATGCATGGAAAGGGTCGGCCTGATGCGAGTTTGAGTCATAAGTGACGTCACATCTCGGCATCCCGAAAAGCGCGCCAAAAATGTGCATATTCGAAAATGTCCGGATGCACACCATAAAATGTGGAATTTCTAATTCATTGAATTTTTTAGATTTTTTTGGCTTGGTGGACGTGGAAATAGATAGCAGGATGTAATATAACATGAATTCGAGCAATATATGTTTTTATTCCCTTTAATAAAACGTACTGATTGTTGTGAGAACATGTGACTGTTCAAAAGTTACTACACAGAATCGACATTGGTGTGGTATTTTCCGTGCACGTGCCCGTTAAATCCAAGCTAAAATGTCGATGTCATAGTAAACTTAATATTTATACTACAACAGTTTATCTTTCTAAAAGTAAATCTAAGACGATGAAAGTGCATATTTAACTTCAAATAGGTGCATACATCATAATACTACCTGGGAATGAGATACTGTATCAGTGCATTGTGTTATTTTATGTTTTTAATTACATTTATGAGTACGCAAAACATGCCAACAATATTGCTGGCTGGATGATGATAATGAATATAAGTATAACACATGTCATTGCAGCCACGCAGTACGGGTAGACACATTGCTGCTAACTGCAATAAATGTCGTAATAAGCAAAGAGTTGGTCATAAAAAGAAGGAAGCTATGCGTGTTCATCGGTAGTATCTACCGCAGCACAAAAAGTATTGACAAAGGGAGAAGGTACGGTAGAAGGTCCGTGAAACAATGGCATGTCAATTTGTAAATAGAATACGCCGAAAATTACGGTTGTAACTATGGCGAGGAAGTTCAAAGTGCACACTGCAATAAAGAACAGATTACGCTTCACGTAAGCCTGGTTGTTCATTATCGGCAGGTGATGGCCCACCATGTTACATAAGTTATGTTGTGGTCAGAGCTGAGCGCAGCCATGCAACACCAACGACGTACACCTTTCTCAAAAAAGTTATATCGGAGATCAAATACCTGGTTCGAAACGTCACATTGGTACACTACCTCACTGATTCCCTCACCAGGCAGTTCCATTGGTACACTACCTCACTGATTGCCTCACCAGGCAGTTCCATTGGTACACTACCTCACTGATTCCCTCACCAGGCAGTTCCATTGGTACACTACCTCACTGATTGCCTCACCAGGCAGTTCCATTGGTACACTACCTCATTGATTGCCTCACCAGGCAGTTCCATTGGTACACTACCTCACTGATTGCCTCACCAGGCAGTTCCATTGGTACACTACCTCACTGATTCCCTCACCAGGCAGTTCCATTGGTACACTACCTCACTGATTGCCTCACCAGGCAGTTCCATTGGTACACTACCTCACTGATTGCCTCACCAGGCAGTTCCATTGGTACACTACCTCACTGATTGCCTCACCAGGCACATCCATTGGTACACTACGTCACTGATTCCCTCAACAGGCAGTTCCATTGGTACACTACCTCACTGATTCCCTCACCAGGCAGTTCCATTGGTACACTACCTCACTGATTCCCTCACCAAGTTCCATCACCCACTGGCAGTTCCATTGGTACACTACCTCACTGATTCCCTCACCAGGCAATTCCATTGGTACACTACCTCACTGATTCCCTCATCAGGCATTTCCATTGGTACACTACCTCACTGATTCCCTCACAAGGCAGTTCCATTGGTACACTACCTCACTGATTGCCTCACCAGGCAGTTCCATTGGTACACTACCTCACTGATTCCCTCACCAGGCAGTTCCATTGGTACACTACCTCACTGATTGCCTCATCAGGCATTTCCATTGGTACACTACCTCACTGATTGCCTCACCAGGCAATTCCATTGGTACACTACCTCACTGATTGCCTCATCAGGCATTTCCATTGGTACACTACCTCACTGATTCCCTCACCAGGCAGTTCCATTGGTACACTACCTCACTGATTCCCTCAACAGGCAGTTCCATTGGTACACTACCTCACTGTTTCCCTCAACAGGCAGTTTCGGAACAAACACACTATCAACCTCACTGTTCATCACCAATTCTTGTTTGACGTCGCTGTCAAATGGAAATATTTCGAGTCAGATAGCGGAAAAGGATCCTGCGACGGAGTAGGGGGGACTGCCAATGGAAATGCATGTTTGGCATTTAAGCGGGGTCTCACCTTTCACAGCGCAGAAACCTTCAGTTAGTGGGACTTTACTAAACCAATTCAAAGATGACATACTTGATAGTAACCGTGGATGAGGTGGTAGAGGCACAGTAGGAAATGAAACCTCCAATGATATGCAAATTCCTAGCATCACGCATCTACACAGAGTAATGCCTGTAGGTGCGGGACAGAGATATATTGTCTCAAAGAATGTTGCTTCATAAACGGCAAGTAACACCCGGCATGCTCTGGATGGACAATGCATCCGACCACAACACTCTCACATCACGGAGTGAAACAAACCAATATGACGCTGTTCAGCAGCTCCTTGGGTAGGTGGACGACACCACATTTAAAGAAGCAATCAATTGGTGTCTGTGTGGCTATTCTTTACAACAAGCCGTATAGTGGTCAGGTGAAATACATCAATAATGAAGACAGAGAGTGCTTGACCTCCTTCGTGGTCAGAGGAATAGATAAAATACTCTCCTTCAAATGATCAACAAAATCTGATGAGATTTTGGATTGAAGAAGAAAACTCCTGTATGAAAACATCTAAACGCAAGACGGATCGATCTGGTCGTGTTTATCTTATTAGCGAAACGGGTAAAAAGCATCAATATTTCCTACAGGAGCCCGTGTAATGTCGCCATGGAATGGAACAAATAACGATGATAGTTAGACGTGTGCATGTTTGAGAGATCCTAATATAAAAACCTAATTTTGAAGACGACATAACATGTGTTAAATAAGACTTCGTTGGTTTGTCAAATGACGATGTTTATTGCAACATCTGCATGTATTCATTGATAACATTAGCGTCACGTGTATATCAGACTACGACCTATGAGTGTATATGTACCATGATCTTGAAATGGGACTTGATTTTGTCAAGATTGATCTTAACGTTTATTTATACAGGTCCGTCCTGAACAACTGTTTGCTAGAATATCCAGTACTTTAGCATGTGTTATGTGGGTTATAATTAATCCTAATCCTATTGTGAAGAAACTAGTTTTTGATGATGATATACCACGTGTTTACTACGTCATCCACTCTGTTTACTACGACATCCACTGTGTTTACTACGTCATCCACTCTGTTTACTACGACATCCACTGTGTTTACTACGACATCCACTGTGTTTACTACGACATCCACGGTGTTTACTACGACATCCACTGTGGTTATTACGACATCCACTGTGGTTATTACAACATCCACAGTGGTTATTACAATATCCACTGTGATTACTACGACATCCATTGTGTTTACTACGACATCCACTGTGTTTACTACGACATCCACTGTGTTTACTACGACATCCACTGTGGTTATTACGACATCCACTGTGGTTATTACAACATCCACTGTGGTTATTACGATATCCACTGTGTGTATTACGATATCCACTGTGGTTATTACAACATCCACTGTGTGTATTACGATCCACTGTGTTTATTATAACATCCAGTGATGTACTATTTATGTAATCTATAATTGATCTGAGTGTTTTGAATAATGACAACTTTACTTTATTTAATGCAGGTGCAGACGTAATATATTATAAATTATTGTAAAAGTAAGTTCAACGTTTGTGATGATGCCGTTACAATTTGCCTTTCGGTGTGCATTTACAGCCTAACGCATTATATATTCTGTCATAGCAATATATACATTTATGTTCATGGGTTACCGTAATAAACGTTTGTTTAAAAATTGTAAGATAATTGTTTATATGTTGTATGAACATTATCTTTCGACATAAATAAAGTGAACATGATGTAAAAATGTTTATTACGACATCTAGACAGGTCACCTAAATATGTATCACCATGTCCAGTATATGAACCAACAAAAACATTGCATTCACTGTTTTCATATCGTAAACATACCTGTGCATTTTTTTTTAATATAAGTGTAATTCTAGGTTAGTCTGAAAGAAAAATAGCGGATTTGATACCGGGTCATAAAAAATCTTTATTTCAGTTGTCGGATGTCTATGTTGTATCCATAAGTAGTCATTTCGTACCTAAAACAGTTGGATGTCGTAGTAAACTTGGGTGTAAAAGTCAAACAATTTCATCCTGTTCCAACGGACACCACAGAAAAACCATAAAAGTGGTGTTGACAATATTTTAGGTCTAGATACTAGAACCTCTTTGCTTCCCAGAAATCATTATAGAAATTCGAATTGAGGAATTTCGAAATGTCTCAAACATTCATGCATTGCTATATATTTTGAAATTCTAGCCCACTGTAGGCTCTAATCGTATAATCCGTGAACTCGTGTGGCACACGGACAAACAATAACAGTGGGTAATAGCGACCGGTGACTCACAAGCGGTCCTGTCGTTTTTTTGGCGGCAGGCGGCAAGCACTATGATACATCAGCTCTGCTCAAAACAAGTCAGGTGCCGACGACGCGTAGTAAACAAGTGAGTCGACTGTAAAGCGGTGTTTGCTCTCTTGTTACGAATGACGACAATGTGTGGGACGGTTACGTTCTGCATGGCCGCCAACGTACGTCATGGTTACATATTAGATACATCGCAACACCTGCAATCACTGTCTGAATGACGCAATATTTATGTTTCCTTTAGTGTTGGCAGTCAAGGTGTACACACGTGACTCATTTCAGAATATTACACAACTGATTTTACCTAAATCAATTGTGCAACATTCTGCAATGAGTCACGTGTGTACACCTTGACTGCCAACACTGAAGGAAACAAAAATGATTGGTATTCACATGAGATGTGTGTGGCAAAGGAAAGCCCTTCAAACATTCTTCAGTGCAATGTGCCCATCCTCATTTGCTTATTTTTACCCACCGACGCACGCACTCACGCGCGCAAGCCCACGCCCGTTCGCCCGCTCGCCCGCTCGCACGCACACACGCACACACGCACACACGCACACACGCACACACGCACTCCCGCACTCACGCACACACGTACACATTCACACACGCACACACGCACGCACGCACACACGCACATATTCGCACGCGCACACAACAACTACGCACTATTTGTCACTGAGGAGACGATTTTGAGTTTAACATTAGGTTCGTCTAACTATTACAACTGTTTGTGTGTGTGTGTGTGTGTGTGTGTGTGTGTGTGTGTGTGTGTGTGTGTGTGTGTGTGTGTGTGTGTGTGTGTGTGTGTGTGTGTGTGTGTGTGTGTGTGTGTGTGTGTGTGTATGTATATATATATATGTATGTATGCGGGTATGTATACGTTTCGGAACATGATGAATGTTGGGGGGAGTTGGGGGACTGTTAACGTTTTTTCAAGACGATTTGTATCTCTAGCGCCATACTTTCATCTACGACATCTCGGAAGAAAAGTACGTTTATTTTGAAATTCCCCTTTGTGAAAGGTTTTTTCCGGTTTTAGGGTTCGTGTCGGCCATGTGACACGAACTGGTAGCGTATACAATAGCATTACATTCACACCTGAATAACAGAGGGCGCTGCGAGAGTGACTATGCTTGGTAATTTAAATGCTTTGTTCTCGTCTACAAAAGTAATGCATGCCTTTGTTGACGAGCACCAGTTAGAGTTTATTTTGATTCTTCAAGGTTGTTGCACTTTTTCTCAAGTTGAAGTGTTTGTGACAGACCTCTTCGAGCGAACATTCCCAGGTGGTTTGCTTGTACTTGCCTGTGGCAGTCGGTCTTCTTATAACGGCTCTGATTTCTCTTTTCCAACACCAGTTATTGTGACTAGACCACGTATACTGCATTATCAGTAATCATAGCTAATTATTAACTCAACAACTTACACACTCAACACATTAAATGAAAAATAAAATTCTTATCAGAATGATACTTTGATTTTGTTGCTCATAAGGACTGTTTGTTTTATTATGTGTTTTCATCAGCTGCATAGTTCTGATGATATTGCATCGAGTTATATATATATATATATATATATTATTAATATATATAACTAGATGAAATATTATTAGAACTATATATATATATATAAATACATATATATATATATATATATACATATATATATATATATATATAATGCTAATTTTGAACAATAATGGCAACCATCAACCATCAATCTTATAGAGTGTATTATTTGTTCTTGACATTTGTTTTTGTTTAGTAAATTGTTGAAATATCTCAATAAATAATCCATCTTCATATGATATTCTAATTTCCTTCTCCTGTTATTTCACATATCTACACACTTAAAAATGTTAGTTAAACCATATTTTCCTTTCGTTTCTCCCTCATCATCCTCCCATCCCTCAACAATTTGCTTCCGTCACGCATACTCTCTTCTTTCGTCTTCACCTTCTTCTCCCTACACCTCACCAATTCCCTCCTTTCATCCCCCCCCCCTCTCTCTGTCTCTCCTTATCTCTCAATGTCTCCTTAACACAAAGTATCTCTCTGTAGATGACAGAAGTTGTAATAATATGTCGTAATGGTGCATAAATATATTCTAATTTAAGTGTCCTCATTTATTATATGGGTAATTTCACTACGCATACAACTATATACCACATTGTTTTCGTTAAAACAAACTTACTCGATTTGTTTAAATACGTATATCTTCAGAATATTAAAATTGCATCATTTGGATATGTATGTCTCCCTTTTAATAACATGTTACAACGCAACAGTTTATTAAGACAGCTAGATATGCGAAATATCACGTTATTATTTTTTCTCAGGTGTACACATTCTGTGCGGTTTTGTGATAAGGTATGATTGTATACTATTACCTGTTCTTGAATTGCTTCATTCATATGCTATAGTAACCTTTCTGACGCATCGATTTTGCTGAGACCAGAACACCTGTTTTAAATCGGTAGTAAACGGGAGTAGAAAGCAGGCTGTTCGATTTCAATCAATCAGTCTGTCGGAAACGACACTGCACAGTTTCCTAAACTGCGCTGCGTTTTAACTCGGCATTTAAACATGACATGAAAGGCAGGCGAAAATAACACAAATCAACCGTCATGCTTAACAAAAAACATAAATTATAAAGTAAAATCTTCTTTTCCCGATTTACCCACGAAGTAACGAGCGTGTGGAGAAATCAACCACGCCGTATCGTTCTCGGCAGATGGTTCCAGTCAGCGCGCGGTTTGGCAACGAAGCTGACGCGTAGAGTTGTCGGCGGCCTTCGAGGCTGTTCTCCCGACGCGTCATCCGGTCTCAGGAACAGGCGTCCACCCTTGTCGCCCCACAGCTATGGACGGCAGCAGTCTCTAATTGCCACGCCACCGCGGCTAACCATGGCAGCTGTGGAGGTTGTTTCTCGCTCACCGACCCGCTGTCATCCGACATGACTGGCAGAGTTCGGCTGTATCCAAATACCATCTACATTGCGGTGTACTAATTCTAAAATTGTGGAAATGCTGAAATTACGTTAGAATTAGAATAACTTTCATCAAATATTAATTGCACTTGTACACATATATAACATCGATTCTGTGGCGTGTCTTTAGTGTATAATAATAATACATTTTATTTGATAATGCTACAGACCCGAAGTTGTTTCTGGCGATTCATAGCATATTAAAAAATTTAATATAATTGTTAATAAATCGAAATAAATCAATTTAAATACATATACTAGTAGCAATTATTATTATTATTTTAAAATAAGTGTGACAAAATATAACAACGTGTGAGTGAATAAGCAAAACTAATACATAAATGTGAAATAAACAAATGTATGACAAAATAGATATAATGGTGAAGCTAACAAAGGCGTACTGATACACTGTAGACTTGCTTTGATGAGGAATTCGAATGCAGGTAAGATATTTATCAAATGGACAGCAAAGTATTATTAAATAGTAATTATTGTGTCAAAACAAGTTGATGGAAAAGAGAATATTTGCTTTATAAAAGTGTTATGTATTTCCGCTAGCATTTGTTTTCATGATTTTATCATAGTTAAAATCCATTCAATTTCAGTAATTAAGCGTCAACAATATTTCAACAACGGAAATCCCGATTTCATTGAATGCATGGTAACAATAACTCATTAAAGATCAACATAGACATTATAAGGTATAGTTCATGCAACATGTATTAACATAAGAGAACAGTTAATCCCACATACTACGAAACAATGCAGCACTGCACCATATAACAACAACGTAATATAGAAACAAATCTCATCGATCAACGAGATCTTGTGTAAGTAAACACGGGCAGCGACGCGAGAAGAATTAGATAGAACCTCTGATTGCCGACAAATTGTAAATCTACCACGGAAGGCAGATTTTTCCGCACAACTTGTAATTGATAATTGCCACCATTTCCGCTCGAATAGGATGACTGACATTTCGATTTAGAATGTCTAACTGCTACGCACCGGGCTGAACCTGTTTCCTACGCGCGAAGTCGGTCGAAGGAGCCTGGAGGTGTTGACTCCGTAAGTGATACGTCTGTGTGCCATTTTGTGCCCCACTGCCGAAAGACGTTTTGAACAGTAAGCTATATCTTTTTATGAAACTTAACTCGTGATTCCAGGTGCGTGAATATGTTGGAAAATTATGGAAATTAACAACAAAAATGTAGGGGTATACCCCCAAGTGACGTATGTGAATCAATACAACACGTAAATGTGCGATTTATGCACGAGCAACATATCTGTAAAGTGATGACAAGATCATCTGATTATCCATAATCTTACTGTAATCTAGACAATTCCAACGTTCTGTGAGGTTTAATTTAAATCGAATATTTTAGCACAATAGTACTAATATTTTTGTCTTACTTCATGAGGAGTTGTAACACTCACAACATGTTTTTTAAATATTTAAAACTATGAGGATTATAATATATCTGATCAAACGACAATACCACAACAATATTAGCTACTATTTTCTATATAAACGTTAATTTTGTTAGATTTTGTTAGGGCAACGTCAGGTTTTTAATCCATCCTCGACAATGCCGTCATTTGTTGCGGTGCTACGGGTTTATAGTATTATTATTATTCCGAAGACACACATCGAACTGTCGCAGTTCGCCGGTGTAGCAACTGTAGACACAACTCTCTTTACCAACCGTATTCAAACACATTTATTTCTTACACGAACCGACTCGCTCTCTGTGTGAATCCGCTCTTCTTCATTCACCATTGCCCTTAGACCGAGCTGCTTCACCGTTGGCTTGTCTTACCTAGTCTTCAACGATCTAAGCTTTGCATCCCGTTCAGCAGCGAGGTCGAAATTGCAATAATATTGTAATGAACTACGTTAAACACGTATAGAATCGAAACATAATAATGATAATAAATGGAATGGCAAACTATATATCATTCTCGCAGTTCAGCTCACCGGTTGGATTCGAGAGAATAACTCAACACCTGTAAACAAGTGTAAACAGCATTTAATGTCAGTCCCCATATATATGTGTGGCTTTCCCAGCCAGTGCATCGACTCTGCCAGATTGACATATGTTATCAAATACATTCATGAAACTACCGGGTACAATCTACCGTATATTAAAGTCTTATATCAAACATATAGAACATATATGTAAACGCCTTGACATAGTGTTCTTGACATGTATGACAGGCGACAGCTAGGTATTATTAGTATAAAACTAATACAATAAACAAGTAACACATAGACTCAACACTGTTACTAAGTTCAAAATAACACATAAATAGACTAAGTACTTTTAGTTGAAAACATCTTAAAAGTATAAACTGTATCATACCTGTAAAAAGGTGTAAACAGCATTTAATTTCAGAGTCCCTGCAGATATGTGCGGCTTTACCAGCCAGTGCATCGACTCTGCCTAGATTGACACCTGTGCCATGTGGTGGCTAAGGTGTCGAGGATAGCCTTTTATCAAGTATCTGTGTAAAGTAATTATAGTACTCAACTCTAGTACCTGTTACATTGTCGTGATTGAAAACCACTTAGTTCTGATGCGGAGCTGATTTCCAACAAAACGCAGCCAGAACGAGAACCAGACGAGACTTCATTTCAATATGAATTTAATGGAAATTTTGTGGTCGCAAAGCCTTAACGTATTTAAAATGAACGCCTTGTTTAAGGCAACGCCGTCAAATGATACCATAAAACTAGTCTTACAGGTATGCAAATTATTCAAGGTGATCAACGTTCCATTCAACTGAACTGAGTCATAGATGGCCACACGGATGTACAACTGTGTACGTTTTCCCATCGTGAGTTTAGCATAGTTGTTTGATCTCTTGCCTAAACCTAGGTTGGTAGTATAGAATTCGGAATCTCAACTACACAACAATGAAACTAACGTACATCATCATTCCAAAAATATGACCCGGTTGTCTCAACAAATAATTTAAATTTATCGAAAGATTCGGCAGCCGACATATACAGTGCATGCATTTAACTTCTGTCAACAATCTGCCATAAACACTATACTAATGGGGATCTGTTTATTAGAATCAAACTACGTATAACGCCTGAGTGCATGGTTGTGTATGTGCGCGTATGTGTGTGAGCGTGTGAGGGTGTGCGTACTTTCGTGTGTGCGTGCGTGTGTGCGTGTGTGAGTGCATACGGGCGCAAAATGATGATAAGAATGAACAATGACGACATAAAATGTATACGTCTATAAGAACGTATTGACGTAATAAACCAGCAACTATTGTTAGATGGTTTCGGAATCGTTGCATGTCAGCCCACGTGCTAGAACACATGCAATAATAAAAGATTGAAAACAAAGAGATTTTAAAATGTTTATTAATTTAAATAAATATACATAGTGATACATAGGTCTTATGGAACTTATATACAAAGTCTTCAACAACATATGTACGAATATCCACGTTTTTGAATGCACATGGTTTTGTTTGATTAATGGGGTACGTGTAATCGTTCACAACACTAGTGACGTAACTGGACGTATATTTTGCATCTCTTTCTCTGGAAACCGATAGATTTCCACCTGCATCAAATTATCGACTACTCGGTCGCGCATGAATGCATAGCTTGCAATTTTAAGATAAAAGTTCGTAACAGTTCACAAACGGATTTACATAATCTGTCACCAAGTGAATATGATGCTAAGAATAGACACAACAGAACAACCCAAAAGGGGATATTTCTCTTGGATTTGCCACATGTCCTTTGTGACGTCACTGGCAACCGAAGAGCTGACAACTCTCCAACAAGTTATTTCTGCGTCGGGAAACGATCCAACTTGGAGGTCCAACGTTGGTGAGCGTATCGTTCCCTCGCAGCGTCCACGATCCGTGGCTGTCATTGACTGTCTTCAGACAGCCATGTGACACCGTCATGATGCAGTGGTATTTGGAGACGTTTGCGGCACCGGAGGCTGTTCAGGTGAGCCCGGCATCCGGCCACTGAAGGCGAACGGCCATGTCTGAAAAGGACAAACACGAACTGTCGTGAAACCTTCCTGTTATAGCGTTTAGTGACAGACTGAAATTAGCACTGTTTGGATAATCACATATATATATATATTCTTTTAAACATCAAGAACATATCTTATGGTTTGTTTGTTTTGTGTGTGTGTGTGTGTGTGTGTGTGTGTGTGTGTGTGTATGTGTGTGTGCGTGCGTGCATGCGTGCGTGCGTGCGTGCGTGCGTGCGTGCGCGTGCGCGTGCGTCTGTGCTTGGTCGTCGGTAAAACGTATATTAACCTGTATCCTCACAGAAGAGTTTACCCGGTCTTAATTTCAACTGGCCTATTACGTACAATCGTTCGCAACGATATGCGTCGTTTCTGCAATTACTCCAAGCATTGTAGTCTGCGATACTTTATCCGATTTTACCTATTCGGTTTAACACTATGTGAGCACAATTTCCGTGCTTAACGTAAAGTACTTGCTCTAATACTGACATTGTGCATAATTGTAATATTTCAGTACAAACTGATTATTGCGGGTACAGCGACAAAGTGAAAGTTGTGAAAATATGGAGGCCGTATGCGAATGCACCTGGATCAACTCTAATAAGAAGCCACCCAAGTAGCTAAGATAAAGTAGCCCCTGGTAAAAGGGGTAGCCTGATTACAGAGATTGGTCAGGTGTACATATATGCAGATTAGTTTGGCACTTTCTCACAATCTTGCACAATTTTTAGTTGCATATAATTTGCAAATGTGTCATCTGGACGGTTCACCACGCTATATGAGAACTATATGAGAACTATATTAGAACTTGTCATTATAACACAACATTATGGTATTAAAAGTACTGTTTTGCTTAAAACAAAAGTCACAGTTTGATTAAATAAAAATGCACGGAAAACTTTTTGCACAGTGGTAGCTCGTTATATTTGCTGATGTACGACAATGTGTTCGTTTGGCATTCCAAAATTAATAATGATTATTTGTGGCTGCGAAGACCAGTTATAACTTGTGATATCCATTTTAAGTGACCAGTGGTCATTGGTCATTTTAGACTGAAGTAACCGGCCGCATTACAGTGTGGATGGATAGCCGCTTCATATAATTAGTTAAACGTTGGCGGATGTCTTACTTTTCTATGGAATGTTTCCTAAATTGTACCAAGTGCCAATATCTAACTCGTGAGACTTCCATGCTATTAATAGTATTACCAAAAATGCCCATCATCGTCGGGTTTGCGCTACATACAATCAGAAACAGAAGACGGTTTCCCGACTATTCGCACGTGACATTTCTTATAACTTAAATTTGAGCAGAAGTCCCCAATTAAACGGTGGACGGTTTACGTGGCTCGGAACAATCGCAGAAAACACGCGTAACGTAGCGAACAATCTAATGTCTGACGTCCGGTGCGAACCTCAAACCATAACAATTCTTAACCTACGGAGAATTTCGAAAAACTAAAATCGTTACTTTTCTTTTTCTATGAAATGTGTGTGTGTGTGTGTGTGTGTGTGTGTGTGTGTGTGTGTGTGTGTGTGTGTGTGTGTGTGTGTGTGTGTGTGTGTGTGTGTGTGTGTGTGTGTGTGTGTGTGTGTGTGTGTGTGTACCATTGACCAACTATTTTTATTCAATGACATGTGTCTATATCTTTGTATTATATTTAATTGTATTTTATTTATACATATGTATACATATGGACTTTTGAAGTAATCATTATTACACGCATAATCTCGCATACACGCACACACCCGTACATTCATATACAGACGTACCCACGTTCGCAGGCCCAGCTATCGTTAGATTAGCCGTTGTTGAGGATTGGCTACGAACTTTTTATTATATTCGAAACTTCTAATACAACTAAAACAAAACAAAATAAGTTGCCTAGACGGTTGTTTTTTTACAATAGTTGATGTATCAAATAGATGGTTTCTAGATATTAAATGGTATTTGTTTCAAACTGCTATCAAGATGAACGACAGTACACAAGCTAACATTAGGATAGATATCGGAAAGTATTCATATCAACAGAGAACGATAAATAATTCAAATAATCGGATAATGATTGTAAATTTATCCAGTGTGAATATATTTCTTTAAAAAATTGAAAGATAACTCATATATGAAAGATAACTCATATATGAAAGATAATTCATATATGAAAGATAACTCATATATTAAAGATAATTCATATATGAAAGATAATTCATATATGAAAGATAACTCATATATGAAAAATAATTCATATATGAAAGATAATTCATATATGAAAGATAACTCATATATGAAAGATAACTCATGTATGAAAGATAACTCATGTATGAAAGATAACTCATATATGAAAGATAATTCATATATGAAAGATAACTCATATATTAAAGATAATTCATATATGAAAGATAATTCATATATGAAAGATAACTCATATATGAAAGATAATTCATATATGAAAGATAATTCATATATGAAAGATAACTCATATATGAAAGATAACTCATGTATGAAAGATAACTCATGTATGAAAGATAACTCATATATGAAAGATAACTCATATATGAAAGATAACTCATGTATGAAAGATAACTCATATATGAAAGATAACTCACATATGAAAGTTAACTCATTTATGAAAGATAACTCATATATGAAAGATAACTCATGTATGAAAGATAACTCATATATGAAAGATAACTCATGTATGAAAGCAACTAATGTCCTTGAACCAACCATTTGATTTTCCATAATCTTTAAACATATTACATGTATATAATGTGCGTGTGCGCGTGCGTGTCTGTGTGTGTGTGTGTGTGTGTGTGTGTGTGTGTGTGTGTGTGTGTGTGTGTGTGTGTGTGTGTGTGTGTGTGTGTGTGTGTGTGTGTGTGTGTGTGTGTGTGTGTGTGTGTGTGTGGGTGTGTGTCTGCGTGTCTGTGTGTGTACATAAAATATTATATTTTACTATGTATATATATCATAATATATATAATATATATATAATATATATATATATATATGTATCACATTTATATCATATTTAAACAGCATTATGTTTACGTTCTGCAATCTTCGCGATGCTACAAAATGCTGTCTAGATGTCGAGAATAAATAATAATGTGATGTAAGAAATTAGTCCACATAAACATATGTAATTTATAAATTAAATTAAATTAAATATCCTATAATGCAATCCAGTTAAACTATTTCCTTATAATAATTTAAGACTGCTTTACAAAGAACATAAAATACATACCAGCTACAAGAATGGTTAAAGTTATATTAAGATAGCTAATGTTAGTCGTTTACCCAAAGGTAGTCAATATATGATCAAGATGCAACAATCGACAACAACAGTACAATTTATATGAAAGCGTAATGGTTTATCTACAATTACCAAATATCTAAGAATATTTATTTAGAACAGCAGTTACTCTTTAGCAATGCAATAACTGTGTGGACAATTGTATGTAAAATTCGTGCTACTACATCTATTTTGAAATTACTGCGGTTTTATCATGGTCCAATTAATGAGGTTCCGTTGTATTATTTCTTTGATGTAAAACTCCAACAAAAATGGTGCGTACAGGCCTAATAATGAAGGTCTGTTTTCGTTTTTTTTTATTTAACGCGTTAACTAGACATCTGTTTTGAAACGTATTTTTCTCGGCTGGGAATATATTCTATAGGGCTTCGCCATTGAGGTATAGGTTAGGATTATTAACAGAATGTCATGGAAATCATGTGTTTTGTGTGTGAAACAAAAATATACAATTCCTAAAAGAACGACGTATTGCAGGATTCTATTAAATAACTTATCTTAATATAAGATAGATGTTTGTTGCAAGTCTAAATTGAAAGTCTAAATAAATAAGGTTGTGTCTTTGAGGAAAGCAATCTTACAATAAAATAAGACACAATTTACTAGAACACAGTATTAGAACGAGTCAGCGACTAGCAACCCAGCCAGTTGTCGGACTTACAAGTTTGAGCGGATTGGCGTACTCCGACGTCGAGCTGTCCATATTGACCGGCGTCACGGAGACGCTCGCCTCGGAAGCCGCGCTGTCGTCGTCCAGTATTTTCTGCAGGTGGGCGATGTAGCAGGTGGCGAGTCTCAGAGTGTCCAGCTTGGATAGTTTGGTGTCCGGTGGCACCCACGGAAGCATGGTCTTGAGTCGCGAGAACGCCTTACTGAGAACTCGCATCCGCATCCGTTCCCGGTCGTTGGCGGCGTTTCTCTGCAGCGGCTTGTCGCTGTGGAACGACCCGATATCGTCGTCGTCCTCGTCAGGCGCGTGCAGTCGTCGTCTCCGACCCATCTCAGTGGCGAGACACGGTCATCCGATCACGACAAGGTTGACCCGCTCGCGTGTGACAAACAAACAACTCCGTGTTGCAACGGAGTGCGCGTATCTTTCGTTCTCTATCACCCGTCGATGTTCTTCAGCGCTCGGCTCAGACTTCAACATCAAAGTCGTCGGCCAAGTTCCGCCTTCCCGGCAACACGGGCTTCTCATTGGCTGGGCGGCGTGTTTGGGGAGTTTGATCTGGCCGCCCGACCTGACTAGGGCAAGACGCTGTGTCGAACCGACACAAGCAATTAGCAACGTCATTTGTGCCCCCGAAACCGATCCAGCAAGTTAGTCCCACTGAGCTTCCACAGTCGGTCGCAAAAACAACGATCAGCAAACTACCATGTGGTGTTCTGATGATCTGTGTTCTTCTTCATTTATACCTAGGGTTGTTTTAATCGGGTGACAGAATCTTCGCGTAACGGGGATAAGTTCAGTTTAGTTAAATGTGGCCAGTTTCCATTTAATGTAATTGTACTGTTAAGAATAGTATTGCCGTTTACATATACAGACCTATGTCCAATTTATTTGTTAAGAAATGTATCGTCAATATTTTCTTTAGGCAGCTCCATTTTCCAGATGGACTTCACTTAAGTGCTGCATTAAGTTGTCTTTATAAAGTCATTGTCAGCACTTGACACAAGCACATTCACCTCTTCTCTCTGGTGGTTGTCGTTCTTCCCTTATTTTGTAGTTGGTTTTGAATTGTTTTCAGTGGATTGCTTTACAAAACTATAGATACGAGGAAATCAAGAGGAGAGCAAACATAAGTTGTTTAACAACTTTTGTTGATAAGTAAATAAATGCAATTATTAACAGAATTAATGTTCCAAACGTAAGGAAATTAGAAGAACTAAAGGACTCTTAGTGGCATTACTAAAAGAACAATGTTGATTTGATATCATATAGTAGCAGGCTCCTGTGGCTTCTCTCACAGTGAAAGATAAATGAATCGAACAACGTGTGAAAATGAAGCGTCATTGCTAGCGGTGTGAATATTGTTTAACTACAGTTGGTAACTGAGGGTTAATCTCGTTTCGCTCATTAAATATTGTATACGTTTTGTGTGTTTCTCTTTCTGGTAGCCTTCTTACACTTTCCATTGATCTTCCAACGTATACATAAAACTCATAAAATGTTCGACATTTCAAGAACCATGATGTCATCCTGTTGTTCAAATTGGTTAAACAAATTGTTGTGTTTTATTTCAGAAGACGCAAAGTGTTTTTTTCTGATGGGATGTGTGTTTAACCCTTGTTAATATTACAAGTTGTGTTCAAACACTCGGAGCGACGTAGAATAACACATAACATAATACATCTTACATACATCTTAAATTTAATCGTTGTATATGTTATGGTTGGTATTTTTTATTTCATAATGTATTCAATGTTGTGAAGAAACTCTAACATAGTTTTGTATATTTTCACTGATATTTGCGGAGAAGTGAAATTTAGTTTCAGTCTATGTGGGTATGTGCTAAAACTAACTTTCCGTAATCAAACACTCGTGGCCGAACATTAGCAATATGGGCCCTACGGCCACCATATTACACGATCGACGTGTCACAAACACGTGTCTGTGAATCCGTAACTCAGGAGTAATAGGAAATGTCAGCGCGTAAAGCAAATAGAGAATTAAAATAAAATCCACAACATTCACGCGTCGTCTATTTGCCAAGTTGAAGAGAGACTGATTGATGCATTTTGGTGAAACTCTATACCCCTCAACTTTCCGCTTGTATTTTACATTTCACGTAGTACGGAAGTTGAACTGTAGAGACGACGTTGAAGCAATATTTTATGGGTGTGCTGGATTTACACGGGAAGGGTGTCGACGGGAGACAGCAAGGCGTGGCTGACGTATGTCGGAGCTACGACAGACAGCGTCATCCAGACCACTTCCACTTTCCGGTACAACAGATTAGTCAACCTTGGTTCTGTTATATAATCCCCGTATCGATTTCACACTATGAGTAATATTTGCTGCTGGCGCATCTTCTAAGCAGTACCTGTCAGTGATGTTGTCGTATCCACAAAACTTGTGTAGGCCTCCCTAAGCAAAACATTTTGTAGAATTCTAATGAAACATGTAGAAATTATATTACATTTCTGTAGAATGTCATAACATTAATGTGGTATTAAAATTCAATACGATTTTATAGAATATTCTATACAATTGTATACGGTTACTTTATTTCTATAGAATGCCTTTAGAATTCTATGTTATGACCACTTTGTTAGAATTCTACAGATATATTTGTATGTTTTGCTGTGGGCTACACGGGACAAATTAATTAAGAACGAACCACCGAATCGACAAACAAACTTATAACTAAATTATTCATTGTAAACAATATCAGTCTTAAATAATAATTACATCATAGAATATAATCTTTAAACAGCCGACATTTCTGAAACGGTTTTCTTTTGAAATTCACTAGATGTTGAGCGTGAAACAAAAGTAAGACATGCGTGTTTTTCTTCCACGAGTGCATAATTCCACTCTGGAGCATTGTCGCATCGTGGTGATGTGGATGACGTTGGTGAGTATGTACAACACGGATGAGGTACAGGTCCCTACAACGTCGTTGTGGTCTTACAAGAAAGTGTAGGCCTACAAGAAAGTCTCTGGTGGCTAGTTCCGCCGATGGTATTGTACTTGGGCCTATTCATTTTGAAGTAGTGACATGGCACTGTTTCGGTTCGCAAATAGGAAGGCTTGGGCAGCCCATTTGTGAGAATGTCTATCATCAGCCGAACTAGGCCAAAAAGTACCATTACCGCAATTGCGTAGGTAGGAACAGCTCGCGCCCATCATTCTACTATTCAACATAAAGTTGGTTTACCAAAAAATACAATAAACAGTAGTAAGTACAATTGTGCTGAGTAGAACTTTAGCAGCAACACAAGGTTTTCTGCGTAGTGTGTTCCTTTGAAGTTCACACGGATATATCCAACAGAGGGCGCTGCTGTGCGAGACGTTTAGCGTCGTCGGCAGCGCGCGCTGACTGACGAGCTGCGCCACTACATCTCAGAAGGCAGGGCTAAAAGTTGATCGATCACCTTTAATGGGATACTGATTGGAGTTGTGTCAACTTCAGTCACAGATAGTTATTTACATTCTGTTTCTGTTTTCGTCTTCGGGTTTAGGCCCTACTTATAGTAAGCGGACGAATGAATTGATTTGTAGTGTAAATATGTATGCTAATTGTATGTCCTATCGTCAATTGGGCGTAGGGGACCAGGCTGACATTTCGCTAATCGGAGGCAGCCTTCTGCCGTAATAAGTGTTGCTGCAGTGAACGTATTCGTGTACTATGTCCCGACAACAGTGTTTCTGTTTTGAATACATCACCCCTTTCGTTCGAATGTCGTCGACATTTTACTCTCTGTCGTCAACGTATATGTCGTTATTGTATCTTAACGTTTGGTTGTCACCTTTAAGAGTATGCTATGTGCCATTGTTGAACTCCTCTCGTCGTATATTTGCTCGCACGCACGCACGCACGCACGCACGGGCGCTTGCACTCGCGCGAGCACACACACACATACATTCACACGCATGGACACACGCACGCACACACGCACACACGCACACACGCACACACGCACACACGCACACACGCACGCTATCATCTTGGAGCAATAATCTCCTTCGTCGCAGCATTGTGGAGATTTGGTCAATAACTCAAGAAGTTGTAGACGAAGTAGTAGCATGTTAAAAGCGGAAGGGTTGTCCGCCAGCTGTGCTGGGTGGGATCCCGGGAAGTGAGAGCGTCCGCAGGAAACTGTATGATATTCATAGCGTGCATCGACAGAGTTCACACTTCCCGGACCGGATGAGTAAATGTTGCACGTATAAATAAAATTGCAGAAAACGTACTTGGATTGATATAGTCTACTGGTTGCGACTGGTCGGAAAGCATCAAAAGGTAGACTAACACAATCCACATGATTCGCCATTATATAACATTTGACCATGAAACAGATCACGTGGTTCATTTCGTTTTTTTGTCTGGGTTGTACATGTGTTATTGTGATATTACGCAAGAGCTGTATTTCTTGCGTTGATGCAAGCTCTCCTGTTGGTGTGTCATAGCCATAAGACACGCAATATCACCTATACCTTAAAAACATTTAATTAAACAGCTACCAAGGCAACACGACTCAAATTGCATGTAGAATGGAAAGCCACGAACTTATTGGGAATTTTTTATGTTTAACATATGTGTGACACTCCCAAGTCACATAACGTTCAATTGTGTTTCTAAACGTTCTCCTTGCTAGAATTTTGGCAGAGTACTTATCCCAACAATCTCATGAGAAAGATAACTTCCGTATATCTATACTGTCATTTGACTAAACGTACTTCATGCGTTCTAGTTAGGTTAAATGTCAACTTCTTTATATCAATTCTATATTAAAATATACAAAACTTTTAAATGTGATCGGGTCTCTAGTTTGTTTGTTGTTACTCACATTTCCAAACGTTTTCACCGTAAACTATTGAATAAATTAAGTTGTAGGCCTACGCATATAGGCCTACGTCTGATATAGGCGCTACGTTTCTGTATAATATTCTATTTTTTGGTCTAAAATTGTTTTATAGACCCTATAAACAGGTTGTTTTGTTTTCTTAATAATTAATCCGAGAATCTGAAGCAGTCCTACGTTGTAGTTTGTCATACATGCTTTATGTTCAACATACGAAAGAAAAATTACATTGGTTCTTCATGAATATTCAACAGTTTTCTGTCGTCTACTGGATGACACGTTACACCAGCGTTTTCCGTCATCATTTCAGTATGTTATCTTAATCGATTTTTATTTGTTCGTGTCACCCTCACAAGCACATTCCGTAGAAGTTACAGGGTTGAGGTCAACATGATTTACTGAACATCTGCTTGACAAACTGTCCCGTTATTTAGATTGAAGATTTGGTAATTTATTTCAAACGCACGTTCAATGCAGTGCTGTAGTGTCAAGTTCTTTTTATTTTCTCTAAAGTGCACTGATGCGAGGCGCAGACTGACAACACAGCCGTGGCGTAATGTCATAATAAAATGCTTAACAACTGCATCGATTATCGCCGAAAATACGTTCTGTGCGATTCTTGGGCTTTCATCACCGCACCAAGCGACATCCATTAGGTGAATTATCGTTGTTTGAACGGACTGTCTGCATGTTTAATTGACTGTGCCGAAGTGCCTGTGAGAGCGGATCCAAACGATGAATCCATGTTAGAGGTCAGTGTGATGAGACGCCGCGACCTGTCAGTTAACGTCAGTTGGGGTTCTACTAAGTTTTTCTTGTCTGGATTGTTCGGATACGGAACGTTGGTTCCGTAAGCGCGGTTATGGTGGTAATGATGGTGAAGTTGCTGTGTATCACGCGGTCATCGCTGTAGCGACACAACAGCCTCGACGTTGGGGACGTTTGTAATATATTACTGAGATATATGTCAGAAATAGTGAAAATATGTCGTTCTACATGGCATAAATATGTGTAAATTGGAGACAATTAGAGCCGCTTAATGAAAGAGTTTGTTTATTGGAGTAGAACAAAACATCGCAAGTAGACCCTGCGGTTTTGGTAGAATCCTAATCGAACTAGCGTATGTAAGCGTGTATGTTGACCTTTTTCTCATAGACGGTTTGCATCTCAGGGGCCAAATGTTCAGCGATTCATCTGCAACCCATCAGAATAAATGTAATGCATTTTTTTACAATTTCCGTTACTTTTTACCAACATTAATTGGTTGTTCACAACGTTAGGCGTTTTCTGAGATTGTTCCTAGGGCCGCCGAATACTTAAGAACGTTTTACGTAGGGTATAACGTTCGAAAAAAAAATGCTCACATAATAAACTGACGTCATAACAAAGTCATGTACGCATATTTCTGGAAACCGGCTTCTGCATGTGTCTGTATGTAGCGCCACCCGGAGGGCATTTTTGCTTGTGATAGATTTATGATTAAGTGATTCAACAGTTTCAAATCAGCCTAAAGTATCTGAATTTATTCGACTTTAATATAATGCGTGGCGTCAACCGTGCCAATTAAGAATTCAACTAAACATTACATCAGACAACAAATCAGCAGGCCAATCTGTTTTAAGTATTTAACAATTTCACATTATCGAGGATTGCTACTTAAAATGTATATCTATTTGCCCTTATGTATGACTGCCATCGTGCTTTTAGAAGGGTAGTTCGAAGGCCCAAACATCCTAAATATGATATAGTAGATAATTATATAGAAATTAATTTAATTTTTATAACTAATCAAAATGAATTATCATAAAAGGCTATTTTAGTGTCTATACAACGAGCGTATTAATGGGAGGCCTATACTGCCCAAATCATGTGCATCTTGGTGATGTAATCAAAATGTAGTTTGTTCGATCAGTGAGTATGAGTGTGCGCGTATGCATGTATGTATATCATTACGTAGTGATTATAATTATTCTATCATACACTCAAACATTATTTTCTATGTATGCATACACGCATACGTACGTAAGTACGTACGTACGTACGCGCACACACATATATACGTAGACCTACATTACGTAAGTACGTACCCACATGCATGCATGCATACATACATACATAAATACATACATATATGTAGAGCCTACTCATATACATAGATAAATGCATGCATACATACATAAATAAATTATGTGCATGCATACATATTTACATACATACATACATACAAACATATAAATTATGTGCATACATACACACACTCATACATACACATATACACACTAACACACACACACACACACACACACACACACACACACACACACACACACACACACACACACACACACACACACAATTTTGTTAGCTAATTTGACCAGGCAGGTGAATTAGTTTCCTCCACAAGCGCCTGCAGTCGCGGCCACCGGAGCCGACTTGCAAGACCGGGGCCGGATGATGTAACAGTGTCGCGGCCCCGACTATGAGCTACTAACAGCCTGGAGCCCGCCGGGCAAGGAAACAAACATACGATGTAGTGCTGTTCGCTGAGTAACAGATGTACCAAACTGGTGCAATTGCTACAAATAACAACAATGATATTAACTCTTACGAATTTGTCGAACATTATATTGAGATACAGATACTGCTTAGAAAACAAAACAGGGTGATAGAAGAAGGCCTAATTAATATATATATATGTGTGTGTGTGTGCGTGCGTGCATGCGTGCATGCGCGTGTGTGCGCGCACCAAACATGTGTTATGAAACAAGCAATGATAGGTTACACATCTGCCTCAAAATTTAATTATGTGCTCGAATGGTAGCAAGCAAAGCTGCATCTCAAGTGATATAATTGAAATATATGTGTTGGAGTTTGACATACGATGTCCGGGAATTTCGTTTTAAAGTCGGTTTTCCCACAGACCTTCCCCGACGTGTGCGCCTGGTACAAGTGGTTAGTGTTTTTGTCAGTGTTCTTAGTTCACATTACCGCTACAGTCCTGCAATAGCATTCCTCTTCTGGAATGAGACACAATATCCAATTTGTTCCAATTTAGGTATGTGTTAAAAGCTGTTAGAATGTTTCCGAAATTAAATGTTCTCTCGTCTTGTTTCATAATTATTTCCCGAATACTGAACTTATCTTTCCACTACAACACGCTAGCGTGTGTGTGAAAACATGATTGGTTCTTATGAAATCATCAGACAAACTAATACATCATTTCCGACTTGCCTCAGTCTGTATTCATCTAGAAATGGCAAAACCACACATTCTCTTATTAAATCAACTGCGCATTTAATCAAACATTACATGATTTATTACAATTATGAACATCATCGAACATGACATGCGACGGGCTAAATGAATCGAAGGGAGTTTTTATGTATTTATATATCTTGTCATATTAAAATTAAATACACATTTAATAACATAATGAACTGGCATACCTATTATCATGTTAGTAGTTCATAACAGTTGTTACGACACATTTAACGTATACATCAATAACATGAACACCACACAAGTTACTCATCGCTTAGTTCGTTAACGGTTCGCCAGCATGTTTACACTTTGCGCATATACAGTATGCTGTAGTTTTCTCTTAATTGTTTCACTTGGTGAAAGCTAATAAGTGCTACGTTGGTTAACAATAACTGTCAAAAAGCACACTCACTTTATTTATTCAAATATGTAAATTATTTGTTTGTGAATAGTATATAGACCTCAAAGTGTGTTAAAATAAGCATAGAAACTAATTTAACTCGTTATATGGGGCTTATATGCGAAACATTTAACAGCTAAAAGGAAAATAAAGGCATCGCGTTCTGTAAAAAAAATTCCATTGCCGGGTTCTCTTCACTAATCGAATTCCAAATTAACAGTGACAACGCTCAGCTATAAAGACCACCAGTAGCGCAACCATAGACGGTACTTCATTGTTAGGTAAATATCCATGACCATTCACACCGCATTCATCCACTTCATCAACTCCTGGATATATAAATACTATATCAATGGACAGTACATGTGCATAGAATGAGCGAGAACAGACAAAAAGAGCTTAGAAACCAGAAGATGGGGAGCATTATAACGCAAAGCAGAAGAAGCTACCAAGTGACGTGTACCCAACCTAGCAAGAGAGAAAATTATGAATAGTAGCTTAATATTGTGCAGCTAGGAGCGGATGCAGAATGACAGGGAATTTTTAAATCGTCCGAGGTAACTTTAACCTACCGGGTACCGTTATATTTGAGAAAAACAAACAAGTCCATAATTAATGTTATAAGCAAAATATACCTCGACAAAAATAACTAAGAATATAACAAAACCTACTTTGTCCACTTTTAGGAAATATGCCCATCTGGATTTCCGTCTGTTGGCAACCCTACGCTAATTTAATGATTAAATATAGAATTGCGTATTGGGAGCAGTGCTGTTCTTGTAACGAGTTGCTCTTACTAGCAAATATAACATTTCAATCAATTATTTATCGAGTAGGAACATATCGCACTGAGAAACTCGGGCAGAAGTTATCCATTCGTCGTAGACCTCTTTCTTTGACCTAGTTAGGCAAAGCTATACACGAGTCGGAGAGCAAACGGAAGCCGTCAAGTTAATTAGTCGTCGGTGGGAGTTAAAAGTGTGCATTCGGTATGGTTAGGCAGCTATCATAGTTTCAAAGCGTTTTCTATACTGCAGATTCTAATGAACTCACGAAATTCAAATCAGTGATCAAAGCCAATTGAAGGCAAGGTTCATCGTTCAGTCGACTTGATAAACGGCGCTTTGAGCTAATACTAATCGTTTTTGTTTTGTTGAAATATACACTTGTTCAAACATGTCTACACACATGCCTTATGTATTTCATGAGCGTGGAGGAATTAGATAAAATATAATGACTAACATAAGAGAAAACCTACATTGGCCATGAAAAAGGGCGAGCGAGGATATAACGCTCCCGAAATCCGCTTCCGACGTAATTAGTTTTGTTGGCGTAACCAAAACTGGTTTTATTAAAACTTTTTACACTTTTAAGAAGTCTTCTACACTACTATTTTGAAATAATGTTTAAGACTTCATATATATTTTGTTGTGTGTTGGTATTTCCAAACATAATCACTAATAGCACACATCTTTCGGAATAGATAACTTGGTATTTCTAATGCGTCTATAGGTGATCGTGTTCATAGTTCTGTCAGAAACCAAGCAACCCAGTTGTTTGTTATATGGTATCTGCCACATGCCGCTTTACAGACACAAAGACGCAGCCGTTGGTTTTACGGACTATATTTCAGCCCTATTAGACGTTTGACGTGGATAACGTAACTTCTGTTTTCTACTATATAAAATGTTCAACAAATTACATAAAACGTCACTACAACTGATCAGTGGACGATCTACGTAGCTTTGAACAATCGCAGGAAACACGCATTACGTTGCAAATAATCATCAAATATACTGAATGATCACTCACAAGTACGAACCCTTCTCCAACGGAGAATGTCGACAAACAACCGTTACGTTGTCTTCGTGGAGTTATACGCGAATATTTCAACGTTTGATGGAATACGAATATCATAACATACATATACATACGCTAACCAGATTATAGTTAGACAAGTCATTATGATGACACAACTGACATAGCCATCACACGACTTACTGTCTAGCAATAACGTTTGCTAAGCCATAAAAATGGCTGCCGAATAAATAGAGCGGTCGGGCATTTCGTCGAATATTTTTTTGAAATTCTGGCCCTTTATGTTTTCTTTATGACAAGAACATTTATAAGGAAGTCTTAAGGGAACAAATATAAGCGGGAATGTGTGATCTCCGTCAAGGTTTGCCTTGCCAACACTGTTGATAAATACCATAATGTCACTACATTACTAGTGATAGATCGGTCAGTTTCTAAGCTAGTTATTCCCAGAATTAAGATAAACGCCAGAACTAGACCTTTCTCTGATGTCACACAAATTATGTGGAATTTATTTAGCGTTAATCACTAAAATAGCAGATAAAAATACACTGACATTAGGACGTCAACTGAATACCACCCTTTGGTCATCTTGTTATATCTTCACTCGTTAAACAGCCAACTCATACAAGTTCAACGACTTTTAGTTGACTACAAAGATCGAGTAAATCTTTAGTGCTACATGCTTCCCGGGGATTCGGCACTGTACATCTCTTATAATAGTATTGCAAATTTAGTGGGATTGTTTCAAGAAATATATAGCAGAGTCCATATTTGACCCACTTTTGACAATAACACATTTCTTGCATGTAATTCAAACCTATATATGCATTAAACAATCCACCCATTTAGCAGAACATTTATTTAAAACGTTACAGTGGTGCAATTATATATCCTAAATCTGGAGCCTTGGGACGAATAAACGTTCATTTCTGCAGTTTGTAAACCATATATACCTACCGTCAATGCGATGAAGCGCAAATAAACCACAGTTGTTGTCGTCGCTTTGACTTCTGTGATTGTTGTCGATATGAGACTAGTCTTTGCAAATAAACAGAACCGAGCCAATCACGCATATTGTATGACACCGCACGTTGTTCACAAGTTCAGAGATATGCAACGGGGTGCGGTTGTACTGTAGAGCATTGCATAGTGTAAACTACCTTAAAGAGGTTGTTTTTGCTATTGTCTCGTAATAAATGGAACTGAAAACAACACTGTATTCTCAATGCACTATTGTATCGTAATGATTAGGCAAATGACTCATAAACAGCTTAGTTCGTGTATGCTTTTGTGCGTTTACGTATGCTTTCAATCCACACAAGACACTGCTTTGTCGCCGATGAATCGAGCACACGCTTTAGCAGCATTGAACGAGTGGTTGTTTTCCACACTGTCCGACGTTCCTCGGTTGACCAAACTGTACGGCCAAGCCTGAAACCACAGTAAGTAAGTAAGTATAGTCAGGGTGGTATATGTGAAGTAAAACTATTGTAATATAAGTCATAAAGTATTATAAGAATATTATGTTGGAACGACTGAACGTAGTCTTGAATGTAACAACGTTCCGGTTTTTGTGTTAACAGTAGAGGTAATGTTAGTTAAACTCAGAAGGTATGGCACATTTATGTCATACATATATATATATATGAATATAATATACATATATATATATATATATAATTTCCCAATGCTTCCCATCAAACGTCAGAAACGACGAGACATGTAGATGAACATAGCTAGCCAATACGTCTAGAAAAGTTGAAATCGGGAGCACGAGCTTTATTAATGAAATGTAATAATAGGTTAACATGTTTATACTGCTGAAGAACCAAAAGGAATTGCGGTATAATTGTTGTGTCACTGTTCTAAACATGCACGCTATTCTATTCAGTTTCCTCCATTCCAGTTCATAAATTGAGCGGCATCCCTTAGTAGATTCAAGTTTGAAGGTTACATCAAACAAACACAGTATGCTAGAATGCATCTCCATAAATCATAGTGCAAACATGTGCCATTAATTTTGTGTTAAGCCAACCAAAATTCCCGTGGGAACTGATTCGGTCTGACACTTGAAAAATGTCCCATAATCAGAATATATGGGCAACTTCGGATATATAAATAAGTCGTTCGCAGACAAGGATAACTACTTAATGTGTTCCCATGTTGTCGCACGTACAATGGCCCACTGGACATAGGACAATGACATTGGCATCAGAACCTTAAAGATGTAACGATATATAACAAGACGGCCATGATAACAAGAGTTGTTTTGCGTATGTGCGGTCGTATCAGATTATTATTATTAACAATACTATTTTTCAAACAAAATGATCTTATTGACAACGCTGGTGTTATTCCGTATATAATTTAATTTATTCCAAGACCGCAGCTGTGAATAGACAATTAGACCCCTACGCTGCAATAACACGATTTACGCTGTCGTGTCCAAAGAACATGATCAACGGGTATACAGGGGTGTGTACATATGCATTGATAATAGTAGGCCCTGTGCCTTTCTGAGACCAAATTCCGCTATGCTACGTTTTCATTTCTGTTATAAACCACCGATTTGTTACTTTTTTCTATGGTTAAGTCATCTTATACATCAATAATGTTATGAGAGAAACCAACATCCGATGTTTAGTATTTTGTTTGCATTATATAAAGTGGAAGTAGGCCAAACATTAATTTACGACCAGAGCAATTCTTACACACAGACGGCAGGAAACACGCGTACACTTGTCTCAACGTTATCGCTCACATTATTTATTTATGCGTTCCTGTACAAAGGTCGTCTGCTTTTTACACCTCTCTCTAGGCAACACAATTATTCTCTGACGCAATAAGATGACATTCATTGGCTAGTCAGATTACGCACTAACGCAAGACATCGGGAAAGAAAACACGAACTGTCACGTAAGAGGTTTGGTTTATTAGCGTGTTTATGTTTTGAAGACAGAACAATGGTGCAAACTGAACACATTACATATTGCACATTTATGCCTACGTAAGACAGCAAAGAAAGAAAAGAGCAGAAATAGTGTAGGGAAAACAACCGTCAAACGGTATCAAAGGTGTTCTTGATGTGATTCGACGTTGGGAATTTCGATATCGCGCAATCAAATGCTGCCGAAAAGTACTAACCATTTATGCGCTCTCTCAAGCAATGCTAAAAATCGGCACTTTTGTCGCTCATAAAACTCACAATAATTGTCCAATTATAACGGCCCAGTAATAATGGCCCAACTCAAAGGGTTGTCTTTCATAGTGAAACATTCTTCTTCCAAACCCTTAAACCCTTACAACGTTGCAGTCTTACAGAGATACTCGTGCAAAGCAGCTTTCTCATCACCAAAATGACTGCGACAACTTCGGCAACGTCAAGCTGAGCGATAAACGAACTTGCAAAGAAGCAGCGAAGTCGGAAATCGACCACTGAAGGCGGTCTGTAGGATGTCCAGAACACCGACAAACACTGGGTTGGCATCGTTAATATGCGCATCGTCTTCGCCGCAAAATTACCCAGTGAACTTAACATTTGAAATGTAAAAAGTTCTGCATTATTTTGAAGGAAGACAGCTTTTTGTCGAAACATTCACTGCTTAAAAAGCCTGCAAATCGTTACGAAAAACTTGACGAACATGACAAGAAGGAAGATGAAACAAACGTGCAAGAGTTGGTCGAGAAAGCCGTGAGCGAAGCGCTCAAAAACGTGAGAACGTCCCGTGAGTCGACGACCGACAAGAAAACGATCGATGATAGAAATGCGTTTGATATTGGCCGAATTATCGCTTAGGTAATCACTGCTATCGAACCACTACTAGTCCCGGCTGTCGTGAATGCCACCGAAATCGTCATGTCGGGCACCCGTTGTGACAGTAAAGATTGCCTGAAAATAAAGAAGCAGACGCAACTCCAGGGTTTTAAACTCGACGAGCTCGAACAATATACAAGAAAGGAGAATATTCGCATCAACGGACTGCCTGAGACGGGAGACAATGAAGATACAGCTGACGAAGTGGTGAAGCTCGCACGCAAGGCGGGTGTGGCAATCACCAAAAATGACATCAGTGTAGCCCATCGGCTACCTGGAAACCGATCCAGTGGCAAGCTTCGCACCATCATTGCGAAATTTGTGAGGAGAGTTGTTAAAACAGACTTCATGCACAAGAAAAAAACCTCCGAAGTGACACCGGACCTAGAGTGTACGTTACCGATGATCTCACCAAAATGAGAGCAACATTGCTATACAACCTCAAACATGACGACGAGATTGACTGGGCTTACACACTCGACTGCAAGCTCTTCTGTGTCAAGAAAATGCCAAACAACGAAGAGAAACGCTTCAAGATTGACTCGCCAGATGACCTATTCTCCTTAGGATGGACCGAGGAACAAGTGGAGGGACTAGGTGTCTACTTAGTGATAGTGAATTATCTTTTCAGTCACACTAATGCCCCATGTGAATATAATATCTCCATAGCTAACACTAATATTGAACAAGTAAATTGTATCAAATTCCTTGGTGTTTATATTGACTGCAAACTTACATGGTCTCAACATGTGAATGTTGTACATACTAAAATTGCAAAGAATCTGTCAGTAATGCGTCGTGTTAAATGGTTGCTGAATGAGACTGCATTGTACACTTTGTATTGTTCATATGTACTACCTTATATTGACTATTGTTGTGAGATATGGGAAAACACTTATAACAATTGAATCCAACCATTGTATATTCTACAGAAACGTGCAATCAGAATATGCTGTCAGTTGGAGTATAGAGCTCACTCAAAGCCAGCTTTCTTTAAATGTGATGCACTGACTATTTTTGACCTGATTGATTTAAAATCCATGGTCATAATGTATAAAATATATAACAGATTAATGCCAAATAATTTTCTTTCTCGTTTTAAAGTGGTAAACACCACTCATGCCCACAATACTCGTCAAGAAAATCACTTTGAATCTAAGTATTGCAGAACAACTCTGAAAGCGATGTGTATCAGTATAAAAGGTGTAAATATGTGGAATTGTTTAAATACGAATATCAAAAATTGCACTAATGTAATTGCCTTTAAGAAAAGGTATAGATCACTACTGGTCAGTAAATACAATATATAATACATTTTATTGTATCGCTATAATCGTATTCAAATATTAATTTTGTATCAAGTATTTTTACATCAACAATACTTATTCCTATTGGTCAATAAATACATTATGTACTCTTCGAATTCTTAAAAATATATATTTTTTTTACTCTTTTGTTATACATCATGTTCAAATCCTTTTCATGTGTCAAACTTATCTACATCAAAGATACTTGTTCCTGTCTGATGACTGATGTCATCAAGTCTGCATTGTCTATAATTAGTTAAACATGCTTATTAGCATGTATAAGTCCTATGTTAAAATAAGGATTATTAAATTATACTTCATGTATCTCATTCGTCAAATTATCTTTTAAATTAAGTACATGTATTATGGAAAGGGAAATGCTAACTATAAGTATTGTACTTCTTTCATTTTCCTTTCAACATTTCAATATATTATATACTATATTTTTTATTTAGTATGTATTATAGGAATTATGCTGTATGTATGTATGTACGTATGTTATGTTGAATAAAAATTCAATTCAATTCGTACACGTTGGTAGTCAGCGTTTGTCTTCCCTGAAGCAGCATATTCAATGAGTGTGAGAACGCATTGCTGAACTCGTAGCTCCAGCTGACGACCTCCTTCCAATTGACCGTTTGCGGAACGATGGCCAGTAGGTATCTCGGCTGGATATGTTGTTTATTAAAAACAAGCATAAGTAGGCCTATTACTGTGTGGTTGTGTCTTAGTATACACTTGCGCTTATTATCCCCACCCGGTATCTTCGTCACACAACACAGAATGAATAAGGCATGTTCTTGCTATATACCATCCTTATGACTGTTCAAAGAGCTTTACACTTCACTTCCTGGCAGACCTGTTTAATTGATCACTATCTCGACTTCTCTCGAGTTCGACGCTTACACTTCTTTCCACTTTATTTATCGTGTTTTTCATAGGTTACGACTACTTTATAATTACTGTGTAATTGTTTTTTTATTTGTGCTCATGATCATTACATCTATTATATTTTAACAATGACTACCACTGTCTAAATTCAAACACATACTTAGACCTACATAATAAATTTTACACTTCAGAAAGAAATCACGTGCGTGGAAGGTGCTGTTTAACATAATGTGGATTTATGTGACTGGTCATGTACAATAGTGCATTTAATTTTTATTATGACATTTAAAAGCATAAATTTCTATTATGTATTTTTCATAAGAACAAACCAAAAGTTATGTTTTAAACACCTGGATCATTAAACTATTGGAGAGGCTTCTGACCGAATCAGAAGACATACAATGTGAAAACTTATTTTTAATAAATCGAACAACCGCAATGTAAACTGCATGTACAATAATATCAGATGCAGAAGATACTATATTCAGTCATTACACTGTATAACAACTGCTTCAATGTGCACCTTTGTTCTACAAATAATGTTATTGATAGATGTTAGCTTGTTTGCACTATTTTCTAAATGTACGCATGTAAAGAAGACATTTTAATTAATATTAACAAAACGCATATTTTATAATGTACAGGGGTGTGTGTATTTATTGAACTATTATTCAAACTTATGCCTGCAAAGGAAATACATTAGTATTATTATTAAAGGGAAAGTACCATATTTTAATAGAAACTTAGTGAAGGCACGCGCGTTTGCCGCGGAAGCTGTGAAAAGTTCACGACGAATATCTGCAAACTCTTCGCATCTGGCAGAAGACAGCTGCACCCGCCGTGTATTTAGTGGCTCGCGGGTAGTAAGAGCGATGGCTGCACGCGAGCGAGGGCGTTCAACCTAATTGCTGTTGCCGTTGCGTGTCCCCTTTCGCGTCGTCGCCTCATGTCAGGGTGCCCGAAAGAACCCTTCTCTCAGCGGGGTGTCCCACGCTAATGTGCAGATGGCGTGAAGTCGGTATCCCACATCCGCCACCGTGATTTATGAAGTGCTGATGCATTTGTGCCTTCCAATGCAACAAAATGCAGGCAATAAGCTTAAAAGAAAACGAAGTAGTATTTTTAATATTGAATATGTGCCGAGGTTTATACGCCAGTAATTGCCAATTGACTGCCAAAACCGTATGTATTGAAATAATTCGATGTTGGATGTTACGGAACGTAGACTAGTGCACATTCAACTACTCACAGCAGCACCACGCAGAACCTTGAAGTGTTCCAGTTGCAAGAAAGGCAACGCCTGTATCAGCCAGCCACGATGCATTGGAATTAATTGGTATTACGTTGCCATGAACTTGCAGCTGCTCCTTATCAAACCACAACCTGGTGTATGTTTACAATTCCCGGACTTAAACTTCAACGCCGAATAAATAATCTTTCCAGTAGAGCGAGCGCGGAAATCGATCTATCGGGACCCTTGCTCTGAAACACTAAATATTTAGAAGCATATGAATCGCAGACGTGAACCTCGTTTTTGCTCCTCTGGGTGGGGAGGAAACGTTAACTTTAGGAGCCGTTACATATTTTTGGCGTGGCAGGATTTATTCGTTCTACATGTGCGCCAGGAGATATTACGGATAGAAAAATATGTTCTGGTGGTTGCAAGTATTTAGTTCGTGTTGATTAGGAAGAATTTCTGGCCAGAAAAGGGTCAGGGAGAGAAAAGTTGCAATGGTTAATTGGAGGAAATTCTGAGTCACGGCTAAAAAGAAAACCAAGCCAAACACTTGATATAAAATTAGTTCTGTTTTCACAAACAGATCATAAAAATACTATCGGTGTTACTTTACTGGTCTGCACGGATATAGGCCCTACAAAACCTTTAAACCACACATCTATGGAGTGCCTTGGCAGTTCTGATAATACCCGATGCAACGTACTGCATCAGCTAATAGGAATTCCACAACATTGACTTCTAAATGGCGATATTTTAGCTTCAGCATTACGCCCCATTACTCCAATGAAGACAAATGCATTTACTGTACAAAGATAGTCCTTAACATCCGCGACGTCCAAGTCTAAATAATGGGTCTACAGAAATATCACTCTGCGGGTACACCTTATTACGAAACGATCTTGTATTTGTAGGATACAGACTTAATAAACGTATCAACTATCTTACAGCATCCGAGCCGAGATGGTATAACACTCACTAAATTTTAGTACGAATAACACAGTTTAGATTTCATGCAGCTAAATAGCTCAGCGCGATAATGGCAAGTAGGCTGAGATAGCCAAGTCGTGGACAAACCGCGATATCTGACAGCGATGGGTGTTGGACACACGATACATTCCCCAACGTATTGCACCTAGCATGTGCGTTATAGAAAATACTTGGCCAAAAACAATCAAACGTTACGCAGTCGATCAATAACAGCTGCGTAAAACATATACTTCCCGGCATTGTTTGTTAAACATCAGCGTTTTACACGCAATGATTTTCACGAAACCGTATCCCAGTTAATGTCACAAGAATAGTTTTATGGTAAATGCACCTGGTATTGCTTGGCTAAGTGAAATGTATCCTGGCCAAGAGGTGTCATAAATATTACGATCTTACAGGGACTGCAAAGAACAGGCGATAAGGCCAACTGAACCAACATCCAGATTGTATGAAACTTGCCGAGGCATAAGTGGAAATGAAAGGTATTAAACGAAGGCGGGTCTACAAAGGTCGTAAAGTTCTACGCGAAAAGGTTATACAAATATTACACGATGTTTATGAGGGAACAAGAGGCGGTTTGATTAAGCGTCACAGAACTGTCTTCAATACAATGCAGCATTTTCATTCGTAAAATCTAACTATAGGTCTGATCAAGCTATTATTATGTATCTTAATGCTTTCATCCTAGAAGGTTTGCACCGAGGGCGCCAAATGTTCAGGGATTAATCTACGACCCTACGGAAGAAATTTAACCCTTTTATTTGTCAAAATTCACCTTTGGTTAAAGGTTCTTAATTACCCTTTCAGGGTTCGTACGTCAATCGGAAGTAAATCAGTTGTCATAACGCTAGGCGTATTTTCTACGATTATTATGAGGATCACCGATTGGAATCTACTTGCGTTAACGCAACAAACTGGTCAAGTTAGTTACGTCATAACAAACGTAATTTACGAATAATCCGGGAAATCGTCTTCTGCATCTTCTGTGTGTAGGGCCTAAATAGGTGGACATGGGCGTCTTTATTAGTAAGTTTAATAAATAATTAAAAATATCAGTAACTGCAACGAAATGAAATATACTATTCGTTAACAAATTGTAACTAATGTTCATATGCCACGTGTATAGTTCATTAAATATTAGTAAAAACAACATATTTTTGAGTTCACACCAACTTAACTTGTTTGCAAAATTTTCCAATGCGAAGTTTACTACAACAACGGACATGTCCCAAAGTTAGACAACTGATTACTATGATATGGAGTGGGATTGCCTGGAGAGTGTACAGCGTGATAACACTAACTGGTTGACTAAATTCAGAGCGTTCGTTCCGTGCGTCCTCGTGACAGCACTGTTCCCTTCGCAACACACGACATATCACTGTCGTGTACCTCAGTGATAGCACAGTCTTGTTGACGACACGCGGCGTGTCACTAACTTGTCCGTGACAGTACTGTACTGTTGACGACACTCCACGTGTCACTAACGTGTCTTCGTGATAGCACTGTCTTGTTGACGACACGCGGCGTGTCACTGACGTATCTCCGTGACAGCGCTGTCGTGCTGATGAACCGCGGCGTGTCACTAACGTGTGTTCCTATGACAACTCTTACACAAAAACTGCTGATAAAACGCCATGTCAGACTGTCTGTGCAAGTGGCACGGTGTATCTGCGGTTTCTGCGCCCCAGAGCACGGAAACTGGTTCCAATCAAGTGGCTGCTGCACTAGCTACCATCTACCATCATCTGGGAGGTTCTTTGATCGCAACAGTTTAGCAGCTGTCAGCAGGCTACAATAAAACAACAGAAGACTTCGGCGCGGATCTGTGAACACTGCGGTTGGCAGTAGACACGGCACGGCACGGCTGCTCTCCTAAATCTATAACGTCAGGTCAAGGTTTTGTAGCGTTGTTATTGACATAATTCGTTACAGACAAGCGATGTCTGGTGTGAACCATTGTATGCATAGATAATCATAGATATCAGGACTATATATATTCAGTATTATATACATTATATACATATATATATACCTATTATATATAATTATATATATATATATATAATTATATATAATAGGTATATATAAGTATATAATGTATATATATATATATATATATATACCTGTGTGTGTGTGACCTTTGTAATTTTGCGTGCCTGTACACCTTTTTGAAGGGCCCACGTGACCGTGTCCACTAGACCGTTTGAAATGTGCCCCCGTTCAGGTTACCATAAGGTGAAATTACGCCGACGCGTCGGTAACATTTTTTGACAGCACCCCTCCGTCTTCAGGTGTCACTGTCGAGCCGAGACAGCGCGAGACACCGAAAAGGTGAAGTTATAGCCGCACAGCGACGAATAATTTCCAGCAGCACCCCCCACCCCTCTTCCGATGTCACCAGTCGAGCTGAGACAGCGAGATGGTGAAGTTACATCGGCGCGGCTTTTAAACGTTTGTTCGGTCGTCAGTGAAGTTTTTGTTCCTCCCCCAAACAAGCTTTCTGGATCCGCCCGTGCTTCCTCTTAAATTTGTTTTACATTAGTTATAAACGGTGTGAGTCAATTCACAAGCACGTTTGTATAAAATGTAATATAATTATATAAATAAGCAGCATTGTTCTGTACAAGAAATCATTAACGTATGAAATACAACTACTTTTAGTATTTGCCTGTAAAGCAAGTATATATTTTCTAAAGCTTAGCTGAGCCGTACTGGTTCGAGCCGTCCATGGTATAAGGCAATTTGAGGAACAATTTAATAATGTTATTATATTAATCATTTTGCAATGGATCGACATATACTATGTGTTACATGACTTGGTAGCTAAGTTTCTGACGTGGGCCTAGTCATGAATGCGAACAACCACGTTATCCCAACCGTAGGATGGCCATTTTTGTTAGCAATATAATTTATTATAATAATGTAAAAACAATTCCAGGGGTAATATCAAATTTTAAAAGGGGTTGACGCATTGACACAGGGCCTACGACGTAGAATATTTATGTACAATTCCCACCACTTGAACACTCGCCGGTCCTCGACAATTGTCTAGTTCAGAGCTTCCAAATTGAATGAACCCAAAATAGAGAGATCTCCCTATATTATCGAAACACAATAGGGATATTTTACCGGTAATTTTTTAAGGGAACGCTTATCGAAAGCCACCTAAACTGAAACACACACATACCAGCAAAACCTACAACATTAAAAATGTACATGTATTATACAAAACATGAAAAATAAGACAAACAAAAGACTGTGACCGCCATGCAGTCGTCACTTTATTGCTTCTGCAACATGGTGTTGTAAAGGTGAGTCGCCTTTCCAACCGACTCCAGCAAACCAAGCAAGCAACTGGTAGCATACAGAGGAAACATTGATTTTGCACGCCAGCAAGGCAATCTGGGACTCATGCCCTAGTGATGGCCGAAGCTTTTCACATTGCAGTTTTTTAAGTTTTCGAATAAAATCAGGAGATTTGTAATATAATTCGGGAGATCGGGAGATTGTCTAGACTGTCAAAATTCGGGAGGTCTCCCGCCAAATCGGGAGACTTGGAAGCTCTGCTAGTTTTCACTGGTACATTTCAATTAAAACTTGACGGTGTACGTACCAGACTGACAGGCCGATGGAATCCTCTCCGGAGCTTAAGCCGAGCTGCCGGCCTGACCGTATCGGAGTCGTCGTGCCCCAGGTCTCCCGTCTCCTGAGCGAGGAGCTCGGCCAGGTTGGCGATGTAGCAGCTCGCCATCCTCAGCGTGTCGAGCTTCGAGAGCTTCGTATCCTGCGGCACCCACGGCAACGTGTTCTTGAGTCGACCGAAGGCCGCGCTCAGCACCCTCATCCTAGCTCGCTCGCGATTGTTCGCCGAGTTGCACTGACTCGGTCTGTCCGAGTCTGTGTCCAGTTCGCTCGACTCGCCGCTACTGCCGGTTGCATTCTCGCACATCTTTCTCCGTTTTCTGCCCATCTGTGCTGGCGCTCTGCATACACAGACGCTGTGCTATTACATCCGAAATCGCAAATGTGTTGGTGCGATCAACGAACCGGTCGGACATCTGATGTCTACGTTCCTCCCGCACTGCCTACATGCGCGCACACAGGTGTCGCCAATCTGAATCCACGAGTTAGTCCTCGAAACAAGGACGTTTTGGTAAACGCGCAAAAGCGAGACGATTTCCCCACTCCGAGAATAGAGTCACTAGTAGTGATATCCGGAACGCAGTGCCGCCAATCACGACATATCTCATGATGAATAGCCACACCCACAGCGAAGTAGACTTGGTGTGGTTCTTTAATGTTGCGGCGAGACGGGAACAGGCTGGTAAACGCCGGCACGAACATGTGGCTGACATAGGAACAACGTCTGTGACTGCGCAGTAGGGCCGACAACACCGTGTGCGTCCGGATCTAATTATCCATAAAAGTGAACAGACTGTGAATATAAAGTTAGACTTGTCTCTTGTAGAGACAAGTCTAAGTGATTGTAGTCGATTCCTTGCTAATTAGCTCGTAGTTCTATCATACTATCGGCAAACACATATTCACCGCAACCATCTTTAAAAACAATAAAATAATCAAGGAACTGACTCTTATGTGTGACGTAAGATTTTGCGAGGGCTCTAGTAATCTTACACATATCAACTAATTTGTGTATGTCTGTAGTTTCGTGTCTTACAATTTGATTTCTCACCATTTTGGATAGACCGATATTGGTCAAGGTTCAACTGTTGTTATTATACTTCACTTCTGCTTTACGCTTCCTTCCCAATTACTCTTCCTCCACATCTCTTCTTCCTAACGTCAACGCCTGCTCTTTTCCACAACTCAACTTCTCCCCAGACACCTCTTCTTCCCCCAGTCATCTTTTTTTCCCGGCACCTCTTCTTCCCCGTCCCCTCTCCTTCCTCCAACTCCTCTTATCTTCAACTCCACTTCTTCCCTCGGCTCCTCTTCTTCCCCAACTCCTCTTCTTCCCCGTCCCCTCTTCTTCCCCAACACCTCTTCTTCCCCCGGCCCCTCTTCTTCTCCCGTCCCCTCTTCTCCCCCCATTCCTCTCCTTCCCCGGATACTCTTCTTCCCTGGATCCCCTTCTTCCCCCAACTCCTCTTCTCCCACTAAATCGTCTTCTCCCCCGACTCATCTTCTTCCCCCAAGTCCTCTACTTCCCCGGATCCTCTTCTTCCCCCAACTCCTCTTCTTCCCTGGTTCCTCTTCTTCTCCTGGCTGCTCTTCTTCATGGGTCCTCTTCTTCTCTCAACTCCGCTTCTTCCCGGCTCCTCTTCTACCTTGGTCCTCTTCTTCAAGGCCCTCTTCTTCCTAGTTCCTTTTCTTTACCCGGCTCCTCTTCTTCTCTTGACTCTTCTTCCCATGGCTCCTCTTCTTCCTGGATCCTCTTTTTCTCCGGAATATTCTTCTTACCCTGGCGCTCCTCTTCTTCCTGGGTCATCTTCTTCTCCCGACTCATCTTCTTCCCGTGTTCTCTTCTACCCCACAGGCTCCTCATCTTCCCCGGCTACTCTTCCTGGGTCCTCTTCTTCACTGGTTCTTCTTCTTCCTGGGTCTTCTTCTTCTCCTGCCTCCTCTTCTTCCTGGCTCCTCTTCATCCTATGTCCTCGTCTTCCACTGGCTCCTCTTCTTCACTGGTTCCTCTTCTTCCTGGGTCTTCTTCTTCTCCTGCCTCCTCTTCTTCCTGGCTCCTCTTCATCCTATGTCCTCGTCTTCCACTGGCTCCTCTTCTTCACTGGCTCCTCTTCTTCCTGGGTCCTCTTCTTCTCCCGACTCATCTTCTTCCCGGCTCCTCTTCTACCTCCGGCTCCTCGTCTTCTTGGTTTATCTTCTTCCTGGGTCCTCTTCTCTCCCACCTCCTCTTCTCCCCTTGACTACTCTTCTTCCTGGCTCCTCTTCTCCTGATTTTTCTTCTTCCTCCAGCGCTCCTCTTCTTCCTGGGTACCCTTCTTCTCCTGACTCGTCTTCTTCCTACGTCCTCTTCTACCACACAGGTTCCTCTTCTCACATGGCTCCTCTTCCTGGGTCCTCTTTTTTACAGGCTCCTCTTCTTCACTGACTCCTCTTCTTCCTGGGTCCTCTTCTTCTCCTGCCTCCTCTTCTTCCGGGCTGCTCTTCATCCCAGTTCCTCTACTTTCCCTGTCTCCTCTTCCTGTGTCCTCTTCTTCTCTCGACTCATCTTCTTCCCGGCTCCTTTTCTTCTCCTGGATCCTCTTCTTTCAGGGTCCTCTTCTTCATAGGTCCTCTTCTTCCCCTGTCTCCTCTTCTTCTCTCGAATCCTTTTCTTCCCATGGCTCATCTTCCTGGATCCTCTTCTTCTCCAGACTTCTCTTCTTCCCCCGGCATTCCTCTTATTCATGGGTCCTCTTCATCCTTGGTCCTCTTCTTCCCCCGGCTCCTCTTCTACACTGGCTCCTCTTCTTTACAGTCTCCTCTTCTTCCTGGTTCCTCTTCTTTTCCTGCCTCCTTTTCAACCTGAATCCTATTCTTCCCCTGGCTCCTCTTCATTTGTCTTCTTCCTAAGTTCTCTTCTTCTACTGGCTCCTCTTCTTTCACGGTCCTCTTCTTCATGGGTCTTCTTCTCCCGGCTCTTCTTCTTCTCCCGACTCGTCTTCTTTCAGGGTCCTCTTCTTCATGGGTCCTCTTCTTTCCCTGGCTCCTCTTCTTCTCCCGACTCCTCTTCATCCCCTGGCTCCTCTACTTCCTGGATCCTCTTCTTCTCTGGACTCCTCTTCTTCTCCTGGTTCTTATTCCTGGATCCTCTTCTTCTCGGCTCCTCTTCTTCCCGGCTCTCTACTTCTCCTGGCTCCTCTTCTTTCAGGGTCCTCTTCTTCATTGGTCCTCTTCTTCCCCTGGCTCTTCTTCTTCCGGGATACTCTTCTTCCTGGCACTCTTCTTCCCCTGGCTCCTTATCTTTCAGGGACCTCTTCTTCATTGGTCCTCTTCTTCCCCTGGCTCCTCTTCTTCTCCTAGCTCCTCTTATTTCAGGGTCCTCTTCTTCATGGTTCCTCTTCTCCCGGCTCCTCTTCTCTCAAGGTTCTCTTATACCCCTGGCTCCTCTTCTTCTCCCAGCATTTCTTCTTCTTCTTCTGGCTCCTCTTCTTCACCTGCCTCATCTTCTTCCATGCTGCTCTTCATCCTAGGTCCTCTTTTCCCCTGGCTCCTCTTCCTGTATCCTCTTCTTCCAGGGTCCTCTTATTCTTCCCGGCTCCTCTTCTTCTGGCTCCTCTTCTTGGTAGGTCCTCTTCTTCCCCTGGCTCCTCTTCATGAAGAAGAGGACCCTGAAAGAAGAATAGCTAGGAGAAGAGGAACCAGGGGAAGAAGAGAACCCATGAAGAAGAGGAGTCGAGAGAAGAAGAGCCATGAAAAGAGGACCGTGAAAGAAGAGGAGCCAGGAGAAGAAGAGGAGCAGGAAGAAGATGAGTTGGAAGAAGAAAAGGACTCGGGAGGAAAAGGACACAGGAAGACTAGCCAGGGGAAGAAGAGGACCTAGGATGAAGAGGGGTCAGGAAGAAGAGGAGGCAGGAGAAGAAGAGGACCCAGAATGAAGAGGACCCAGGATGAAGAGAATACATGAAGAGGAACCAGGGAAAGAAGAGGACCTAGGATGAGCAGTCCGGTTAAGAGGAGGCAAAAGAAGAGGAGCCAGGAGAAGAAGAGGACCTAGGATAAAGAGCAACCCGGAAGAAGAGGAGGCAGGAGAAGAGGAGCCGGGAAGCGCAGCCAGGGGAAGAAGAGGAGCCAGGGTAATAAGAGGACCTTGGAAGAAGAGGAGTCAGGAGAAGAAGAGAAGCAGGAAGAAGAGGACCCTGAAAGTAGAAGAGCTAGGAGAAGAGGAGCCAGGGGAAGAAGAGGACCCATGAAGAAGACGATCCAGAAAGAAGAGGAGTCTGGAGAAGAGGAGCCGGGAGAAGAGGACTCTTGAAGAAGAGGAATGCCAGGGAACTAAGAGAAGTCAGGAAGAAGAAGAGGCATGGGAAGAAGAGGACCTGGGATGAAAAGCAGCCCTGAAGAAAAGGAGGCAGGAGAAGAAGAGGGGCCTCTTCTTCATAGGTCCTCTTCTTCCCCTTGCTCTTCTTCTCTTGACTCTTTCAGGGTACTCTTCTTTACGGGACCTCTTTTTCCCCTGGTTCCTTTTTTCTTAGGTCCTCTTCTTTCAGGGTCCTGTTCTTCCGGTTCCTCTTCTTCTCCCGACTCCTCTTCTTTCAGGGTCCTGTTCTCCCCTGGATCCTCTTCTTCTCCCGGCTCCTCTTCTTCCCCTTACTCCTCTTCATCTCTTGACTCCTCTTCTTCCCATGGCTCATCTTCTTCCTGACTTCTCTTCTTCCCCCGGCGTTCCTCTTCTTCATGAGTCCTCTTCTCCCGGCTCCTCTTTTCCAGAGTCCTCTTCTTTCTGGATCCTCTTCTTCATGGGTCCTCTTCTTCCCCTGGCTCCTCTTCTTCTCCTGCCTCCTCTTCTTCCGGGCTGCTTTTCATTCTAGCTAGATCCTCTTCTTCCCATGGCTACTCTTCCTGTATCCACTTCTTTCAGGGTCCTCTTCTTCTTCCCGGCTCTTCTTCTGTCTCCTCTTCTTCATGGGTCCTCTTCTTCCTGTCTCCTCTTCTTCCCCTTGCTTCTCTTCTTTAAATTCTTCTTCCAATGGCTCCTCTTCTACCTGACTTCTCTTCTTCCCCCGGCATTTCTCTTCTTCATGAGTCCTCTTCTCCCGGCTCCTCTTCTCAAGACTCCTCTTCTTTCTGGGTCCTCTTCTCCCCATGGTTCCTCTTTTTCTCCCGACTCTTCTTCTTTCAGGGTCCCTTTCTTTCCCTGGCTTTTCTTCTCCCGGCTCCTCTTTTTTTGCGTCCTCTTCTTCTGGCCTGCTCTTCGTCCTAGGTTCTCCTTCCTGACTTCTCTTCTTACCCCGGCATTCCTCTTCTTCGTGCGTCTTCTTCCCCCGGCTCCTCTTGTCCAGACTCCTCTTCTTACTGACTCCTCTTCATCCTAGGTCCTATTGTTCTCTAGGCTCCTCTTCCTGTATCCTCTTCTTCCAGGGTCCTCTTCTTCCCGGCTCTTCTTCTGGCTCCTCTTCATGGGTCCTCTTCTTCCCTTGTCTCCTCTTCTTCCCCTTGCTCCTCTTCTCTACACTCCTCTTCTTCCAATGGCTCCTCTTCTTCCTGACTTCTCTTCTTCCCCCGGCATTCCTTTTCTTCATGAGTCCTCTTCTCCCGGCTCCTCTGCTCTGGACTCCTCTTATTTGTGGGTCCTCTTCTTCCCCTAGCTCCTCTTCTCCTAGCTCTTCTTCTTTCAGGGTCCTATTCTTCTGGCTCCTCTTCTTTTATTGACTCTTCTTCTTCCTCTGGCTCCTCTACTTCTGACGACTCCTCTTCTTTCAGGGTCCTCTTCTTCTCCCGGATCCTCTTCTTTCCCTGGCTCCTCTTCTTGCCCGGCTCCTCTTCGCCTCCTCTTATGGGCTGCTCTTCATCTTATGTCCTCTTCTTTCCCTGGCTCCTCTTCTTGTGTCCTCTTCTTCCAGGGTTCTCTTTGTTCCAGCTTCTCTTCTTCTGGCTCCTCTTCTTTCAGGTTCCTCTTCTTCATAGGTCCTCTTCTTCTCTTCACTCCTCTTCTTGTCATGGCTTGTCTTCTTCCTGACTTCTCTTCTTCCCCCGGCGTTCCTTTTATTTATGAGTCCTCTTCTCCCGGCTCCTCTTCTTTCTGAGTCCTACTCTTCATGGGTCCTCTTCTTTCCCTGGCTCCTCTTCTTGTGTCCTCTTCTTCCAGGGTTCTCTTTGTTCCAGCTTCTCTTCTTCTGGCTCCTCTTCTTTCAGGTTCCTCTTCTTCATAGGTCCTCTTCTTCTCTTCACTCCTCTTCTTGTCATGGCTTGTCTTCTTCCTGACTTCTCTTCTTCCCCCGGCGTTCCTTTTATTTATGAGTCCTCTTCTCCCGGCTCCTCTTCTTTCTGAGTCCTACTCTTCATGGGTCCTCTTCTTCCCCTGGCTCCTCTTCACCTCCTGCCTCTTCTTCCGGGCTGCTCTTCATCCTAGATCCTCTTCTTCCCCTGGCTCCCTTTCTTCCCCTGGCTCCTCTTCTCATAGTTCCTCTTTTTCCGGCTGCTCTCCTCTTCTTTCAGGGTCCTCTTCTTCCCTTGGCTCCTCTTCTTCCTCTGTCTCCTCTTCTTCTCCCGGCTCCTCCTCTTTCCCTGGCTCCTCTTCTCCCGGCTCCTCTTCTTCTACTGCCTACTCTTCTTGTGGGATGCTTTTCATTCTAGGTCCTCTTCTTCCCCTGGCTCCCCTTCCTGTATCCTCTTCTTCCAGGTCCTCTTCATCTTCCGGCCCTTCTTCTGGTTCCTCTTCTTTATGGGTACTCTTCTTCTCCTGTCTCCTCTTCTTTCGACCCTCTTCTTCTAATGGCTCCTCTTCTTCCTGACTTCTCTTCTTCCCCGGCATTCCTCTTTTTCATGAGTCCTCTTTTCCCGGCTCCTCTTTTTTCTGGGTCCTCTTCTTCATAGGTCATCTTCTACCCCTGGCTCCCCTTCTTCTCCCGACTCCTCTTCTTTCAGGGTCCTCTTCTTCCCCTGCCTTTTCTTCTCCCGGCTCCTATTTTTTGTCTCCTCTTCTTCCGGGCTGCTCTTCGTTCTAGGTCCTCTTCTTCCCGTGACTACTCTTCTTCCAATGGCTCCTCTTCTTCCTGACTTCTCTTCTTCTGGGCTGCTTTTCATCCTAGGTCTTCTTCTCCCGACACTTCTTCTTTCAGGGTCCTCTTTTTCCCCTGGCTCCTCTTCTTCTCCCGACTCATCGTCTTCCCCTGGTTTATCTTCATCTTGGGTTATCTTTTTTCCCTGGCTCCTCTTCTTCTCCTAGCTCCTCTTCTCCAGACTTCTCTTCTTCCCCTGGTTCTCCTCTTCTTCCTGGGTCATCTTCTTCTCCCAACTTGTCTTCTTCCTATGTCCTCTTCTACCCCATAGGCTCTTCTTTTTCACTGGCTCCTCTTTTTCCTGGGTCCTCTTCTTCTCCTGCCTCCTCTTCTTCCTGGCTCCTCTTCATCCTAGGTCCTGTTCTTCTCCTGGTTCTTGTTCTTTCAAGGTCCTCTTCTTTGTGGGTCCTCTTCTCCTGACTCCTCTTCTTCTCCTGGCTCCTCTTCTCCAAGGGTCCTCTTATTCCTTGGTCCTCTTCTTCCCCAGCTCCTCTTCCTGGCTCCTCTTCTTCTCCTGGCTCTACTTCTTCTCCTGGCTGCTCTTCTCCTGGTTCCTCTTTTTCTCCTGACTCCTCTTCTTCTTCCAACTCCTCTTCTTCGTGGCTTCACTTCTTTCTGGCTCCTCTTCCTTGCTGCTCTTCTTCCTATGTCGTCTTTCCCCGATTCCTCTTCTTCTTGGGTCCTCTTCTCCTCCCGACACCTCTTCTTCTCCTGGCCAGAAGGCTCCTCTTCTTGCTAGTTCTTCTTCTTCGGAGGATGAAGAGGAGCCGGAAAGTAGACCATACTAAAAAAGAACTTCTATATCTATACATGTGTATTTACCCTGATAAAACGTTATGTATTGCTAATATAAAATTTGTTTTACTTTGTAAAAAAGTGGAAAACCCGACACATTAATGTTCCTTACAGGGCAATAAAGATGTGGAAATTTTGCTGTTGCGAAAACCAAGAAGCCATACACCACACCAACCTCTATCATCCTCCCGTTTGGATAGTCTTAAATTATCTGTGACGCACAGTGGAACATTGGTAATGATGTTTGCATATTGATGTTATTGATTGCGTTGTGGATTTTGTTATACATTGTGGGGACCCATACATTACGCTACTAAGCATCATTCTTGGTAGTTGGTAATATATTATTTGCAGACATGATGTTTCTTTTGATATTTACTGACAAGATCAAGTAGGCATGCGTGAATGCAAACAGTTCAAACTTTCTTAATTTTAGATTAAGTTTTATAATATCCACCTGAGGTGCCATGGGGTATTTCGGATAACCTACAGGGCATTTCACGCATTATTTTGGACACCATTGCGTGAACCTACGCATCGGCAGTGACATATGTTTTTAACCTGCCCTGGTGCATGCAGTTGGGGTTCGCTGCACCAGGAAACTGCGTCGGCAAAAGTTATGATAGCGGGCTAAGTTTTGTGAACAATGGTCTGGAAACTGATGTTTTACTAGTTTTATTATCCAGGTAGTTTTGTAAAAGTCATAGTCATACGTCATCGTAGCAATCGCAAAACGTCACCGCAACACAAACACATCATACGGTTACGTAAATAGTGATCGTTATAAGATATACCCAGTCAGCATGCCACCCTCAGACCCGAGGGCGGATCTGAGTGGCTGGCAAGCGGCATCCATCGGCACAGGACAGCCGCCTGCCAGAGTAGTTGGGGTAGTGACATTTGACACTATGGTGTACCACCATTTTTGAACAGTCTGACATTTAGTGGAAACAGAAAAAGCAGAGCTGTGAGAAAAAGATACGTTTTTAGACATTCTGTTGTAAATCTTTGTATATTTCTAGATTATTCAAATACATTAATTTTGGCATGACTTTATAAGCACACATTTGATTATGTGGAAACTTGTTATTTATACGTAAAACATTAAATAGAATGTAGGGCACAATAACTTGATGTTATGATTGTGTCCACCCTAAAGGCTATGGATGATGTGATGAAGATGAACGTGTCTCATCAACAACAAAAGCTGTCCCTGTGCCGTGTGTTCCTGTTTGTTAATGTGACAGGGTAAATGTGTGATGGATGAAGTGCTTACACTAGGCGCCTTCTGTCAGTTTATGGCCCACACAATTTCTGCTCTTTATGTCGCTTTAGTTTAGGGCTATATAAAACAGTTCCAGGTTTCTCATCAGAATGTTATTAAAATGTAAATGAGGGGTGTGATTTATGGTAAATGTATCTATGTTGATCCTGATGGCGGTACTAACAATTATCAAAGCAACTCATCATCAACAATTAACAATTTAAAAGTCTTAAGATGTCTACTGAATGTATTTCTTACAAGTAGGCACATTCCTTTGGTTAGGTGTGACATATAGTTTTCTCGTTTTGCACATAATTATGGCATGCATATTAATCAAAGGATAATTATATTTCAAAATAAAGTTTTGTGGAAGCTATTTTAAAATTCTTGTGCTGATGAGAAACCGGGAATTATTTTATAAAAGTGAAGTAAAATATTATTTTATGTGACCTTATTCTGAGATAAAATATGTTTAATATTTTACACATTTTATAGATACTAGGCATTGTACAATGTGGTACCTTCATTTAAGAAATTAAATATTTGTACGTTAATATTCCAGATGCAGTCAGAAAGAATGAAGTGGCAACATTGTCACTGACTATAACATTAGGAGAACATTCGAAAGTACGCCAAGACTGCCTCTGACGGGAATGGTGTTAGACTGCACCAGATGAAAAATGCAGCTGGATGTAGCAGAAAAGAGTTTATGGACAATAATAGTTCAGCAGCCTTTTCATATAATATTTGTGTTGTCATGTGTTGCATGAATTAATGGACACTAATTGCAACTTTGCTTTTTTATTTTTGTTGTATTAAATTATGTGTTTGTTATACGCATTGGAGTTGTTTGGTTATTTAGTTTTAGTTTATAATAATTAGATGGGAAACTCGACACCCATTCTCTTTTTGAAGCAGATTGCATTTGTTATATTCGTAAATACTATATTACTACCATGTTCATTCTAATAATGGCGCAGTGCGCGAAGACAAGAGCCAATACAGTACGCCATTAAAAGGGACCAATGCGAGTGTTTTCCACCAATCCGCCAGGTGGCACCACCACATAGTGAGGAGCGTAATGCCAGCAGGCGGCAGCACTCAAAGGGCTTGGGTGATCGAGGCTACGTGTCATGGCGTTCGAATTTATTTCAGTCATTCGCGGATTTCACGTGTACAAACAGTGTTGAGACCCTAAAATCGGAGAAAAAGTTCACTGTGTAATCGAGGAAAACAATAAGTACGATTAATATGCTATTGCTCTGATGAAAGATGAGACCATTGTAGGACATGTACCTGCAGAACATAGCAAAGTTGTTTTTATCCGTCGGGGAGGCAGTATGTCTCTCAGCTGTGTGAACGCACGTTGATCAGAAAAGCACGTGCAATTGCCAATGACCCTGCCCACCCACTGTATACAGAGTTTGGCCTTCTTCCGTCTCAAAGACGATACAGATGTCCAAGATGTACAAAAAACAGGTTCAAAAACAGCTTCGTTCCCCAGGCCATAAGTCACCTAAACAAACTTTGAGTTAACAAACCACCACATGCAATCCGACCGTTAAATTATATAACGTATGCACTAACGGGGTGTAGGGTAAGGAGGGTAAGGGATAGTACCTCACGGTGAATGACAGCCACGTCCCACACAGGACGGTCAGGATCCTATTTGGTTCCCCCTCCTTGTCTAGCTCACGTATGGCTCCTAGTGTCTGCATGTGTACTGTAGCGCACACCCCGGACAACGGCTTTGGCTGGCCGGCCAAACTATGTGAGTGCCTTTCCAAAGGGTTGTCCCCCCTGTTAGTACACACATCTGTCGGCAGAGTAGGCGGATGAATCCCCAGAGACCAACTGCTACAAAGGCGGGAGATGGAAAGGCCTGGTGTCGGGCCAAGGGCGCATCAGGGATTTAGAATGATAAGCGGCCAGAACCGTCCAGAAAGCAATGGCAAACTACTGGAATGCACACTGCCGAAAACCCAGATGAAATCATGATTGCAAAGAGAATCGATATGGGACTCGGTGGTGAGTCCCCCAAGCCAGAAGAGTCCCTAACGGCTATTGGGGAAGAACCAGATGCAACCGGGAGTACTACTCAAGCTGATGAAGGCAATTTGCTCGACTGTGCGGAGAAGGGAAAGAAGTTCGGTGGATGGCTAAAAAACAAAACGAGAATAGCAACTTGGAATGTCCGCAGCATAGCGGCTGGAAAAATGGACAATGTTATAGAAGAAGCGAAACAAAACAATATAAGCGTCCTAGGAATAGCAGAACACAGATGGGCGGGACAAGGTCATATTTTACACCACACGCAGGAGGAAAATTCATATACTCCGGACAAGCAAAGGCAGGACATGGAGGCATAGCAATATATCTAAGTAAACAAATAGCAATTACAGTACTTGGATACAAACCAGTAAATGACAGAATTCTGAGCATAAGGTTACAAGGAAAAGTGAAGAATATCAAAATAATACAAGTCTATGCGCCGACATCAACAGCAAAAGAGGAAGAAATAGAAGCATTTTATACTAATTTGCAAGGTGAAATAGATGAATCCAAGAAATCGGACATCACCATTGTCATGGGTGATTTTAACGCCAAAGTAGGACAAAAACAAGACGAGGTAGAACGAGGAACAATCGGGAAATTTGGATTAGGAGAGAGAAACGAAAGGGGAGAACGACTTGTTGAGTTCGCCATCGCTAATAACCTCACAATCGTAAATACCAATTTCTGAAATCACCCTAGAAGAATCTACACGTGGACATCGCCAGATGGAAAGACTAGAAATCAGATAGACTACATCATGATACAAAAGAGATGGATATCAGCAATAAGAGGTGCAAGAACACTACCAGGAGCAGACTGTGGATCTGATCATGAACTACTGATGGCAGAGATGAAACTTAAGTTGAAAATTAAAAAAGGAGTGACAACAATACAGAGATATGATGTAGAAAATCTGACAGATGAATACACAGTATCTGTGAAGAATCGATTTTCAACTTTACTGACAATGACAGAAGAGAAAGAACCAGAATAAATTGCAAATGATATCAAGACTTTTTTCCGAGAAGAAGCGGAAAAACACCTACGGAAGAGAGAGAGGAAACACCAACCCTGGATCAGTATAGAGACCTTCAAGAAAATAGCAGAAAGGAAAGAGCTTAAGAAACGCAAAAACGAGGAATCGATCAGATTAAGGTATAATGAGATGAACAAATTAATCACAAAACTCTGCAAATGGGACAAACAAAAGTATATAGAAGCGAAGTGTAAGAAAATAGAGGACTGTATGGCAGAAAACTGAAACCAATAAATGTTTAAAGAAATAAAGAACATGACAGGTAAATTCCAGCCCAGACTCGGTGTCATCAAAGATAAAAATGGGAAAACTCTGACTGATGCAGAAGACATAGCCAAAAGATGGAAAGAATATTGTGAAAATATGTACGCACGAGATGGAGACAACAACGACCCCCCTGATATGGGAAATGAAGACCAAGACGAGGACGATCTTGAACCAATAAGAGATGAGGTGAAATGGGCCATTAATAGTCTAAAAGATGGGAAAAGCCCTGGGTGCGACAACATACAGGCAGAAATAATAAAAGCAGCGGAAGAAGAAGGAATATACATATACCATGCATTGTGTAAGAAAATATGGAAGAGTGGAAAATGGCCAGACGACTGGAAGAAATCAATATACATCCCATTACCAAAGAAAGGAGACCTACAGCTATGCTCCAACTACAGAACCATATCACTCATTAGCCATGCAAGCAAAATATTGCTGAAAATCATAATGAAAAGAATGCAAGATAAAATGTAAATGGAAGTTAGCAGTACACAGGCAGGCTTCAGAAAAAAACAGAGGCACAAGGGACAACATATTCAATCTGAGAATGTTGATTCAGAAATTCAGAGAGATAAATAATGATCTAAGAATATGCTTCATCGACTATTCCAAGGCTTTCGACTGTGTGAATCATCAGATGATGTGGAAAACGTTCAGCGACATGAACTTCCACCCAAAGATAATTGCCCTCTTGAAAGCACTTTATAGCAACCAACAAGCAGTAGTCAGGCTGGAAAACACAACTACAGAAACTTTTACAGTGGGAAAAGGAGTAAGACAAGGATGTATTGTATCACCATACCTATTCAATCTCTACACAGAAGACATAATGAGAGATGTAGAATTAGATGACAGAAGTACAAGATACGATGAAGTGAATATTCATGGACATAGAATCAAGAGACCTACGATAGGCATACGATACCGCACTCCTGTCCACTACAACAATCGGCCTAACAAACCTAATAATGTCTGTAAAAGAACACAATGAGAAAAAGGGCTTGTTACTTAATGTGAAGAAAACAAAGATCATGGACACTGACAGAAATTGCAGTAAACGGGGAGCAAGTTGAAAATGTGAACCACTACGAATACCTTGGAGCAAAACTACAAGGAGACGGCAAGACATCATCAGAGATCAGAAGAAGAATAGCCATAGCAACGCAGAAACTAAATAATCTGAAAAATGTATGGAAAGGACAAAACATACCAACAAAGATAAGAATTTAAAAAACTTGCGTTTTCCCAACAGCTCTAGACGGGGGCGAAACGTGGACACTGAACAAAGAAGACATGAGAAGAATACAAGCGTTTGAGATTAAATGTTACAGAAAAGTCCTAAGAGTGCCATGGATACCAAGAACAACCAATGCAGAGATTCTTTAAACTGTCAACTAGTGAATAGAATAAAAGGACTAAAACTGAGTTATTTTGGCCACATCAAAAGACATAATTCCTTAGAGAAAACAGTCCTAGAAGGCAAAGTGGAGGGAAAGAGAGGAAGGGGAAGACCAAGGAGAAGATGGGAGCAGGACATCAGCGACTGGTTGGAAGACAACACCGTGAGAGCAGGGAGACGAACGGCAGACAGAGCAGCGTATCGGGGGACATCTGGGCAGGTACGTCTCGCAGAGATATGCTGAACTGAAGAAGAAGATGCACTAACAACTCTCATGTTTGTATTATTATTATAAACTTAATTCATGTATGCACTATGTTTACTAACAATATCTTGTATCCTCTTAATGCTTAGCAAGCAGAAGACAATTATCCGGTGTATATACTACTACTGGACAATAAGTTCGAATTGTATTGTATCTCTGCAGTTGTAACTGGCAAGCGAGAAAAGGGACTCGGTTTAGTAATGCTGTGTACTTGTTCACTAGTGACGAATCCGACATAAAGAAACTGCAAAAGTTGCTCCCATGCTGAACTGTAGTCTTCTTTTATTGTTGTTCACTTCACTCATTCCATGGGACAAATGTGATGGCTGCTTCAACTTCAAGTAGCGGTCAGGCTAAATATCACACATACACAATGTCATTCAAACTCCATGTTGTTGACTATGTGAATGATGGTCATTCGAAAAAATTTACTTCAAAATACTTCGGCATGCACAGGAAACGTGTTCAAGTGTGGTGTGCCTCAGAGGAGCAACTCAGGAAAGCCTCAAGAATGCCAAAAGGCTCTCAGGAGGTGGAAGACCAATGCGATATGGTGCAATAGATGACCAGCTCATCCAGTGGTTCCATGACAGGCGCGGCTGCAGGTGTTCGCGTCACTGGGAAAGTTTTGAAACAAGAAGCTCTCCAACTACATCAAAATAATGGGTCTCAGAGTTTCAAGGCTAGCTGTGGTTGGTTTCGCAAGTTCAAGAAGCGGCACAGTATTAACTTTCGTAGAGCAACACACATCAGACAGCAGTCTACGGAGATCACAGATGATCGGGTCGATAGGTTCCTCACCTTTGTTTTGAGAATGAGTCGCAATCGCCAATACCCAGACCGGTGTATTGGTAACAATAATGAAACACCCACATGGTTGGAAATGCCTGGGTCAATCACACTTGAAGATATCGGCACAAACACAGTCTCTGTGAGATCAGCAGGAAAGCATACAGTGCGCTACACCTCCAAGCTTGTCGCAATGGCAGATGGAACAAAATTACCAGTTTTGGTTTTGCTGCCAGGAGTACGTCCACCCAAAAGAGAGGATGTTCCCAGAGGTGTGGTTGTTCACATGTGTGGAACAGGTCGTAGCTGGTCAAATGCGGAGACCACCAAACTCTGGTTGAACCGTATATGGGGGCGCAACAACACAGAGAAGCGGATGCTAGTTTGGGACACATTCACAGGTAAAAAAATACTTCTGTACAATTCGTAGTTATAAATTTCACTTTAATACTGTACCTAATTGTAACAGTGTAACGAGTATCCTGTCTTATTTTAGCATGGTGCGCATCAGTATATATATATATATATTTATATATATATATATATATATAAAATCTAATTATACATATATAATTTATATATATATGTATATAAATTATATATATATATAATATATATATACATATATATATATAGATGATAGGTCTACATGTACATTTAATTGTAAGACACATGTTAATCACTATGGTTAAAAATTGCACTTTTTTATCTGCTGCAGCTGGTAGGCTGAGATGGAAGATATTGAAATGTACCCCATCCGTCAATCTGTCCCATTTCGTTCAGGATGTATTGGTGTATTTTAGATTTGGTGGATACATGCACCAGACCATAGAATTGTGCCCTATTATTATTGGTAGTGATCCAAACCATTTCTTAACCATCATAGGGCACACCCGGCCTGATGTGAAGGAACTGGTGAGGGCAGAGTTCAACACGGACGTGGCTTACATTCCTGGTGGCTGCAACCCACTCCTCCAGCCAGCTGGTGTTAGCTGGAATAGGCCTTTTAAGGCTAAAATTCAGGGAGAGTACGCTACTCTATATTGGTTATACATGCATTACTTATTCACTTCACTTCACATTCTCATAACCTGTAAGGATCGTTGGGTCACCACTGATGACTTTCTAACTAGCTCTTTGGCACTGAGCTCCATGCCATATGATGTAAAGGTTTTGTCATGGCACTCCGCCAAATTGACCAATTCTTGTTCTTCTCCTGCTAAGCCGTCGATGTCGTCAGAAAAGCATTGCTTAATACAATCAACAAAGTTACAATGACGTTTGTACTATTGATTTTACGGTCCTTTGATTTCAGGAGTACTATGATGAGTGGATGTTTTCCGGTCCCCACACTTATACGGCACAAGGCAACCTGCGGCCACCAACAGTTCCATACCTGCTACGATGGATCAAGGCCTCGTGGGACAGCATTAGTCCAGATGTGATCCGCAAATCCTTCAAGAAGTGTGGGATCACAAATGCACTGGATGGAACAGAGGATGATATCTTCCATGCAGGGGACAAGTCAGATGACGATAATCCGTTTGAGGGCTTCCCAAAGGAAGAGATAGAGAATGAGCAAAAATACCATGACAATATTGTCAGAGGAGCTGAGATTGTTGTCTCAGATGAGAGTGTAGACTCTTCAGCGGAGGAAGACGATGATGATGATGATTACTAAGGATCATCTAGCCCAGGCCACTGAACACTGCAAATGTAATTGAAGACTGTATTTGATGCAAGACAAAACAAGAACTTATATAATGCCTAAACAGATTTTATTATGTGCAGTAGTTACAATAATTATATCAGTCAATATGATGCTTTTATGTGTTCATTTGTTTAAGTTATTGAATAAAATGTGTGCATAATAGTTATGTGTTATGTATAATAATGTATAGGAATTTCACGGGAAAGTATGACTTTGAAATAGTGGGGTGCTCCTTTATTAGAGCGTGCGCCATTATTAGAATGAACACGGTATATTATTCTATTGTTTTGAACTTCCAAATTCCAGTTATTCCCAATAAATTGATGAACGTGTATCAAGTAAAGTTCATTTTAATATTATAGTGCCAATGCATGATGGTTACTATTGAAATGTTCAAGTTATAAGACCAATACACGTAAGTGTATGTACATAATTTGGTCTTATTACTTGACAACACACATATATACACATTTAGCAAAATTAGGCACAGTCGGTATATGAGCGGCTAGCCATCGGCACAGTATCGGCATCCGACTATGAGCCACCCTCGGCCCGAAGGTGAGCCGCCGGACAAAAGTCCCTTGGCCCGCAGGCGGATGCCGACAGCAGGCCAATGACTATAGGTGTGCTATATGGCTAGGCTAACCCTAAAGTCATAAATTTCCTTTAGCAAAGTTGACTAAAGGACTGAAAACTTCTTCAGCCAAATTTGTTTGGTGTTAGCCAAAATTAAACGAACACCACGGCAAGGCGATTCTTTGTAAACTAATGTACATTTGAGATGTACTGTATCAAATTTCCCATAACTATTTTCTCTGCTATACTTATGTCTTGCATGTTTATGCATAATTTGGGTGTATGGATGATTAAATATGCAGCCGAAGTGTAATGAATATTCATGCACGCGAAGTGAAACGCACAGAGACTGGTGACGTCACAAAGACACTCGGGCAACAAGTTAGCTTTTGAGGTGACTTGTTGCAAGCAATGGCTTTTTAAATCAGCAATTTGTAGACATAATGTATATTGACAGCTACTTTTAACAATGCAGGAAGCTTATGCATTGTTTATTTATCCTGCTTCTAATGTCGTCCACCGGGTAACTTTTCGATTAAGTATAATTATAGCATCCGACCCATCAATCCGAGTGCCTGCGCGGGGACGACGACAATGGCAGCAGTCATTGCAAATTGGGTCTGTGTGTCTATGGGTCTTGCCTTTCCAGTCAGCCGTTTTTGAAAAGTCCCTGTTTCCCCACTTATTTGAACCGAAACATGAAAATGTGAGATTCATACGTTCACAGATTATTTCTAATGCTACAGCTACGATTGTTTATAAACCTGGCTGGCTTGTCATCATCCAATGTAAAAGTTTTAAGTTTGTTAAAAAGTACACAATACCGTGTTGCCACGGAATTTTGCGATATAGCGATATATACAATTTGTTACTCACTTGTATCGTGACTTGTGATTCGTTTTCTGTTTAATGTTTATTTATTTTCCACACATGACTTTTTTATTTATTATAATATAATAACCTATGCATTTATATATGTTGGAAATGTGTTGGTTAAAATGCATTAGATTGCATTAGCATTTGCAAAGTCTGCTGTAGGAACTATATGTATGTAAAAAGGTTGGTTAAAAGGTACCTGCTTTTGTATTAACGTACATTTACTTTCTATATCTTGTTTTGCTGTTTGCAGTATTCTCTATGTCAATTTTTTTTAATCTCTTAGTTCAATTTGTCACTCACTTGTGTCGTGACTTGTGATTCGTTTTCTGTTTAATGTTTATTTATTTTCCACACATAACTTTTTATTTGTTTTAATATAATAACCGTTTTGTATTTTTTGCATTTATATGTGTTGGAAATGTGTTGGTTAGAATGCATTAGAATGCATTAGCTCCTACCACTAGAAATACTGTTTTTTTGTAAAGGTTTTTTTTCTCGGACCATCTTGTCAAATGGTCCTGAATTTTTTCTATAACATCGCCTTTTTTTCTTGTATTTTTTAAACATAATTTGTTTTCTATCTCTGACACTTTAAATAGCTACTTATCATGCACCACTTTAGCTTTACATGAACAAAAGACAAATATTGTACAAAAAATCTAGTAACTCAAACACTAAAGGCACACACTCTTACTGAAACATTACTGCACATTGAATATATGCTGATCTCATTAAAATTTAAAATACACTGAAATGATAACTGACAAAACTTTTCTGCAATTTACACGTGGTATTATAAATAATTGTCTAAATAATATGTTAAGCATCAGTAATACTGTTGATGAAAATAATGAACTGCCAATAATATGCCGATCGTCATATTATGATTTAGAAAAATTTAATTTATTAGTCCATAACAATAATAAACATTTCAGTATCCTAAGCTTAAATATACAGTCCATTAACGCAAAGTTTAGTGAACTCGAGGCATTTGTAAATGACTAATCTTCCTTAAATTTTTAATTTAGCATAATATGTCTCCAAGAGAGCTGGCTATCTGATAATGATGATTTATCACTAATTCAATTAAATGAATATGACTGTATATCCCAAGGAAAAGGTTGTAGCACTACAGGATTATTAATATATATAGATAAACACTTTGATTATGAAGTAAAGATGAAATTAAATATGCATGAACAATGGGAGGGGCAATTAATACAAGTAAATGGAGGAGGCTTATCGCAGACAGTCACTATAGGAAATGTATACCGACCTCCAAGGCCTTTAACTGAAAACTATAACGAATTTATAAATTAATTTACAATGGTCATATCATCTATTCAACATCATCAAAACAACAACCTTAATCTTGCAGGGGACTACAATATAAATATGCTAAAATAAACGAGCAAGAACATTGTAGTACTTTCTTTGACATGTTAACTTCATTTAGTCTCTTCCCCAAAATAACTCTTCCTACAAGGTTCACAACATGTACTGGTACTGTGTAATTTAACAAAACATATTTTGCAAAGTACAGCAGGAAAATTAATTAAAAAAAATTCTGATCATCAACCATATTTTATGCTTATGAACACTGCTCTAAAAGAAGAACACCCTAAACAATTATACGAGTTAATGTACAAAATAAAGAGGCTATGTTAAAAGTCAAAAATGATGTAATTTCTTCTGAAATACAGAACAAATTAGATACAAGTTCAAATGCTGATCCAAACCATAATTATAACATTATCATCAATTAAATTACAATTTATGACTAGCAAATTAGTTAAATTTTATAAATATAAACATAACAAATCTACATGGATAACTCAAGGCTTGCTAACCTCAATAAGATACAGAGACAAACTTTACAAACAATTAAAAATCACAAACCCTGAATCTTCTGAGCATGGCGTATTATTGATTAATCTAAAAACATACAATAGTATTTTGAAAAGAAGTTTCCGCAAAGCAAAGCAATCATATTTGGACAAAAATGTTTTAATCAATTTAAATTTGATATAAAAAACACTTAGAAAACTATAAATGAAATCCTGTCTAAACATAAAATTAATAAATAATTTCCAAAATATTTTAAAGAATCCGATTCTATTGTGGCAGACAAATTATAAATTGCATGATCATTCATATTATCTCAATAAAATATTAAACTGTAATTTTACATTTAAATACATTGAAGAAGATACCATAAAGAGAACAATAATTAATCTACCCAACAAAAATAGCTGTGGATGTGATGGTTTCTACCGAACAGCTAAAAATGTTTCAACCTGCACTAACCAAATCTTTAATTTTATTAACAAATCAAGAATTAACCACAGGAATATTCCCTGATAAACTAAAAATTGCTAAGGTAATTCAAATTTATAAAAAAGGTGAGCCAGCAGTATTCAATAATTATAGACCCATATCTCTTCTACCAGCTATTTCAAAAGTACTTGACAAATTTTTTGTTACCAATTAGCATCTTACTTAAAAGACTAAGTTTTTTTTACCATATGGATTTCGACCTAAACATTCAACTGTATACGCAGCACTAGAATTAATAGATAGAACTGGATAAGGATGAAATACCCATTACTATTTACCTAGATCTTTCCTAAGCCTTTGATACCATTGACCATTTAATCTTAATTGACAAATTGAAATATTATGGTAAACATGGAACAAATCTGAACTTATTCAGCAGTTACCTAACAAATCATAAACAATATTTGGAAATTGACAATATAAAATCAAATATGAAGATGTGGCTCTCGTTCTTGGTGTTGGGGTGTTACCTGTCACTAACGAACAGATCAAGGGTGGAGTTCAGAAAGACCCATTGTTGTCACAAGTGATGAGGTACACACGAGATGGTTGGCCTGATAAGTTGCCAACTGATCGGGCAGATTTACAACCGTTCTTCAGTCGTCGTAACGAACTATCTCTCGATGGTGATGTGCTGTTGTGGGGAATGAGGGTGATCATTCCAAAACAGTTTCGAGCAGAAATTCTAGATGAACTACACACAGGACATATCGGAGTAGTGAAAATGAAGGGTGTCGCACGTTCATATGTCTGGTGGCCAGGCATGGATGCAGACATTGAAGCATGTACTAAGGCTTGTGAGTCATGCCAATTGGTGCAGAGGAATCCAACCAGTGCTCCATTACATCCATGGATACCTGCATCGCGACCAGGGGAACGCATACACATTGATTATGCCTGATCATCATGACTACTTAGTGGGCTCTATGCTATCACTGAATCAGAGGAACGACAACGAGTTGACGTATGACGCCCCCCAACAGCAAGCAGCTCATGATAGGACTCGGGCAGAATTGGTGCCACCTACTCAGGTCGAGAATTTTTTCGCCGTCGCACTACTTACTAGGGTGATGGCCATATGTGACTTTCTTGACTGACGTAAATGCCTAGGCCAATTTGATCCCTCGCTATATATTCGTGGATGTCACTCCCCTCTATTTCGTCTTGTCTAAAGCACACCGCTGCTGTTAAAAGCAAGTGTCCAGTGTCTTGTCTAACTTGGTCATTCCACCTCTTCCCTGACCTTCCTCATTTTCGGTGTCCGCAAACTTATAACCATATATGTCTGGCCTCCAATTGCTCCTGCTTTCACGGTCGTCAAAAACCCACCCTAATCCTCTCAGAAAACCTCGATTTGCACCCGCCTTTGACGCTCGCCAGAAAACAAATATTCAAGCTCACATTTATTGGGGGCACAACCATATCTGGCCCCCCCCCCATTCCCACGCCTATGCGTGGAGGCAGGGGGTACCTGCGTAACCATTACATAATGATGGCAGATTCTTCACTTGCAAAGATCAGTAGGAACATATCGGTCCTTGCGGACGGCGGCACGGCCTCTGGTGGTTGTAGTCGCCTACTCTGGACTTGCAGGCTCGGTGGAGCAGGTTGGGCAAATGTAGACTTGGCCTGAAGGTGACTGAGATGCACATTATTTCCTCCGCCTACGCTTCTCCCCATCTGCTTCTCTTCTGGAATGCTCAGTTATGTGATGTCTATGGGCAAGCGTAACGAAAGCGCTACATCGAGGTACGGGGTCTCTGGGTAAGCATTACATAACGACTGTTTAAATGTTGGCTCGTCCAACTGTCGATATGACATATAGCATTGATCAGGCAACCAGTTTTTGGTTCACTTCAACAGCATTCCAACGGAAAACCAACAATGTAGGACGTCACCATGTGCCACTAAGTCGGGTCCGACTTTTAGCTTTCTGCAGGAGAATCTCCTCCATTCTCATCTGTCATATGTTCCCTGTCCAAACTGTTCTGGTGTTATGATCATTTCTTTATTAATTTGATAATTTCATCTAGCCACCTGGTTCTGGGTGGACCTCTTCCTTTTTACCTCAATCATTCCCAACATGATGATTTTATCCAGGTGTGGTTTTCGCATGACATGGCCAAAGTTTTTATTGTGGAGAATAGATAGGTACGACTTAATTACTAACGTTATTGCTTTTATAGGTCTACAGGTTTTACGTGTACGGTAAACAATGAGTAAAGCCATGCAACGAATTAATAATTATTATACATGTATGCTTCCTAGGGGGAGGATCTTTGTCAAAATGAATAAAATTTTTGGGCCAACGTTCAGAGTAGGTGGGCGGTCTAAAAAAGTCCATAAATAGCGCGACGTATTTTGCGCCGGGAATCTCAGCTAGAAATATGCAATGTAGACATTCTTAGTATTTCTTCCAAGATATTCGTAAATGTTGTTTTAAAATATATTTGTGTTGCTAGCATTTATACAATCAGTGAATGGAACAACTTATCTGTTGGTTGTGTAAATACTAGCATGAATGTCTTATAATTACAACTATCTCGGAAAGGTATAGGTATATTACACATTAGTATTCTAGATAAGACAAAGGTTTGACAATACTCTAGCTACACATGTCTGGCTGATACAGAGTTTGGAGCTGAGCATAGGGTTTCCTCGTCCACTTGCCATCTGGATTTTTTGCTCTGGATAGCAATCTTATTCAACTTCATCTTGTTAAATCTATTTACTTAATTATCTTCAAGATACACATCTTGAAATAAAGAACATTAATTTAAATGTGGATATCAGAAACTCAATATAGGTGGATATTACATAAATGTAGACAACACATGAACAACATATATGGAAGAGTATCAGACTCAACAATACAGTAGGCCAGGTGCTGCTATTGCCTGCAGAAAAAGAACCAGATAATTATTAAACGATTTTTATAAAGCATGAGAAGTGTTGTAAATAAACCGTCTTTATTAATAAACATGTTTTAATCTACACATTATGACAAATAACATTTCTAGTTGGTCCCCTATGTTGAAATGTCATCTCATTATTAAATATTACTTATGTTTACTATGAGTAAACCTTATATAATAAAATCAGATCTACCCTGCTATTTAAGTTAGAAGGTTTCTCTTAATTATGGAACATCACTTTATAGCTGATAAGTTGATAATTTTCACAGAACTGCAGTTTGATAAACTTAAGAAAGATAAACATTAAAAATTAATGATACCAGGAACATTTGCCCATTCGATTATGTTGCCATGAATACCTTCAACTACTAGTAACCATTTGTAAGTAACAATCGAGTAAATGCAAAATTACGATAAAAACGCATTTTGCAAGAAACCGGAAGTGATGACATACATAATACAAACAAGAAAACAACCATTGTTGACAACTGTCACTACTAACTTAGGAGTTGGCATACAGTCACTTCGGGATCTAATCTTGCAAGAGCCATCCAACATGACTAGACGAACACAAACACACCAGGAAGTACTGCTTGTTGCCCCAGTGCCGATTGTTACAACACTGCACCAGTGCCACTTGTCACAACAGTGAACACTGCACTAGTGCCACTTGTCACAACAGTGAACACTGCACCAGTGCCATTTGTCACAACAGTGAACACTGCACTAGTGCCACTTGTCACAACAGTGAACACTGCATCAGTGCAGCTAATCCAGATGATCACGAATGTTCCTGCTGTAATGCCAGTTGTGGGTGATACCACTGCCAGTGCAGACTTCAACTCCACTGACAACACTGTCACAAAACACCAACAATGCCCCAAACCCAGTGTTACTGCAGAGTAACTAGTGCCTCAGACTGTTCTAACACTGAAGTCACAATGAATGTTATTGATGTATGAACTGTTCTGTTCTGCTCCTAGAGGCATGTAGTTGAGATCACTGCTGGGATGTGGAGCTGCTGGACTGTAGATATGTGTGCAGTGTCGTCTGTTCTCTCTCTGGTGGCTGCATCTCCAGTATTCGAATGTTGATGTTCTGGACACGCAGTTGGCTAAAATAAACACAACACTGTCTTGTAGATGCTGGTTAAAAGTACATCAACATGAAACATGCAACAATGAGAATCTGGCTGGAAGATTCTCACCACCTGCATGAAAGGAAGCCAATGGTTCTAAAGTAACTACGGACCATATATTGTTGAAAAGTCAACATGTCTTCAAAAATATTGAGGATTAGATTAGTTGGGTGAAATTTGTTGGACGTGAAAAATTGGCTAATTTGCATAATTATTGCCTCTGCAACGTTGATTTATGTTGCTATGGAGGTATGCCCCCACGGAAAAAAATATTTAACATAAATGCTAGCAAAAAGCATCATTGTCGTAAGTTGTTTGATGGAATGTTAATTAATGCAATAAGGTTGGGCTCCAACATCAAGTGTTTTAGGACCACAGCAAATTGTGCCATATGGGTGAAGATTATTTAAAAAATTCCTTAACTGGTTGACCCTTGTTTACAAACCCTTAAAATAAAGCTATGACATCCAAAATAGTTCATTGCACTTTGTACATTCCAAATAATAACTGCTGAAAATTTAAATTCTCTACCTTGTGTAGTTTTTCAAAAATTATTTTTGCCAGTGTCAATGGTCAAAAATATTGTTTGGAGAAAAGCCAAAACGAAATGAGAACGTCATACATTAAGCAGTACGGGCAGATAGACATCATATGATTACAGGCAGACCTGGGTTCAATTCTTAATTGAATTTGAATTGATCAACAAAATGCATCAATCTGAAATGAAACTGAATAAAACCAAAACAGATTGAATTGGAAATGAATCCCGCAAAGTTAGATGAATTGAATGAACTGATTAAAACAGAAAATTAATTTACAATGTTTTTCTATATAAATTGACAGGTATAAACTACAAAATATATGTTAAATTATAACGTCTTCTGTTTTCTTTTTGGTCAAAGACCAAAATAAAACAACTAACAACATAACTACCAGTATTTACGTACACAAAAGGATTTGTCACCAGACAAAACCTGGGCTGTAATTCTTTGTCTAGCAGTTCTCTGCTCTCTCAGTCCCTATGTACCCCTGTTTTCCTAGCAGCATAGGAGAGAGCTGCTAAGGCCAGACTGTTTATATTACATGTTTTATGGGTCCGCCGACATTAATTTCCTGAAGACGGCAGTTCTTTTGATACCAAACAAAATAGCATACCATGAACGAACGTGGTCGTTGTCAAGACATAAACATGGACTACTTTTGGCATGTTTCATTGATTCAGATTGTTATTGTCATTTCACATTTGATGGGCCTTCTAAGTTAGTGCTAAAATAGTGACTTAGTGGTGAGTAACTGCTAAAAAATGGACCAAGTGGCCCTGAAGTCCTTTGGACTAATACGTCTATATGTGACCCCGGCTGACCAAATGAGTGATAAGTCGGAAAAATGGTAACATTGTTTTCTTACATCCTTGTAAAGTTTTGGTAGCGTGCTTTACACGGTTTCAAAAATTATGACTGCTATAAAAATTGGCGAAGTTATGGAGCATTGAACATGGTAGAGGTCAAAAAGTTAAAATGAAGAAAACGGCTGTTGAAGTTTTACATTATATATGCAAATGGATTGCATGGAAATATTACATGCACAACATTCAAATGTGGCACACAGTATGTAATATGTATGTTATGTTGCAATGATACACTGGAAGTACAAATGTGCTGCTACAAAGACTTATCAAGTTATCCCAGATTATGTCTTTATGTGTAAAACTAAGAGGACAGATTATTTGAGAGCAAAAGGTAGACTCACTGTTTGACACAGTTTAAAACCTACAGGCAACTGTCGAGTTTAACAGGGGTCTAGTAATAATAATATAATAATGGTTTATTACAGAAACTGTGATACATTCCAATCAATTACATACATAGATTGCCATGGTTTCTGTAATGAAGGTATAAAGCCACAAGTGGCTGATTAGCCCTCACAATACATGTGATACATAGGTAAATTCCATGGTGCAAGATAACAATTTGTGTGATTGAAGAAAAACAGAAACATGAATCACAACAGTACTATTTTCATGAATACTTCATGTAAAATAGCAACAAAGAATGTTATTTATATATGTCATTACTATTATTTACTAGCAAAAAATTCTTAAGTTGACGTTTAAACGTTGTTAATGCATAATTACAATTACAATCCACTGTTGTCGCCATATAGTTCCATAATTTAACACCTCGATATCTAATGGTTTTATATAATACATTACTTTTTGAAATCGGCACATGTAGTAATTCTGCGTTGCGTGTCCTATGTTCGTGTAGTTCGTTATTTCTAATGAACATCCTTGTCATAACTGACGGAAACATATTCTTAACGATTTTGTACATAAACAGCACAACCGTGTATTCGTAGATTTTTCTTATTCTGTGCTCTGTATGGAGCTGACATAATTAACTGAATTGCATACTTTTGCAATTTGAATAGAGAACTAAGATCTGTATTATTTGCTCCTCCCCACACTTTGACACAATACGTTAGATATGGATATAAAAATGTTTAGTATAATGTTACGAGGGATGATCTACTCAGGGTTTTTCTAGCTTTACTTTTAATTCCAACAGCTTTGTCTATTTTATATTTTATATACTGTATATAAAAAGTCCAGGACAAATTAGCATCGATTAAAATTCCTAAGAATTTTGTGTTTTCTACTTGAGTAATTTGTAGCCCATCAATAAGGATGGCAATTGGATTGGATACCTTTTTATTTACTGATTTGAAGACAATAAAATGTGTGTTACTGATATTTAAAGATAGTTTATTACTCTTTAACCAAATAACTAATTTTTGCAGTTCATGATTCATCACAGTTTCTAGCTCGCTAAGACTGTTACCATTGACAAAAACATTTGTATCATCAGCAAATATAATAGGAAATAGGATATCTGATACATTAACAATGTCGTTAATATAGATTAAGAATAACAGTGGGCCTATTATTGATCCCTGTGGGACACCACAGCATACAGACTGAATGTTCGATTTTATTCCATCAAATAAAACATACTACGTTCTATTAGACAAATAACTTTCCAGCCAGGCAAGTGCTCTTCCTCTAATGCCGTAATGTTCTAGTTTATTAAGTAATATTTTATGGTCAACTGTATCGAAAGCTTTACTGAAGTCAAGAAAAACTCCTAGTAAGTAGTCACCATTATTTATAGCTGTGGAAATTTTGTCTACTAGTTGCACAAGAGCCATGTTTGCAGAATGCTTCTTCCTAAATCCAAACTGGTAATCATATAAGATGTTATGTTTGTTTATGAAAGATGTTAATCTGTTGTACATTATTTTTTCTACAACTTTAGAAAAAACTGGCAAAATCGATATTGGATGGTAATTGTTTACGAGTGTCTTGTCACCGCCTTTGTATATCGGGATCACTTTTGCTCTTTTCAGGTCATCTGGAAAAATACCTTTAGTTAACGACAAGTTAATAAAATGTGTTAAAGGAAGCAGAAAGTATGATATGTTAATTTAACAATATGTGGAGTTATTAAGTCCCAACCAGGGCTTGATATTTTTAGATCTTTGATTATAGTTTCTACTTCATTCAGTTCAACTGGGGAGATAAATATTGTATGGAAGTTTCGATGCTTAATATATACACTGACGGGTCAATACCATCTTTGGTAATCTTTTCAGCCAGCGATGGTCCAACCTTAACATAATAGTTATTGAAGTAATTGGCAATTGCCTTTTTATTGGTTATTAATTGATTATTAATAGTTATCTTCGGAGATTGGGGAGGTTTTTTATTTTTATTGATTATTTGCTTAATAAGTTGCCATGATTTCAGAAGATTTGATTGATTTTGCTTTAATAACTGTTGATAGTGATTTCTTTCTGCTCTTCGTAAAATTGAGTTAAGCTTATTGCGGTATGCTTTATAGTTAGTTTCATTAGTAAGGGTAGGTGCTTTTTTGTAGTAGGCGAATAATTTAGTTTTAAATTTTATGGAGGTCTTCAGCCCATGTGATAACCATGGTTTCCTATTACTGTATTTTTGTTTAATCTTTACTTCAGGAAAGCAGTCAAGATAATGCTTACCAAACTGTGAATAGAAAGCAGCATATGCATTATTTGGGTCATCAAGCTCAGAAGTAACAAGAGACCAGTCAGCATTAGTTAGACTTGTTGTAAACTTTGCTATGTTCTGATCGGTATAAAACCTCTTAGTTATGTATTTTGTGTTTACATAAGTTGAACAACTATTGTTATCGACATAGAAGACAGGAAAATGATCTGATATATCTGTATATAGTATGCCAGAGCAGGTTTCTGTGCTATTTATAGTTAGGTTATTAGTAAAAATGTTGTCAATAAGTGTGGCAGAAGTAGCAGATACTCTAGTTGGCTTGATAATGAGAGGAATATATGACATGGTATACATACATTCAAGAAATTCTGAGCTAGGTACATGTTTATCCACATTTAGCAGATTGTTATTGAAATCACCCATGAGATAACACAGGCAATTCTCTTGATGGATATTTTTTTAAATAGCATGCAAGATTGAGGTGAATACATTTATGTCTTTGTCTGGCGGCCTGTACACAACTCCTATAATAACGTTCCTTTTATATGTAAATATACCTTTGTCCAACTCAATAAATACACACTCTATATCTTCATTACTTTTGTCTAAATCTTCTCTTCGTTTGTAGAGAAGTGAATCTTTTATGCAGACCGTCACGCCACCACCCTTTTTATTGTTTCTGTAGTTATTTACCATATGGTAATCTGCAATGTTATAAGTATCAACATTTCTTTCCTGCAGCCACGTTTCAGAGAATCCAATTATTGAAAAAGAGTGATTGAGATTGGCAAAGTAATTTCCAAATTGTTGGTAGTGGCGAGGCATACTTCTGATATTGACATGAACAACAGAGAATGTGGTATCTGTTACACCAATTTGTATGCATGACTTATTAAAGGTATCTTCTATATGGTAATTACACTTATTCATGTTTTGAGTGAATTCACAATAGTAATTTGTATCTGGATCAGTTAAATAGGATGTCTGTATCTGACTCACTGTTGATTTCAAACGGTACGAAAGCTTTCTTTTCTAGTTCTTGGAATGAGAAAGAAATATTAACATGCATCCAACTTTCAGATATGACATCTATAAATTCACAGTCATTGTCGAGATGATTGTATGGAAAAATTTTAGACATACATTTTATACAATACCAATACTCACAGTAATCTCGAATATTTTGTTTGTTCAATACTGTGATACAATTAACATGATAATACCCTTTACAAGTAATGCATTGTAGTACAGTGGAGCAACTATGCACTCTCTTTTTACATATTTGGCAGAAGCCTTTATCTCTATCCATTATCAATCTGTGTAAACATATATTCTTGCTGTGATTCAAAGAGTGCTAAAAGAATTAGTGAGTAATTCATAGTACGTAACTCGTAGGAATAAAGCAAGGTGGATTTCATTACTATCAACATACCTGTATGTTAATTTCACCCATTTGTATTAGAGTAATAGAATCATGATCTCCATTAGTAGTGTATGTGCTGCACGATAGACAAATACATATACACGTTGTGTAAATGATGACAAATGTCATACCATTAATGGCATACAGCGAGTCCAGCGTTAGACAGCCAGTTTGGCGAGTTCCGATCGGTTCTTAATTTGGACGACCTGGTTAGAAGTGTCCCGTATCAGGATATTTCCGTCAACAGTCCAAACGTCGTTTAGTTTGCTGGTCTTTTTGGCGGCACTCGTAAAGTAGGTGGGATCTTTGCTTCGTGAGGTCGTCGTTAACGTATACCGGGTGGGATGTCGGTGTCGCTGATGGTCCTGGGGCTGGTTGTTCGTATTTAATATGTTTCCGTGTCACGAAGACACGGTGTCTCGTTCGATATGTCGCGAACTTGATGAGGATCGGACGTGTCTTACCTGGGAGCTTTGGGCCAACACGATGTATGCGGTCTAATTCCTCCACCGTCAGTGGTGGTAGAAGCGCCGAATTCATCACACTTAGTGTCTCCTCGAGTACGTCCTCGCCCTCCCTTTCGGGAATCCCCGAAATGCGCAGAGAGTTGCGCCTGGAATATTGCTCGAGGGCGTCCGCCTTCTCTTCAAGGTCTACAACACAATCTCGGAGATCGGCGATCTGCTTGTCTTTAGCCTCGACTATTCTTCTGAGGTCAGCAACTTCCTGTCTCAGTTCGTTGACCAGGATTTCCTTGAGCTTATTTGCGACCTTGGGGTCGCACAGTGCCTCAAAAAGACCAGATGAGAAATCGACTTCTTTTTCTGTCGCCGTCGATGACCCCCTAGATCGACCCATGTCTGATAGACTGTGACGAGGGAGTGTCGCAGTCTGTTACTACACAGTTGTTGATATTGTCTAGCTGGTCATAGTGCTGCGTGGCTTTAGTCGGTGGATTGCGTAATTACAGGGCAGTAACAGAAGAATGTTCAATTCAGGCACCGATCACTGCTGTCCACCAAGCCGCGGCAGAGACAGTGGTCACGGTCGACTGATGACACCAAGCATCATCGTAAAACTCAGCATTCTACCTACCGCAGTAAGTTCACAACTTCAATGGCCACTGCATCGTGAATCCACCTGCTATTATGAAGGCTCAGATCATAATTATTGAATGAGCAGTATGTGCGTTCTGCCAATATTTGAAGTAATGTTGGAGCACGAACATAGCGCTGGTCAGGTCCAATCTCACACCCCACGTAAGGGCTTAATGCTGTCTGTTGACACAAGCTACTGCCAGTGACCAATTACACATTAGTCACAGTTTCCATCAAACAATTGCAGGCAGAGAATCTTAGCTCCACAGCTGGGTGTAATACACAACCAGAGCCACCACTGATTCATGGTCAAGTAGATTAGCTCAATGCACCAACTAAGACAATACACAACACTGTGAGTGACAGTGTCCAGAGTGAGGCCTAAGCAGTGTCATCATTGCTGAATAGATCAATTAAACCTGCCAAGTGGGTGACATTCTGCACAAGTGTTCATTAATCCTCAGTGATTGTCCAGTACGCCAGACTGACCACATACCTAAACAAAGCGAATCTAATAGGTGAAGAACAGGTAGTGTTGAAATAGGGGTATTGGTTGAATTGTATTTGTCTCGACGCAAAAGGCTTTATTGTGCCTTCATCGATTATAAGAAAGCATTTGATTTAGTAGATCGGTCCTCCCTGTGGCCTAAGATAATATCATGCAGTATTAATGGTACTGTGTTGAAAGTTGTATACATGTACAAAAATGCTAAATCATGTATAAATGAGGGCCAGGCTGAGTCAGCCTTCTTCTCATGTGATGTATATGTATGGCAAGGAGAACACTTGTGTCCTTTGTTATTTGCTATTTACCTGAATGATTTTGAACACTGTTAGTCACAATTATAACGGACTTGACATGGCAGCTGGTGAAATTTACAACAACCTTAGGGACGATGATGTAGAAAATGTATGTTCTACTATATGCTGATGACACTAGAATGATTCAATCAAATACAGATTTCTTGCTTGTGTATAGCAGAACTATGTCAACTCTTCTAATGGTTGACATTTGGTTCTTTTAGGTGTCAACTATATTGTGAATCTGTAATTATTAGTTTATATTGATACAATTGATTTACACAGTACCATGTCTACACAAGGCATGGCAAGCGTAAACAGAACAGTAGAATGCATTTGATATCAATAAAGTGTAGGATATTTCACTCTATTGTTGTCCAGAATATTAATTTTCTATGTTTGTCACCTACAGGTTTCTACAGACAATACATCTTTAACCAATAGACACCACAATCACACCATTTTATAATAATTAAACGAACATCAAAATAAACACAACTTGCAATTATAGAAAATTAATAGTTTTGAAGATAAAAAGTATTAGGCAACTGTTCAGTCTAACTGGGGTCAAGTGTGTCTACTCTGCCTGGGCGCTGTGACCAATTAAAGATTAGTCAAGGTCTCAATGGAACAGTAGCACTAGGCTGCAGAGTTTAGTCATGGTGTTGACTTTGTGGCACATTAAACAAAATCTACTGTTGGGGGTGGTCTCAAGGGCCCTTCTCAAAACCACATCACTAGATAATGTAAAACTGTTGCACTTTGGGGGCCCCTGAGGTGCCCTTAGAATGATTCAATCAAATACAGATTTATTGTATATAGTGGCAGCACCCTAAGATACATCTATGCAAAATTTGAAAAAAAGTTGCTGAACAGTTTTTGAAAAAATATGCCAAATGTTAAATTTTTACCAGTTTTGGGGTCCTTGGAGGCCCTAGGAAGCCCTTAAAATTATTCAATCAAATACAGATTTCTCGTCCATAGTGGCAGTGCTCTAAGATATGTCTATGCAAAATTAGAGAAAAAGTTGCTGAACGGTTTCTGAGATACGGCAGCTAACGGCAGACGCAGAGTGATGGCAATAGTCCCTTGGACCTTCGGCCAAAGGACTAAAAATGCAACTTGTTTGGAATGCATAACATTAATCTATTGGAAAATTATGAAATCCCAAAATTCTAAGTTAGAACCAGTGGTTACCCTTAAAGACAAGTTGGTAGAAAAGAGATGGCACAGAGAAGGGAAAACTGGAGCAATAACAACAAGAACAACCTGATTTAAGTAGTTTGCATTCTCCAGTCAGCAAAAAGATTACACTGATTTAATATTATTGTATATTTACATGAATGCAATGAACCATTCATTGTACTTTATCATGTAATACTGCTATTATAAAAGATCCTTCGCACTAACTGGGTTCATTGCCAAACAATGTACAGGTATAGTACCTCTCAGGGCACTAAAAATTTACATACAGATTCATACTTCATGTCAGTGATACACACACCACACCATACACCACACCACACCATACACCACAATCACCTACCCACACACACACACACACACACACACACACACAAACAAGGACAGACACATACACACACAAGCACAGACAGACACACACACACGCGTGTGTGCATGCACACACATAAGCACATACAGACACACACACACAGACAGACACCTGACGTCCTTGACCAATCCTACCTCATGTCCTGTGGCGTGAGGAAGATGAACTGCCTGCCTCGCTGTTCCTCCGTCACTTTGAGCATCATGTTCATACTGATGTGGCGGTTCACCATGTCCTGTATGGATGACACAGCTGTATTACATTGTGTCAACACAGATGTCAATGTACGCAGTCTGTGACAGGCATGCTCACATAGAGACATGCACGCACGCTTACTCACACACAGCGTACTGACATAGGTCATACATTTCATCACAAGATCGTATGATATTCTTTAATGGAAAAGGCATAAGTCTGTATAAAACTTCAGTAAATAGTGTTTATTAATTTTAATAAATTAACATAAGTTTAAAGATCAACTGTCTCTAACTCATGATTAACTACTGACTATTGTCTTAGCACAACATTGGGTTTTCAAAGCACCTGTATAGTGGCATAAGTCAAATGTAAGTGTAGGTGTATATATGAAAGCAATAATTCTCATGTAGGTTATTAAATTGGTTGAACAAATAATCTACAGACTCAGTAACAGTGTTTACGTTAGCAGCAGACACATAAAACATAAGTGACAAACATCTAACATGTGATGCCATACATAGATGAAACATGGCTGTTATATCGTCAATAACACGGTTTCCTTGTCCACATAATTAATGTCAAAATCTTGTACACTGTCCACATACCATGAAGACGTCAAATTCATCGAGACATCTGAAGGGCGACTCCATTGCCTCCCACAGAGCAAGGATGAAACAAATGGTGGAAAAGGAACGTTCCCCTCCCGAAAGAGCCTTGATGTCTTTCGAACATTCCTTCTTCGACACATTTGGTTGGACCTACAAGAAACCCAGTCAGATAGCTTAGTACAAGGTATCACTAATTCTCCAGTCAGAATGTTCACTTCAACTGTTCAGCCAAAATCTACTCTTAAAAACTGAAATCATTTCAATTTTTAAAAATTAATGGCAATTGTTTCATCAACAAAATCATGTAATATAGTATAAACCATCTATTTTAATATCACGGCTGCCCAAATTTATGAATATTGACAACAAATTGCAATACTTGTTAGCAGCTGACTGGAGACGACAATGTGATGATCACATGAACAGATTGTTAACAGCACTTCAACAAAAGTTACTCTCCACAGATTTATATTTGGACCAAAACATTCAAATTAAACAATAAAATAATGTTAATTAAAACATTGTGGTTTACTGAAAATGTAGGTTAGAGATGGGCCTTATCAGTTTGTATAGTCCAGTAAAATGTATTTAAAGGTAAGTTCTTATATAGCGCAGTATCCAGTCCTCACGACTGCTCAAGGCGCTTTACAGTTTACCCCCGGGCGGACATGTTTAATCGAACTCCATCTCGACTTCTCTAGGAAGCATTCAGCCATGTTGCAATTAATGCGCGAGGACTATTCGTACACAAATATCCACCACTGTCTACAGCCAGGAACTCATTCATACATCTGAGTGAACTGAAGCAATGTACAGCTGTAGAGTAAACAAACTTGCCCAAGGTTCGACACCGCCGCACAAGATTCGAACCCGGGTTCTCTCAGTTGAGTCTGAAGGTTTTACTACTGCGCCACTGTGCTCCACATTTTAGCATTGGTTCAAACCACCCCATTACATCAACACACAGCGTGGGACTGTCTTTAACATCCGAAATAGCTATCAGCATCAATTTACAATTTTGGAATGAACTGTTTCATTCGCTATGGGGTTGTGACTATAGGGATCTATTTTCCCCGTAATACGGAGGGACAACCAAACCCCCTCTGTACGTAATGCATAACGTATTTTGCGAACGTATGTGACCATCCCTTATAGTTATATTGCATGATGTGATTGTGACTCACTGAAACACATTTATATGCAGAACAGAGGCAGAATAGATACTGTATAACACCTTTATTATAAAAAACATTTCGGTTCGCTGCTCACTTTTTATACTTTGTATATACTCACTCTCTGTATGTTAGTGATACCTTAGCTAGATAAGTAAATAGGTGAAACTCAAAAACCCAACACTAAGAGTTTCCAACCACAATCAACACAACATATTACAACTATTTTAAATATATATATATATATATATATCAAAGACAAGATTAATTACAAAACATTTTCAGACTAAATATTCAATGAATGAAATGATGATTCACTACATCCTAAAACTGAGACAGTAATGACAAGTGTTAGATGTAAAATAAATACAACAGGAATTTATCGAAACAATTATCCTTGAATATAAAACATTTTGTGCTACATAAATTATAGATTGCAACAAACAAATAATGGTTAAAACAAAGATGTGTACAAAATGTTAACGCAAGCTCCAATAGAAACAAATATGTTCACATTTCAACAGTAAATTAATAACGAGAACATTAAAAGTGAGAACCAATTCAAACCAAAAACCCGGAAACTGCAGCGGGGCACACCGTGCGATACAAATGTAACACTGACACTGTAACAATCATTGTCAGCCAGCCACCAAGCCATGCAGAATGTAACACTGACACTGTAACAATCATTGTCAGCCAGCCACCAAGCCATGCAGAATGCTGTCATGTTTTTTCCTTTTTGTAAAAAGTGATGTACATTTCTGCAATGATGAAATATAATTAAAAGAATAAAAAACATAATAACAAAGTAAACATCTTTTTGTATTGTGGAGAGTCACTGACATATCACCATTTGTAAGAATCTGTTTCGATATTCGGCGACGCAAAGTAGAGTAATATTCTCTGTTTGGATACTGGTCAATTGGAAACAATAGGTACTGGTGATATCAGGCTTTCTACCACAACGGCGCTGTCCGTTCAATTTAAAAGATGTGTCTTCAACAAGGTTATTCTAGTAAACTGTTGGCATAATAGTCTTGATTGTAGTTGCTAATCGTTAGTTTGTATTAACTCTTTTAGATGCACAAGCACAAATAGATACCATTTGTTTCCCTTTAATGTTGGTATCTCTTGTGTGACAAACAGTAGTGCCTCACGGGGATGCCAAGGTGATAAGCAAGCCAAATGTTTGATGTCTGAGTTTGTATTATTTTTCAAGTTTTCGCGTGAATATTTTGTAATGATGCTTGGCTGTATTCTTGAAGTGGGTTACCATACGCGTTCCTGAAGATGGTCAGAATGACCTTGTGAGCTTTTTGAACTGAAATAAATATTCGGTGTCAGTCATTAGCTCCGTCAGCTGAAATTACATTATTACATGAACAAAACTGTCTTGCAAATGTGTCAAACTCATGATTTATGGTTAAAATAACGGCCCAAGTTACATTAGATGAATAAAAATATCAAACGCACAGTTTATGGTTAAAATAAATGCGATATATATATATATTATAGCCACCACAAAATTGATATGTTTAGTAACATTCCGTTCATCAACAACCACCTTAACTTCGGCATAATTTCACCTGAAAACCAGTCAAAAGTATCAAAAATTCTCCGGACAGACTAAAAATTCACCATTAAGACCCGACATCTGGTGATATTTCACGAAGACTGGAACTTCATCAGCAAAAGCTCCATGCAAGAGATCAGAACAGAGGAGGCCAGTGCTTGTAGGCATGCGGAAGTGAGAGTTAACACCTACATAGGAGAAGATAGCACTTACTGATATTTGTATCTCCTCTTTACTGTGCACGATTCTCATTTTTCCTATAAAGCCTCGTGAACTCAAGAATATAATGAAGTTTTGCCTAACTCGAATCGCCATGCTATTCCGCATGAACGTGTAGGCTTCACCACGTTTAACCATGGACATGTCCAGCATCTGCAAACCCCCACCACATGACCAGTTAGTATCATGGTCAACATTCACGGATTGTGGCAGAGCGCAAACCAAGACAACGTGACTGCCATTATATAAAATAATATTATGTTAAAGGGATATTCACAGGGTCTTGTTAGAGGATGCACGGTCTGTTTATGGAAATCAACTACTTCAAATTTGTGTCAAATATGTGCAGAAAATTGCACATCAACAGCCCAAAACATTCAGACAATGAAATAAAACTCATATATAAAATACTGGGCAACAGCACGGATTACATAAAACTCCTAATTACAATCCAATTACGAGGGCATCCTAGAAAACAAACCCAATGGCACATGAAAGTACCGTTAGAAAATTTCGAGAATAGCTCGATGTCATGCAGGAGGCATAATGGCAGACATCACATGACCTGGTAGGCACCTGACACAACCCGAGAACGTTGTCCACCATGCAAGGGCAGACTTACGGACAGCTTGAGGGTCTCAGTCTGGTGATTGAAGGTCATGCTACCACGATACTGTCGGTTGTGCAGCATCAGAATGAAGTATTGCTTTGCCCGCAACGCTATCATGCGGCGGAATTCATGGTACTGGCTCTTGCGCTGGGTCATTACCTTGTCGAGGGTCTGCAACCATCACACGTGTGTGTGTGTGGGTTCACGCACGTCGGTAAGCAGCTCGAGAATTGCTCGTCTCTTACAGACTAGATTGTCTGATTACTTTAAACGGGTTGCCAATTATTTTACAGGTGTTTTTGGTGCAAAATAAACATGAAATAACGTAAAGAATGGAGGACGGCAGTCCAATGAAAAAGTTCTATTTCATGTGTGTTTGTATGTGTGCGTGCGTGCGTGCTTGCATATGTGCATGCGTGCGTGAATGGTCGCGTGCATGTGCAGGTGTATACATATACAGCAGTATAAACATGGATGTAACGTCCAAAGACTTTGTGCTAGCAGCTGATACGTTTGCTCTTACACACATTGTAATGTACAGCATCATCTCTGAAGTGATTTAACTACATATTGACTAACTGGGGTAGTGACATCATTGGCATTACTTCACCATAGTTACATAGGTGTACATACAAACATCATGACAACTTGCTACATTTTGACATTAGTTTCTAAGGGATAATCCCTAACCACTGACCTATGACACCACATGAAACCAATGCCATTTAAAGCAGCTTTATCAATTGGATTAACCCATTGTCAATCTTTGATAACCAAACTGTAATCTGAGAATAGTTTAATACCAGCAGTCAGTTTTTATGGTTTTGCGATTTTACACAAAATAATCTGCACCAGTAAATTTAACCACTCAGCCATTTTTAATAAGGAGTGTGAAGCAACATCAACTCTTTAGCATCATAATTTCTTTTTTTATATACATATCAGTCAATTGACCTTTTCTCTGCTACGTTTTGACCACTTTCAGCTGCCACACTATTGCTGTATGGCGACTGTCGCATGTGTACAACGATCTCCTGACAGCCACCCAGGCCATGACCAGGGGGCATACTGACAGCATGATACCACACCACCCTCTAGCAGTAGAAGTCTGATTAAGGCTGCTAAAGGTGGTCAAAATATAACAAAAGTCAAAAAGGTCCATTGACTGCACTGCACGCACGGCCTGCCATAGCAAAGTGGGTAGTAAGTTGAAAAATTGTGAAACAGTTTCATAAATTTTTTGATTCCACAGATTACATGCTTTAGAATGATACCTCAGTCGTTGAAATATCTTCAGTTGTTTTTGATTAACTACTAAACACGATAGAAACTTTAAAAAAACGTTTTGAGAAAAACTAGTTTAAAATTGGGCTGAAAAACTAAAGCCCCAGCAACCAAACATTTAGTATATTAGGGTTAGGGTTAACCCTAACCCAACCATACATTTAGTATATTAGTTTCAGATCTTTTATTGAGGAAAGTGATCCAGACTTCAAATGATGACATAAGATATGTATTTCTGCAAAAAGTATAAAAACTTGTGGGACATGACCCGGACAGGTACCTTTGACTCATATCACGAATATGCCTGTACAACTTAATACACCCTTCACTGGGAAAGGTCATATATGTAACAAGTGAAATAACAGATTCTTGCTGCCTACATCCATGACAAGATGGGTAAGAGGAAGAACTTGATGAGCCAGAGACAGACCTGTAGGAAGTTGTGTAGTTGGGTGACCTCCTGTTTGATCTTCTCGTACTTAGTCTTCAGTTCACCGTACTTCCTCATGATCTCCTCGTGGTTGCCACGGCTACGACATAAACAACGTCACGTTCTATCAAGGATGGCTTCAATGGTCGGAACAGCATCACATCACGATGGCAACTCTTTCTTTGAGCGGAAGCAAAAAAGTTCAGTCTATCACGGTCATAATAACATATTATATTATGACTGCCATGATTATAGTCTGCTGGACATTATGCCCATTCTATCAGCTTTTCTACTGCAAAGTTTTTGTGTATATTTTTATATTGTGGTGCATGTCACTTTATGTTTGCCAAGGATATAGGCAACTCTCACCAACAAACCAGTATAGAAGTAAGGGGAGTTAAACCCACAAGTCACTATTCAGGGCTGGCCGCCATAGAAGATGTGATATTTAACAGATATGCTTCTTTGAAATGGAGTAATTTCAATAGAAGTTTTCAAGATAAACTATTTTACTGAGATTGCTTAAAATGCTACGTTTCTCACTGGCACAATGCTCGTCTAAACACATTGACTAAGTATTCTTACTTTTCTTCCTCCTTCTTGATGCGTTTAGTGATCTGCACTATCTCACTCTCAAGGTTCTGTGCTGCCCGACGTATCCGAATCCGTTCACATATTTGTTCCGCCTTGGCAACAGACTCCTGCAAACAGCGATGTCATGACTACACAGGGACACACATTCAAAACTCTGAGACAATTTAATACACAATGTTTTACTTCACTCACTTTCACACACACAATCACTCCCTAATTACCTCTCATTCCCTCACTCTCACTCACTCTCACTCTTTCTCATTCGCTTTCACTCATTCTCACTCGCTTTCACTCATTCTCACTATTTCTCATTCGCTCTCACTCACTCTCACTCTTTCTCATTCGCTCTAACTCACTCTCATTCGCTCTCACTCATTCACATTCGCTCTCACTCACTCTCATTCGCTCTCACTCATTCACATTCGCTCTCACTCTTTCTCATTTGCTCTCACTCTTTCTCATTCGCTCTCATTCGCTCTCACTCACTCTCATTCGCTCTCATTCACTCTCACTCTTTCTCATTCGCTCTCACTCTTTCTCATTCGCTCTCACTCATTCACATTCGCTCTCACTCATTCACATTCGCTCTCACTCATTCACATTCGCTCTTACTCATTCACATTCGCTCTCACTCATTCACATTTGCTCTCACTCTTTCTCATTCGCTCTCATTCACTCATTCGCTCTCACTCTTTCTCATTCGCTCTCACTCTTTCTCATTCGCTCTCACTCTTTCTCATTCACTCTCACTCATTCTCAGTCGCTCTCACTCTTTCTCATTCGCTCTCACTCACTCTCACTCTTTCTCATTCGCTCTCACTCACTCTCATTCGCTCTCACTCTTTCTCATTCGCTCTCACTCATTCTCATTCACTCTCATTCATTCTCATTCGCTCTCACTCATTCTCATTCGCTCTCACTCTTTCTCATTCGCTCTCACTCATTCTCACTCTTTCTCATTCGCTCTCACTCGTTCTCATTCAGTCACTCTCAATCTCATTTGCTCTCACTCACTCACACACCAATCCACTCACCCATTCACAATAACTCACAAATGCTTACAATCCTTCATAAATGCATATTATCACTCACACTAACTCAGATCTGATCAACACAGCCCAACACAAAAGAGAACCAAATTATCCTAAAATCTTGCAATCATATCTAGCTATATCTACAAACGAATCAGTGATTTCATAACACAGATATTGTAAATTCACTTCTTAGAACGTTATACCAGATTGTCAAAGTAACATATAAAACCAACCTCTATCTCCTTCTTGACCTTGTCGACCGCCTCTGTGAGCTGCACTATCACCTTGTTGTGATCTTTCTTCTTCTTCTCGTAGTACTGCTTGTGTTGTCGTGCCTTCTCTATCTCACCTTCTATGTGGGCCAGGCGCTCCTACCAGTCAACAACAAACAAAACTATAAGAGACATATCCTATTCGTTTCAACCATTCAATACAGTATCTGGCTGCCACATGGCTGTTAGACACGGGAATACACTTGCACTGACTGGCAAGAGACAACTGTTGTTACAGATATCTGGTTACACTTACATAAATAATCACAGTAAAATATGTGCGTAATATCAATACTTTGCAGATGCAAAAAGAGGTGTGATGTCTAGCATCTTACTGTTTGTTATTGCATCATTAGAAAAGTTCACTTTATCAGTAAGTGTAGATACAGGCAAATGCTTCAAACTGCCTCTTCAACTGAGTTACCTCATCACAATTCATTGATGTCCAGACCTGTAGCAGGTGGATAGTTACAAATGATTCAGGGTAGGTTTAATTTTTCATGAAACTAGCCAGAAAAGAGACAAAGAAAAACAATCAAACCAAGGAAGGACTTTTTATTTGAATAACTACTTAATCTAAATAACAGCCCTACAGATGAGACGAGTGCCAGGCCAAGCAGACCAGATGACTGCCCAGCCCAACAGCCTACCTTGATGGGGTCCCCACAGTCAGCGACAGCACGGATGTTGACATCGATGGCATGAAAGCTTTTGTCAGCCTGTGTGTACGCCTCCTTGGCTGCTGTGGCTGCCTCTCTGTGGGCTGTGTTACGCTCCGTCAATATACCAATCTGGTTGTCATAGTGGGCCACCTCTTCCTCCTGAAAGTGATGCTGTGACTGTCACTTGTGTCACAGGGCAGTGTCATTTGGAACAATTCTGTTACATGAGGGACAAGTTGAATAAGTAACTATTCAGTTTGCTATGGGTGTCACACAATGGAATGTTTTCTCATGTAAACTACTTGGCTTAATACTTCATATGCAAGTCACATGATGCAGTTCATAACACAAAGTTGATATCTAGGCCTACTACTGGTGACACGACTTGGAAAAATCTGCAACACTCTACAATTGACAGTTTAGTAGCATACTATAAATAATAATTCTAAGATAGGTGTATTACATGACAGGTAGTACATGTATTCTAGGTGATAAAGCATCAACAGGTATATTGTATGAGTTAGGTAGCAAGTGTATTTGAGATGACAAGTCAATGGCACACGTGTTATATGATGGTAGAGTAGTTCATATATTCTAAAAGACAATTATATAACAGGGATATTACATATATAATAGTTCAGTCGCTGATGAAAGGGGACATTCTAATGAAAGGTGCTTAACAGATAGGTTCTTTGAGAGATGATATTTGTGTTATTTACCAGTGTTGTGATATCGACTGGAGCGGGGTCTTCCACATTCTTCAGTTCTGTTATTTCCTACAAAACAAGCACTCCTCACCAATATCTGTAAATCAGACAACTTCATCATACGTTTACTACACAGTGCCACTGTATCCACCCGGTATCCTCACGAGTAACAATTAAGGTCAGATGTAATGTCCCATCAAGTTGTATGACTTCTGCTGACATCCATGATGAGCTGTCTCCAACCAATCATGTCTCTAGTAGTTACTCTCAATTCATCCATTGTCAGCTTAGTTGCATCAATATTAAGTGGCAGTTAACCCATTTTATCCGGGATATGATTCTAGTCGTAGTTACCCTTTGTATCCGGGATACGATTCTAGTCGTAGTTACCCTTTGTATCCGGGATACGATTCTAGTCGTAGTCTGCACTTGGCGTGGAAACCCCGCACTGTAGTGTTATGGATCCCTATTGGTTGATTAACACTGAATGACGTCAGTATCTTGCTATCATTGGAAAACATGTAGGAATCACCAAATCAGCATTGTTGATTGGTTATTCGACGTAGAGGTCCGCTACCCCCACGTAAATCGAAACCAAAGATGGCGGACAAGTTGCAAATATCATCAAATTTCGAAAGTTTTTGAAGGATAACTCTGCTAATTTACTTCATAGTGGTGATAACAAGGAGGCAGACAAGCAGATAGATGATATAATATGCATGGGCATGCTAATTGATGCGATATTTGTCTGTGAAAATGTACTTTGAAGGCTTCGAATTGGAGTGAACCAACAACGGCACCAATTTTCGTCCACTTCGCGCTACCACGCATTTTCGGCGGCAACACATTTAATGTTACTTTCAACGACAGTAACTGCTTCACATATAAATTTACATTGAAATGTTGACCAAATTCGTTACTTTAGTTTCTTGATTTATTTGTTATAAGAAACAAAACATAAAAATTGATAGTGTTGACAGATCTTAAAAAAATTGCGTTAATCCTCTCGGTAACTCCACATGCTGCCATTCTGTTCTTTTGTGTAGGGGTGTTATTACAGAATGGTACATAACGAGATTATTATCCAAGATACGTGAACACGTGTTATACCATTGTTTTCAGGGGAGAATGGTGTGTAAAATAAAATAAACTTGCTCATTGAGATGTTGCCTTCTTCATGGATAAAATGGTCTGGTGAAAAGTAAAGTGACAAAACGCAACACAAATTTGAATTTGTTGGGAAATGTTTTGCCATGTGCCACATATAATAAATGTTATCAAACAACTAATTTGTCAATATAACTTCATAGTTTATTTTATCTGCATTCTAATAGTAGAACACATTTCAAAATTCATTGAGAAATACTAAAGTTATCTCCATTTTAAACGAAGGCCTGTGATTTTCTGATGCTAACAAAATGATTTCTTGGATATGGTCAGGAACTGGCTGCAATTCGTCTGCACTAGCTTCAGGATAAAATGGGTTAAACATACCGGACAACTCTATCAGGCAAATAAAGGAAACTTTAAATGGCCATGATAAAGGTGTATTTCAATTTATAAAACCATTCACGGAATTCTTAATTAAAATATATGGCATGATTTAAATTTAAAACAACATTGGGGGGCTGATGAAGCAATTTTAGCCTGGATTATCAAAGAAACCAAAATACAGGAACAACGATCTCATCCTTCCATCTCGTGTTCTACATGTTAACAAGTCAGTTCAAATACATAATAACAACGATCTCATCCATCCATCTCATGTGTTCTACATGTTAACAAGTCAGTTCAAATACATAATAACAACGATCTCATCCATCCATCTCATGTGTTCTACATGTTAACAAGTCAGTTCAAATACATAATAACAACGATCTCATCCATCCATCTCATGTGTTCTACATGTTAACAAGTCAGTTCAAATACATAATAACAACGATCTCATCCATCCATCTCATGTGTTCTACATGTTAACAAGTCAGTTCAAATACATAATAACAACGATCTCATCCATCCATCTCATGTGTTCTACATGTTAACAAGTCAGTTCAAATACATAATAACAACGATCTCATCCATCCATCTCATGTGTTCTACATGTTAACAAGTCAGTTCAAATACATAATAACAACGATCTCATCCATCCATCTCATGTGTTCTACATGTTAACAAGTCAGTTCAAATACATAATAACAACGATCTCATCCATCCATCTCATGTGTTCTACATGTTAACAAGTCAGTTCAAATACATAATAACAACGATCTCATCCATCCATCTCATGTGTTCTACATGTTAACAAGTCAGTTCAAATACATAATAACAACGATCTCATCTATCCATCTCATGTGTTCTACATGTTAACAAGTCAGTTCAAATACATAATAACCAGCATTTTTAGCAGTGCATTAATCACAGTGATGCTTCTGCAAAAGAGGAACTGGTCATTTTGTTATTATAAAACACTTACAAAGGTGCATCTTGTAACGTGTTCCCGTATCTTGGCAAGCTGTCATATGGGAATAGGCGAGAATGACCAGATAACATTTGCTGAGCTACTCATTTGTGACTTTTAGTAACTTCTGCCTTACTAATTTATCCTCGCTATACCCCATGTGGTGCATAACACATAAACAGATGTCAGGGTAATAATATACAGGGCAAACATCCACTGAACAGTACTGTACACCAGTTATAAACATAAATGAAAGTACTGAGTAACAGGACGTTTTGTTTTTATAAAACACTTACAAAGGTGCATTTTGTGATGTGTTCGCGTATCTTGGTGAGCTGTGTGAGACAGCATCTCTCCTCCTGTTGGTTGCGGCGGATGCTGCCAGTGATCTCCTGCAGTCTCCTGTCAATGGTCGAGTGTTCCACTTCGAACCCTCGCAACTCCTCCTTGCAGTTCCTGCCGGTCAACAACAGATGTCATGTACATTACAAGGCCTAAGCTAGCAACACTGCTAAAACAGGCAAACAGCTATCACAAAATAGCAATGCAGATTTTGATGATATTAAAAATTGAGACTGAACAATGTATGATATTGACCCTTGAACTGCCTCATCTGAAAGGTTTCTTAGAGTTCACATTCCAACAAGCTTGACGATAACATCTATGATAATAACATGAACAACAAGTATCCCTATAATGTACTCGAATAAAACCACTATGCATACAAAATAATAAAACTAAACAAGTACAAACATTCCACCACCAGTACAGATATAATTACAATCTAACCTGAATAAACACAATTCCAAAACACTAATGTTAAAACCCGAAAGCCTGTCAACTTATTATTATTATTAACTCACTAAAATGCTACAAACACTAACCAACTGGGGATATACCCTATATTACACGAACATCAATGCCTGTATGGGTAAATAGCACCCAAGTGATGTTCCACCGACCTGATGTCGTCCTCTACCCGGGCCGTGAGCACTGTGGAGTTGCGTACATTGCTGGAGTAGAATCGGTAGGTGGGCACGCAGTACAGCTGGTCGCCTTCTGCCGTGAATGCCTCGCGACAGTTGCGTGGTGGACTCTTGGAGGACATCACCTGGCGCGCCTCGCTTCGGTCCTTGATCAGCAGGATATTCTCAATACTCCGCTGTCAACAGTGCCAGCTTTTTGTGAATAAAGGCTGTTTTTCAATGGTCACCCCACAAGTATAAAGGCAACGTCCTTGTAAAGAAATCACCCCTTCTGCTATGCTAATGTGATGTTAAATAACAAATCACTGCGCCTCTCCACAACTGCATGAAAAATGAGGGGGGTGGTGGGATTAACCATTGTAGAACTATCCATTTACATGTCTTTTAGCATCTGCTTGCTTACTTACTTACTTACTCACCTTCATAGTACCATAGCTGGTGTATAAGTTGGTGTGTAAGATTTCAGGTGATTAACATACATTGCATATGTCCATTGAACAGTACTATACACACACTACTGATATAAATGTAAAGTTTACATGCCATTCATTTAGCCAATACATATTTTATACGTAAAGAATTTACAACTTCTAGCTTCATCCTTGCCAGGAAATATAGTTCTCTATGGTCTTTGCCTACTGCAGTCATTGCCACTGACCTGGTCAATGAGGCAGTTCTCCACAACGTGGTCCTCTATAACCAACATGTCCAGCACTGTTGGGTATCTGTCATGGGCCACTCGCTGAAGCAAACAGTCAACATTCACTATATCGGAACAAATTTACATATTATTATACACATTTTCTTTATTTTCAATACGGATATTTAAACGGTTTCAGAAGAAAGTTGTTTGTTCTAAAATGGAAACAGAAAGTTGTTAATATTAAGGCCAGACACGGCAGGTAGATATGATTATTTTTTAATTTGTGCAAACAGTTAAATTTTTTCTGCCCAATGCATGAAATGGGTCTTACTGAGTAAAATATATATTGAACTTTTTTCAGCCAGACCCCCCGTTTCCATGGTAACAAACAAAATGGCCACCATTTTGAGCAAATATTGGCAAATTTGGAAACACTGCCATTTTTTATTGAATCCATATATAGTTATAATTCTTGCAAATCCATGTTCTCTGTAGATTCTATTGTGCAATGATCAGAGCATTTTTTTTAATGTTGTGTTTTTATTTTTTAAATAATTTTTTGGTAAAATACGAAAAAAATATTGTTTTTTGGCAACAAATATGGCTATATCTTTCAAAATATTCATGATTTAAAAAAAGTGTCTGATCATTGCACACAGTAGAATATGCTGAATGTAACACTGAAAACATTATTTATATAGCATAATTATTCCAAGAGATATCCTGTTTCCAAATGCAGAAATTTGAAGAAAAATGTTTTTGAGAAAATGGCTGTTAAAGATTGCATAATGGATTTCATTACATGATATCAACATGCTTGATCCATGATTAAAACTCACTTAGAGGTACGTAATTGTCATAGAAGTGAACTTTATTGATAGTATGCATACAAAGGTATAATAATCTGGCAGAAAACCATTTTTAGTAAAAAACACCATTTCACCTGGGGTGTCTGGCCTTAACATAATAGACTCAACATAATATTTACATATGTTATAAGCAGAATGTGGTAATTTGACAACAGTGTTGGACCTTCAATTGAGGACCTGGGCTTGAATTCTGCTGCTGTTTTCCAACTTGGACAATTTTATTCACCGCACTTTGTGTTTATCTTTCAAAAGAAACACTAAAACCTGCTAGCCCCTTCTATCTGCCATCTAGGCCATGGGAAGTAAACATGCCTTGCAGGATATAAATGTATAACCTGTCATAGAACTCCCAGAGCTGGTCATCTCTAGCTGTGGGAGTATACTTGAACATTGGAGGTTAATTCAGTTGGAACCATTATACAGCAGACGTTACAAGACATTCCCGTAGCTTAGGCAGTTTATGAAACTGCAGCATCCACTTGCCAACACTGGAAACAGTTTTACACCAAAGTTGAATATTGTAACTGGATTAATGTTTTTTTTACAATTTGGTAAAACAAATGTAAAATATTTCACTCACGTTTGCAGAAACATCATGCCGGCTTTGCTGTGAGGAATCACAAATCAAGTTATTAGCAACAAACCAATGTTATGTGACAGTTAAACATATCAAAAGAAAATTAAATGTCCAACATTTGCACATGGTCAAGTTGAATTTCAGTTAGTGAAAACATTCATGGCATTCTTAATTTAAATGTCTTGTATGATTTGGGACTATGTCAGTTTAGCCTGGATTAGGCATAAGAAACCAGGTACATCTCACACTGAACTTGAAACTCTTTTTTTAAATGGATTTCTTTCATTTCCAGATGGAGAGTTATTAGTGATACCTAAACCTCAGTAAAACTACTGACAGTTATAACATATTATGTAAACAACACCAAGGAATACCAACATCAGTTTCAAACAATGTCAATAACATCACGATAGACAAATATGCTTTTACTGATTCCAGATGGCTGCTGTGCATTAAGCTATCCAGCACATGTCTGTCAAAAACTCTGTCAAGTCATCAAACAAATTGGAAGCCTAACACGTGGTGCATTCATGCATTCTCTTGTACATGTATATTTGTAGACAAATGTGCCCCAGAACTATTTCTTTCTTTTTCTTCTTTGTCTCTTTATATACATATATTTTTCATTTTCATATATATTTTACCATGTACACTTGCACTATCCAGCCTCTATATGACAGAGAATCTTAATAAATTTATATTAAACTTATAAATGACAAAAACAAACAGCAAAGTTTTTTTAAATGACAACTGTATGCAGTTATATTTAGTATACGAGATGTCACACCACAATAGTAGTGTAATTCACATATAAAACAGTTTTCAAAATAGTTGACAAAGGCAAAACTTGATGGAGGTCACACGCAAAATTTCAATTATGCAAACCATGACGTATGCAACGTAACGTACTGAATACATAACACATCTGAACACAAACTTACAGCGAATGCATTGGTGATTGTGGAGGGTTTGCGTCCTGATGGGACGATGGCAGAGAAGATGGCCTCGAGCTCCTTCTCGTCGTGATGGTCGTGTACACAGAACGCATGCACCAGCCCCTTGAGACAACTCTCTATAGCTCGCGCCCACATCGGCTCTCGCAGACTCAGGTTGGCACCTGAAGGAAAGGTATGTTTTTGTTTAGTGCTGCAACCAATTCTTTGGACAGCTCAAAACGCTTTACAATTCACCCCTGGCAGATCTGTTCAATCGAACACAATTGTGCTTCTCTGTGATGTTTCCACACAACTATCTACAAGTTTCTATAGCATGGCGCTCACTGAATACAGCTGAGTGAACTGGAGCACAGTGGAGTGAACGAACTTGCCCAAGATTTGAAACAGAAGCAAGAAGATTTGAATCCAGACTCTCTCATTTGAGAGTTTGATGCATTAATCACTAGATAATTGCTCTCCGGCACAGGCAATAGTTGGGAAGGAATGTATTATGCCAGATCATGGTAGATTAAAACCCACTTCAATTACGTTAGTGAACTACTTGATTTTACCCATTTTGGGAGTAAAATGTTTAATATTACAATTGCTTGTCTCAAATTAACATTTTAATATATTGTTCCACCCTACTAAACTGTACAAAGAATAACAAATAATCTAAAATCATGCTCTTTGAGAGTTTTCAACAAATTGATTCCATCTTCAATGTGAACAGAAGATATCTTGACCAATCTCAAACAAATGACAAACATTAATGAGCAACAAATCACCGACTTACCAAGCGGACCGCGTGGTCTCTTGTGAAATCGCCCATTCTTGTACGCGTCATCAATCTTTTGCAATAGTTCCGGGACCCACGCCCCAAACCTGCGCATCTTGTTGTTGCGAGACGCCTCAAGGTCTCGCAGTCGCCGCCGACACTGATCTGTATTGGATTTGACTTCTTGCTCCTCTGACCTACAGACAGTGATACTTTACACGTTCTTGTTAATACACCGTTCCTCTGACCTACACAGACAGGCAACGATAGTTAACAAGTTCATGTCCCACACCATTCCTCCACCCTCAAAATAACAATCACCTACATGTTCAATTGTACAAAAACTTAATCTCCTGAAAACAAAGGAGGATGCAAGAATGGGTGGATAGTGATTTATGCCATATGGCTTTCTGCCAAGTTAACATTTTTGCAGAAATTATTCAGACAGCGCCACTTCACCTAGCAGCAGAGATTGCAGACCTATTTCTGAGATGGGTCTGTTGCTTCTGACTTGTTTACCATGTCTGTTCTGCCATTATAATTCATAATCAATGTGCCTACCGTGCCAACCCCTCCCCGTGTACACCTGATACATAATTGTTACCCCGCCTTGCTTGTAATTTCTTTTCTTCATGGAATGACTACTAATAACAATCTGTACAAATCGTACTCCTCTTCTCATCTTTTAACTAACAAGTTTGCATAACTGAATCATGCACACAACGGGGTACAGTAACACTTGGAAATTCCGTTCCCATAAAATGATACCAGGATGCTAGGTTTTCCGGATTACCGCAATCTGGTTTAACAAGGTTCTGCTGTACTCAATCCTTTCCCCTGAGATCCTCACCTGAGTCTGTACTGCTCCTCTTTGAGCTTGGTGATGGCGCCCTGGAACTGAGCGGCCGACTGCTCCGTGGTCTTCTGTTGGGCCTTCAGTGTGTTCAGTTGTTCCTGGAGCTCCTTGATGCGGCTCTCCCGGGCCCGCCGCTCACCCTCATAGTCCAGGTGGATGCTGAAATACAGCATGACTCACTCATTACAGGATCAACTCCCTCTCTCTCTCCACCCCTCCCTCTCTCTCTTACCCATCCCTCCCTCTCTCCACCCCTCCCTCTCTCTCTCCACCCCACCCCCTCCTCTCTCTCCACCCCTCCCTCTCTCTCTTACCCCTCCCTCCCTCTCTCCACCCCTCCCTCTCTCTCTCCACCCCACCCTCTCTCTCTCTCCACCCCCTCCTCTTTCTCTCTTGCCACCCTTCCCTCTCTCTCCACTCCCTCCCTCTGTCTCTCCACCCCCTCCCTCTCTGTCTCCACCCCCTCCTTCTCTGTCTCTCCACCCCTCCCTCAGTTTTTCAGAATGTTGCAATGATGTGGAAAACGACTTTTGTATTGTACACGATCATGAAAATGCCCAATCCACTGGTTTTGTTGCACAACTGAGCTCGGATTTTCCAAGGATATTGGCGCCAAATAAGTCATTATATTATTATGAGAACAACCAATGTTTATTAGTTAATGTTGCTCAAATATGGATTACACACTATATTCAAACCACAATTACAACCCTTCATAGCATGCTCGAATAGGGACTGCACACTATATTCAAACCACAATTCCGACCCTTCATAGCATGCTCAAATAGGGACTGCACACTATATTCAAACCACAATTCCGACCCTTCATAGCATGCTTAAATAGGGACTGCACACTATATTCAAACCACAATTCCGACCCTTCATAGCATGCTCAAATAGGGACTGCACACTACATTCAAACCCCTTCACAGTGTACACCTCTATAAAGGAATACATATGATTAAATGGTGCCCTGCAGTTACCATGCATGAACGCACCTGTTTTTGATTTCCTCAATCCTCTCTAGGATCTGTTGTCTGTCTTTGACAACTGACTTGAGCTCGATGTCACTCTGGCGGAACTCTCCCTGAACACAACCACAACTTGGCTACCAAAAATACTTCAGCAGTGTTTCCCTAACAAACCTGCACATACATGGAACATGTGTGCATAGAAGCATGCTGGCAACTGTCCACAGTATGCATTAGTACCAGTATGCACACACACATTCAATTTGATAATATTGGTGATGGTACAACAGTGATCTATGCCAGTGAACGACTGAGGTCTATTCCAGTGCGTGACTGAGGTCTACAGACCGAGGTTTATGCCAGTGCATGTCTGAGGTCTATAGACGGGCGGCCAATAACGAGAAAAGTGCTCAGAAAGTTTCGTAGGCAATTTTTGTTACAAGCAGCCAGTCATTTGAGATGTTCTCTATATATGTTACTGATTATGGTATGGGTTGTTGGACTGTCTGATTTTTGATTTTTAGAACTTTTTTGGTAAAATTTTATATAAATTTGATAAATGTGTGGCTCTATAAGACATAATAACAATGTTACATATTTCCAAATCAGCTTAGTTTCTCTATATAGGCCACACATTACACAATCGGAGCTTTAGTCGGACTAATTTGGAGTTTTGGCCAGATATGAGCCTTTTTTGTCCCGAAAAATGCAAATTTGTCCAAAATGTAATTAAGTAAGGAAGCAGACACGCGCCTCCTATTACATGCATGTGATGCCGTGACAAGCTCGTTCAACAGGACAGTAGTCGTCTACATAGACACGTGTGTCATTTTCCTCTTGCTGCTTTTCTTTATTTGCGACAAGCATGGTATGAATGGTACACCTTGTGCAGGTGGACAATGTGTTCACGGGGTTTTGATGCCGAGACAGCTCGCTTCTCATCCACCGGTGATTTTAGTATGTTGGGCGTAATGGCACCACTTATAGGTTTAGGCTAAATCTTGATATAGTGTAACTCTTCAGCAGGTAGTTGGGATTATAGTTAGTGTGAATGAATGGTGTGCTTGGTTACTACGGTACAGTGCATAAGGTCTACTGTGATTACAATAGTAATGCTGTTGTTTTATATATCTAAAACAATACTGCTAATGTTGTATATGCCAAAATATGGGCTCTGTCAACCTGAGGCACATGAGACTAGTATGGGCTCAGTCACAGGCCTGGCCTTGAGATGGAGAGCCCACATTTCTCTCTCTTTAACTTAATCTCTAATAAACGTCATTCATTTTGTCTTTTTTCATCACTATTCATGACTTGTGTTGGTGCTTGCATAAATAATATTTTGCTCCAATGTTGCAATTTGTAAGGCCAAAATGGCCCAAATAAAACAAATTGGCAAATAAAACCTCATTTCGTAATCTGTGACCTATGTATAGAAATATTAAACAGGTCGGCGTATTGTAATATACACAGTAGACAAAACAGCTTTTTGACAAATTTTGTGTCAAATTTTATTTTAAGTGGAAAAAATAACTCATGCCACTTGTCTGAAAATGGGTTGAGATGATATCTCGGCAACCAGACAAGCAACCTTTACCAAATTTTCAGGATGTTTTTCTGGGGGAAAGATGGCCAATTATGTAATTTCATCTCATTTGCATAACCGTAACCAAGGCAACCAGCTTTTCTGTGAAAATAGGTTTGCATGATTTTGCGGGAGGTCTTACATTAAAACTAAGTAAATGTTTCTTTCATTTTGTTTGGCAGGGTCCACTGAGGTGCTGTAGAGTGCAATGATGCTATTTTTGTTCTATCCCTTAGCATAATTATTATCCAAAAGTAATTCCGAAGATTTTTTTGATTTTCCAAAAAATTATATAAACTTCAATCATTTATATAAATCTTCATATATAAGCCAGCATGTTTAAAAAGCATCAATGCACTCACTGTACCATAAAGAATAACTGGTAAAAAATTCAGACACCTAGCTTTTATATTTTTTTCAGGAGACCTCCCGCAAAATCGCAAAACTATCAAAAAGTGAGTTTTGAGAAAACGGCAAAAAAACAAATGAACATCAAATATTTTTAATAACACCAATGCAAAGTCAGCTTTATGAGTGTTTTTCATACCAGCAACATGTGGTAAATAAATAATGAAAATGTATAAACCATATTCAATACATATAGACAAAAAAAATATAATTAACACAAGTTAGGGTCACTCGAGCAAGCGTGCTGACTGGATGGAGGCTCAGCTCAGTGGGCACCGGACTCATAGAGTCTTCCCTCTGTGGCCTCTTGTCGCACTGCCAGCTGCAGCTTCTCCAGAGCCTTCCTCTTTCTGGTGGTCTTTGATGCCTCCTTTGCAACATAGTCAGCCTTGCGCACTCTGACAGTGTCGATGCGAGACGCAACCCTCACAACTTCGGCACCAGGTGACACGCCGAGGCTGTCTACCGCATCGACCAGTGCAGTCGCCCCCTTGTTGTACTGCATGACAGCTAACGCAACTGCTATCTCAGCCGTCTTCTTGCCACAGTACTTGGACTTTGGAGCCCTCCTCCAGACTGTGGCATGGAGGCTTTCATTGGCGTTCGAAGTGTGTAGTTTTATGCAGCGACGAAGAAGTTCTCGACCGGCCAAGCGTTCAAAGAATGAGATCAGTCGTTCACTAACATCCTTGGGGAGAGGTACATCATGTCTTGTCGTAGCATGCTTCTCCCTCGGGTCGACTCCCTCCTTCTCTGCCTGCTTCCAAAAGCACCAGCTCTTCGAGCAGAAACTGTGGTGCGGGTCATCAAGGGTGGAGAGGCTGTGGAAAAAGATGGCCCACACAGCATGACAAGCAGCCTCCACATCTGGCGCATTCTCCACAATGGCCTTCCGGTAGTACGACGACCATTTCTTCATTCGATCGTTGGTCATATGACCCTTGCCTCTCATTGATGTCGTCAGCAGCTTCCTTGCTTGATGTATGGAAACATCACTGTCTTTCCGATTTGTCGCTGCTGCACACACGGCCTTGTTCACCTTCACCTCCGCATTCACGTCTCTCTCACCACCTTCTCCAGCCCCTTGAACATACGTTTGGCGACGTGATTAATACATTCTTCTTTCGCCACTGTCACACCATGGTACGGGTCAATGGATTTGACCGAATCGATCACAGCTGCATCGCCATCTCCCACAAGTGAGGTGTATCGAAAGTCACCAACATCCACCGACCGCTCCTTCCGTTTCCATGGATCCACTTGATCCAGTGTGGTTGCGGTCACACACATCTCTGTGTGCCTCCATCCACAGCTCCTCCTCTTCTCCCTGCAGTTTGTCACCCACCAGCTGACACTCCGTACAGTACTTGCCGAGTACTGTGTAGTCAAGTACCAGCCCACTCTGTGACTCGATGACAAAGCATGCTCCAATCGTGGATGAGTGCCCCTTCATGTGCCAAGTGCCATCGAAAGACACCGTAATGTCACATGGACCACTGGTAGAACCATACATGTTGTCGTACTGCCTGTGGACGATTGAGTGTGCATCCTTCAGGTTATCTGCGGCTGGACCGTGAAGCAGCTTGCCCAGGACCTGGCGGTTAATGCTGTGAAAGGTCTTGTGGTGCAGCCCACCCTTGATATTCATCAACGCCAGCATCTTCACCATTTCTGGTTGCCCAATACCGACTTCCCTTGAAGCAAGCACAGAGCGATGGTTGATGTCGTATGGCCGCCTGGAAGGAGTTTCAGTCAATGAGATCTGGGGGCTGCTGTACTGGGCATGACGATATGTGCAGTTTGTGCAGACAATCTCCATCTTGTGTGCATAGCCACACTTGGGCTTCTCAGCAGTGATGAGTGTCAGGGTGTTGCGACGACATCATGGACAAGGCAGCGGTGACAACAAGCTGTCTAGCTGCTTCTTGTGAAACACGATGTAGTAATCATCATCAACATAACCATGTCTGTCATCTGCAGTTGGCAGGTCTGAAATAAAAATAAGACAACTATATAAAAACCATGTCTGCAAGTGTGTATGCATGCATCTGTTAGTGCACTCACAGTTCACTTCACACACTAGCATATCAACAGATGGCGACACTAGACTAAGGATGTGTGGGTAAAGTGGCGCTCCTAATTTTGTTTAATTACTCAGTTATAAATGTCAGCTTTGTGCAAATACTAGGTTCAATCACTCTAGGATACCAAGTTGAAGAGTACTATGCCGACAAAACGTCCAAGAAAAAGCCCAGTGAAGAGAAGTGAATGTCATGATCAGGTGAGCGATGAAAACGTGTCCGCGTGTGCTGATCAACATGGCGGCGGCGTTACAATAGACGAACTATACAAAATGATCCAAAGTGACGTGGTAACTCAATTGAGCGATATATGCCGTCAACGTGGTGCAATTGCATCGTCACACTTGAGCAAGCTATGGAGAGTGTTGAACACTGCCACAGACTCGGCCCTACCTCCAGCAACAGTTCTACAGGCAGACCCATCATCGCGTCATGTGTTACGAGGCCACTTAGAAACGCGATTCTATTGACCGCCAAGACCCACGTAAACAGAACGACCGCGGGTGCTGGAGTGTACGTACTAGAAGATATGACGAAGGTGGACTACGAAACAAAGAAACGCACACGTGCGCAGATGCAACGAGCCTTCGCGGAGGGGAAGCGTGCGGTGTTCCGCAGAGGCAAGCTGATAATAGACGGCGTCGTTGTGCCTGTGGACTAGTCACATATAGGTGACAGACACCTGTGCTGGCGCACTACATTATAACAATCAATTTATTCTTGAGTGCCTCGACTGCCGACATGCCCTAACTGTGGTGGTCATCTGACTTTTTGTTTGTGTATTCGTTACTCCAACTACTGAGACATTGTTTTCGATGAAAGGTTACATGATTGTACTACATGTGTTGCATTCAGGGTTACTAGTATGTATTCTAGCAAAGCTGAGAGAATGTATTTTAACTAATATGACAAAAATCAACAGTAATGGGTGAAAATAAGGAAATAGCGAATTTGTTACCATTTTGCACGTTGACCAATCTCCAGTTAACTACGGAATACCAACTCCCAAGAACCAAATTTTCTGAACTCTTAAAAAATCATAACTTGCAGCCTTGCCTTGATAAAGGATTATCTGAAGAAGTGACAAAATCACTAAACTGCAAATATTATGATTTGACCGAATTAAACGAGTCAATACACATAACTGAAGGACTAATAACTGTTATCCATATCAACTTACAAAGCTCTTTCAAAAACTACAATCTACTTAAAGCACATATTGACTCTATAAATATAAAATTTGATGTAATTGCGATCACTGAGGCACGGATGAATAACCAAGATAGATGTGTGAATATATTCAAAGAATATAATTTCTACTATCATGGACCACTAGATAACAATAAAGGCGGAGTTGCTGTTTATATTAAGAAAGACGTGTACGTCCAAGAACGATTTGACTTAACGCTATGTCATAATCCTAGGTTGGACAATTTGTGGCTTGAAATAATTAAAGATGGAGTCAGTTTTGTGATTGGCAATATGTATAGACATCCAAACTATAACACACACGTTAGTTCTGATCTTATTGGATCAAACTTGTCTATTATCAAGCAGGAAGGTAAAATTTGTATTATATGTGGTGATGTTAATAGTGATCTTTTACAACAGGACTCGTGTCAAACTAAGATATACATGGACACGTTAATGAGGGAAACCTGTTACCATGTATCACACTGCCAACAAGAATAACAGATCACTCTGCAACTCTCATTGAACATATGAATATATATCGACCTTTAAAGTTCATGAAAAGTGATATAATTTCAGGAAACCTTTTTTTTTAGATATATCAGACCATTTACCCAACTTCATCATTATAAAAGGTGTATCCAAATCTCATGACACCAATGACAGACCTAAACTGAAAATATATAGTGAAAATAATATATCAAATTTCAATCGGGAACTGGAGAATATAAACTGGGACAATATTATGACATGTAAGGACACGGATGAATGTTATGATATGTTTGTAACCAAATACGACATAATTTTCCAAAAATGTTTCCCACTTACCAGAATGTCAATTAAACGCTTCAAGGACAAAAAGTGGATGACTAAAGGCATTAGAAATAGTATTTTAACAAAGACTAGGTTGTATAAGAAATATATCAATAGACCAAATGAATACAATAAAACAGAATAACGACAGTATAAGAATAAACTTACAAATATCATACAGGCGGAGAAATCATATTACAGTAGCTTACTCTCACAAGCAAAACAATCAACCAAGGAATTATGGAAGATATATGCGGAACTTGTGAATAAGGACAAAAAGAACATGCACAACATTAAAAAGTATAGAATTTAACGACAACGAAAGTATTGCTAATGCAATGAATCAATATTTCGCTACTGTAGGTAAAGAATTGTCAAAGACATATACTCAGGGAAACGAATATAGACAATTTCTATCTGACCCGATACACAATACTATATTCCTGTCACCAGTTTGTCAACAAGAAGTGATTAATGAAATTAACAAGCTAGCTAATTCTAATGTATCAGGTATTGATAATTTCCCTTCAAAAATTGTCAAATTGTCATGCAATTTCATTAGTAAACCTCTGACTTTTGTAATTTGTCGTTCTCCGAAGCCACGGTACCATGAGCATTAAAGGTGTCAAAAGTAATACCTATATTTAAGAAAGGATCAAGGTGTGAACCATCCAACTATCGACCAATTAGTCTGATGAGTGTATTCAATAAAATCCTAGAAAAGTTAATGTTGAAGAGGTTATTAGACTTTATGGATAAAAATGACGTTTTGTCCAAATATCAATTTGGATTTCGTAAAGATCATTCGACTACGTTAGCGATTATTGAAATTATAGAAAATATTAGAAATTCTCTTGAAAATAGTGAATTAGTTGTTGGGGTATACCTTGACCTAAGTAAGGCTTTTGACACCATTAATCACGATATATTGTTGTATAAGCTGGATCATTATGGAATAAGAGGTCATGTATGTAAATGGTTTAGACATTATTTAAGAGATAGACAGCAATGTGTTAGCATTAATGGCACAGTTTCAGAATATGCTCATGTTCAAACTGGCGTTCCGCAGGGCTCCATCTTAGGGCCAGTGTTATTTCTATTACATATTAATGATATATCGAGTGTTGTGGATCACGTATCTTTGCGATTATTTGCTGACGATACTAACTTGTTCATTACTGGAATGGATGCCAATGATACTGTGTATACGGCTATGGAGAAGTTAGAATCGCTTAGTGTCTGGTTTCGGTACAATCAACTAACTCTGAACTCGAGTAAGACATGTTATACAATCTTCAGTAGACATATGGAACGTGAAGTCGTGCCATTGTTGTTGCAGGGCCAACGCATTGAACGGCTTAACTCTGCCAAATATCTTTGTATATATCTAGACTCTAAGCTGTCATGGTCGGAACATATTAAGGATATTTATTCAAAGGTGTCTAAGTTATCAGGTTTATTTTATCACATGTCCTCGTTCATAAATGCCGATATGGTCAGGCAATTATATTATGCCTATGTATTTCCCCATATTAATTATGGGATTGAATTATATGGATCGGCTTGTAAAACTAACTTAACTAAAATACAAGTTTTACCAAATTTATTACTTAAAACATTAGCAAAACGTCACCGCCGTGACAGTGCCACAGCATTGCATAGAGAACTTAATATACTTAAAGTTCAGGAACTATTTAAACTAAATGTTTTAATATTTGTGTATAAACAGCGTACGAATCAACTTCCTAGTCTATTCCACCAATTTTACCAATGTAATAGTGACTTCATGATCAGAAGTTCCAGACAGGAGAACAATTTATATATACCTACATGTAATTATAGAACTGGAGAGAACTCCTTGAAAGTAATAGGGGCTCGTCTTTGGAATAAACTACCTGTAGACATTAAACATTCGAAAACGCTAAATATGTTTAAGCATAATGCCAGCTTTATAATTGGCATTAACTAAAGTTTAAATCTAATTACATATTGTAAGAAATTCGCTTGTGAATTTTCTTATATTGGTACATCTCTAGCTTTAATTTACAGAAGTCATTAACCTGAAGCTATTGCAATTGAATGCACTGTATAACCTTTATATACGTAATATTATGTATGTGGGAGTAACCTATATGAGTCTGATTTAATTGGCTACCAGCTCGATAAGTTATACTTCTCTGGTAGCCACCTCATCTGTTACATTGCTCTTGAATTGTGCTGTATATTATCTGGATGAGGAAATAAATTTACTTTACTTTACACACACACACACACACACACACACACACACACACACACACACACACACACACACACACACACACACACACACACACACACACACACACACACACACACACACACACACATTGTATTGGGGGGTAAACATATCTCCATATATATATATATATATATGTAATAAATGTATAATTATATATATAATAATAAATAATTGGTCAGTATAATAGACAAACACACATAATGAATAACAAGCAAACTCTAACAAATTAAATTATTTAAGTAAATGTTTAATGCTAATTAAACTTTTTTAAATTACTTAAAATATTTTTTATAAATTTCATAAAAACAAAATAATGCTGGAAAAGTAAATCCTACAGTAACACTTTTCGTTTGATATTAATTCCACATTGGAAAATTATCAATGAAACAAATCCACTCAAATGTTTTTCTGTAATAAATACATACCTCCAAATAAGTCTAATTTCTTCTGACTTATACAAACTTCGGCAGCGCCAGCGCCGCTGTCAATGGGAATCAAATTGCTACGGCCGCTGTCGCCGTCGGCGTTACATGTTTTGCCGTTCGCTGCCACTTCAGCGGGGCCATTGCGTGGTTCAACAGCTTCATGGCTGTTCCGTTGTTCTCCCGCGCAGTCTGCATGTTTGCGTTTATTGTGTCGTTTCTTTCTTCCAAATTGGTGGACCGTATCAGGGGTAGAACTACCCACTAGTCCGCTAGTCCGTACACTAGTAAAGATTACGGCGGACTAGTAAACCCGGCCTACCAACTAGTCCGGCTGTCTAGTAAAAATCAGCGTGTTGAGTGGCGCCACCAAACGTACAATTGACAAAGTAAATCTTCACCTAATGTGAATCGACAGTGAAACGGTACTTTTGATTGGTTGTTGTGTGACATAGAAATCTGAAACGACCGTTTTGTTTGGCTTAGCGTATCATGTAGAGGGGTACCGGCTAATGAGCGCAATTGGCGTCCATTTTCGCGTCTATTTTCTAATCTATTTTCAAATGCGCGGATTTCGAATACGGTTCACATCTTCAGTTCTACATCAATTATTTTGTTAATTCATTACTAATTATTTTGTTACGTTTACGCACGATGCATCGTTATTTAACTGGGGTTGCAAAACCAGAAGTTAAACGCAAGGTGGAAAAGCGAGAACGGGACACGCTGTACGACCAGCAGAAACGACAGCGTGGCTATTTGAAGGTTTGGGAACGAGACCACACTTGGCTGTCCTACGATGACGACAACGATTTGATGTTTTGCAAAGTGTGCAGGACACACAACGTAACTGGTGTCCGTGGCAAGAATGCGTTCTTGACTGGCACGGACAACTTTCGTCCAGACTCGCTACGCGCACACAGTACAAGCGAGGCGCACACACGAGCTGTCTTCCGGCAAACTGCGTTCGAAGCCCGTCCCGGCACTGCACCTGCCCACCGAGCCATCCAAGCGCTGAACACGGCCACCATGGACCGTCTGACGCATTTGTTTAGGTAATTATGTTACCCATGTGATATAATGTTATAAAATGTAAAAAAAATATTGTGTTTGATTGTACTTTGTTAGGGTTAGCACTATATGGTTTAAATTATTATCCCTCATTTCTCTGTTATCTCTCATTTCAAGCGTGCCGTGCAGTAAACAATGCCATGGGAAATTATTAATTTGCATTTGATGTAGATCTGTGTTATAACTTGCCTGGATCTTCGGGTTCAAAAGTAATACTATTTAGTGTTGTATTTCCCGCCTTTATGCATCATATTTTTGGTTTTGAGAACGTGGCTAGTCTTGTGATTTTTGTGCTTTTATTAAAATTTAAACCTGCCCATCTTCAAATCTTCGTCAAGTTTTGGCACACTTCCTTCTCGATGTGCTGTTTGTTCTGAGCAAGTTGTCGCTGGTGGCTCAGACAGTGACTGCGACAGTTGCTGATGTACATGCCACGCTGACATCCGTTGTGGCCACCCTTGTGATGTACAAGACGACCACAACTGCCAAGGAGCGTGCCCTGGCGCGCATGGAAGACTTCCATGGTGAGACACTCACAGGTGCTGTCTTCGCCAAGCAGACCCGACTGCAGATCTCGGGCAACCTGGTCAGCTGTCTGGAGGGTCGCTTCGTTGACAGCAATTCGGACGTTGTGCGTGCATCATCAATCGTTAGCTCCAAGCTGTGGCCTGAAGCTGCAGGTGATTACGGAAATGACGCTGTGGCCACACTCAACAACCATTTTGGCCCTGTGCTTCGCGACACTGGCATCGATACTGCCAGTGTGGAGACGGAGTGGACACTTCTGAAGATGATCCTGTATGAACAGTCACCAGACGTGCGACAGCTGACATGGTCTAGTGTCAATGCAGCCCACCAGGCAGAGTATGGAACCATACTTGGGCTTGTTGACGCCATTCTGACTCTGCCAGCCAGCTCGGCTGATGCGGAGAGAGGCTTCAGTCAGCTGAAGCTGACGAAGAGCAGCATCCGGTCAGTCCTGAAGGCAGATCGACTGACTGATCTGTTGACCATTCAGCTGAGTACCAGACATCGCTGCATTTGAACGGAAGGAGGCAATCGAGCTGTGGAGTGCTGGTGGAGCCCGGAGGCCAGACACTCAGCCGCTTAGGCCAAGGCCCGACTGTAGTAGTTACACTGACAACAGTGACACCGACTGTGATGACAGTAGTGCCTCCGACTCTGAGTGACACTGACTGACTGACAGGCAGTGTTAACGCCAGGCCTGGATGACACTGTGGTTTTTTGTGTTTTAAATAAAATTGTTGTGACCTAAATTTGTGCTATGTTTTTTATTTGCAGGACTAGTAAACCTTTTGGCGGACTAGTAAACTTTTGTCTTTACTAGTCCTGCTGTCTAGTAAAATAAATGCTGAAGTTCTACCCCTGCCGTATGGAACTTTCTTTGATCGGGCGACATGACAGATTCAGGTCAGTTGTCTCGTAGCTGCGCTGTGATTGGCTGGCGGCGTTGCATAAGGTCAAATTTAATTAGCAACGTGACCGCGATATCTATATATGCTTCGCGTGAGGTCGGGCTGCCTAGCAACTGGCTGGAGCAGTTTGAGATTGGATAATTTCGCGCCTCTTTCGGCGTCGATATTTAATTTATGTACGGATGTCGTCGACTTTTGACTTCGGCAGCGTACACAAGGGATCATTTCCAACCCGAGGATACCAAACATGGCCGCTTTGCATGGAGCAATGTTTATGTTCGAGAGCACTCAAAGTTGGCCCGTTTCCGTAGATTTAAAAGTCCATCCGCCGTAACGACGTTAGCAGCTAGTAGGGTAACGACATATATAATAATTTTATTGGCACTTTTAGGACGAATTCAGTGAAATAAAGTTAGCAACATGTGTGAAAGACATCGTTCGTTCTGAAAACCGACTTTATTAAAAATCGACACTGTTATCATTTTCTGGCAATTCCGGACACGCATCATGCCTTAAGCTACAGGTTGTGTGGTGGGTACCCCGTGTCTACATGGAGGTGTTAATTAAGCCAGATATGATCTATTTGAAACGGGCCCCCAGGAGATGGAGATAACCAACAAAAGGGACATTGGAGTTACATTTAGCTTGTTCATATTTCCAGGCGAAAGTGTGGCTACTGGCAGAAGCAGCCATGTAAGCAGCCGTACCAAATGAGTCTAGTGTGAGGTGAAGTGAAATGAGAATGTGAGAGTATCTGAGTTTGGGCACAAGAGGTGTTAGTGACTGACCTGTGCTGTCTTGAGGGCCTTCTTCCTCTGGTCGCGTGCCTTCTGTGTCTGGTCCTTCTGAGGCACGAGTTCCTCGACCTGTTTGTTGAGGGCCTGCAGCTCGTCCTGGATGGCCTTCTGCTCTGCTTCCTTCTCCTGCACCTTCACCTAGAGTCAACACATGGTATGATATCCATCACATGTACAACACCCTCACATACACAGGCATGACTCAGTACAACACCTGACACAGCTAGCACATATATAACACCTGACACAATCACTCACACAGTATACCCACTCACATGATATAACACCCACTAACTTTGTACAACACTTGGTAGAACACACACAGTATACCCACTCACACGATATAACACCCACTAACTTGGTACAACACTTGGTAGAACACACACAGTATACCCACTCACACGATATAACACCCACTAACTTGGTACAACACTTGGTAGAACACACACAGTATACCCACTCGCACGATATAACACCCACTAACTTGGTACAACACTTGGTAGAACACACACAGTATACCCACTCACACGATATAACACCCACTAACTTGGTACAACACTTGGTAGAACACACACAGTATACCCACTCACACGATATAACACCCACTAACTTGGTACAACACTTGGTAGAACACACACAGTATACCCACTCACACGATATAACACCCACTAACTTGGTACAACACTTGGTAGAACACACACAGTATACCCACTCACACGATATAACACCCACTAACTTGGTACAACACTTGGTAGAACACACACAGTATACCCAATTAATGACATAACAATCTACTCAACCCTTGGTACAACACTTCTCAGAGAACACTCACAGTATACCCACTTCCATACTGATATAACACCCACTAATCCTGTACAACACTCTGTAGAACACACAATATACCCACTCACACGATATAACAATCTAATTAACTTTAAGGTACAACACTTAAACAATAATACACAGTATACCCACTCACACCTATATATAACACCCACTCAACTTGGTACAACACTTGGTAGAACACACACAGTATACCCACTCACACGATATAACACCCACTAACTTGGTACAACACTTGGTAGAACACACACAGTATACCCACTCACACGATATAACACCCACTAACTTGGTACAACACTTGGTAGAACACACACAGTATACCCACTCACACGATATAACACCCACTAACTTGGTACAACACTTGGTAGAACACACACAGTATACCCACTCACACGATATAACACCCACTAACTTGGTACAACACTTGGTAGAACACACACAGTATACCCACTCACACGATATAACACCCACTAACTTGGTACAACACTTGGTAGAACACACACAGTATACCCACTCACACGATATAACACCCACTAACTTGGTACAACACTTCGTAGAACACTCACAGTATACCCACTCATACGATATAACACCCACTAACTTGGTACAACACTTGGTAGAACACACACAGTATACCCACTCACACGATATAACACCCACTAACTTGGTACAACACTTCGTAGAACACTCACAGTATACCCACTCATACGATATAACACCCACTAACTTGGTACAACACTTGGTAGAACACACACAGTATACCCACTCACACGATATAACACCCACTAACTTGGTACAACACTTGGTAGAACACACACAGTATACCCACTCACACGATATAACACCCACTAACTTGGTACAACACTTGGTAGAACACACACAGTATACCCACTCACACGATATAACACCCACTAACTTGGTACAACACTTGGTAGAACACACACAGTATACCCACTCACACGATATAACACCCACTAACTTGGTACAACACTTGGTAGAACACACACAGTATACCCACTCACACGATATAACACCCACTAACTTGGTACAACACTTGGTAGAACACACACAGTATACCCACTCACACGATATAACACCCACTAACTTGGTACAACACTTGGTAGAACACTCACAGTATACCCACTCACACGATATAACACCCACTAACTTGGTACAACACTTGGTAGAACACACACAGTATACCCACTCACACGATATAACACCCACTAACTTGGTACAACACTTGGTAGAACACACACAGTATACCCACTCACACGATATAACACCCACTAACTTGGTACAACACTTCGTAGAACACTCACAGTATACCCACTCATACGATATAACACCCACTAACTTGGTACAACACTTGGTAGAACACACACAGTATACCCACTCACACGATATAACACCCACTAACTTGGTACAACACTTGGTAGAACACACACAGTATACCCACTCACACGATATAACACCCACTAACTTGGTACAACACACACAGTATACCCACTCACACGATATAACACCCACTAACTTGGTACAACACTTGGTAGAACACACACAGTATACCCACTCACACGATATAACACCCACTAACTTGGTACAACACTTGGTAGAACACACACAGTATACCCACTCACACGATATAACACCCACTAACTTGGTACAACACTTGGTAGAACACACACAGTATACCCACTCACACGATATAACACCCACTAACTTGGTACAACACTTGGTAGAACACACACAGTATACCCACTCACACGATATAACACCCACTAACTTGGTACAACACTTGGTAGAACACACACAGTATACCCACTCACATGATATAACACCCACTAACTTGGTACAACTCTTGGTAGAACACACACAGTATACCCACTCACACGATATAACACCCACTAACTTGGTACAACACTTGGTAGAACACACACAGTATACAACCGGACACATCCATGGCACAGTACAACACCAGACATGGGAGCAGGTCACGATGAGGAATAAAAATAGTAAGTTTTTATATCGCACAGAATCCAGTCCTCGGGACTGCTCAAAGCACTTTCCTCTTTACTCCCTGGAAGACCTTTTTCAATCAAACACCATCTCGACTTCTCTGGGAAGCATTCAGCCATGCTGCAATTAATGCGCAAAGACTATTCGTACACAAGTATCACCACTATCTGTAGCCAGGTACTTATTCATACAGCTGAGTAAACTGGACCAACGCAAAGTGAACGAACTTGCCCAAGGTTCGACACAGCAGCACAGGATTAAAACCTGGGTTCTCTTGATTGAGAGTCCGATGCTCTAGCCACTGTGCTCCATGCTCCATGAATGAACACTTGTCTCCAGTTTAACACATCATCCCCAGAATCATACAGATTACAATGGAACCTCATTTGTCCACACCCTGATATTCTGAAAACTTCTGCATCCAGACATCACATTATCGGAACGGAATTTCAGAACAATAGTATGTCCTGATATGTGCATGATTCGTGTATCTGGAAAACCTTTTAATCCCGACACAGGCTCTGGAGATGAGTGTCCAGAATGACAAAGTTCCACTGCATATCTTGTAGAGACTGCTAAAATTGATGACTTCACGTGTTGAGCATTCATCACAACACAGATGGTAATAATGACTGTTTTGAGAAACTTTGTTGTCAAACAAAACTGGAATAAGTGTGTAGTGATATGTGAACGGCAACCATCAGTGTCCAGGCTACATTTCAGGGGTGCATTTAACCAGTAGTGGTTGTTTTGTATAGTCATTACATTATTACTTGATTTCTGGTCACAGTTACGAACCTGTGATTCCTCGACTTTCTGTTGGAACTTTGGAATCCTCTGTTGTTCCAGCTTCATGTCTTTCGTGACTGGCTCAAGACGCTGAAAATAACGGCCAAATGTAAACATTCATTACTTTTCCAAGTCTACTAAGTAAAGCTTTATGGCATGCTTCAGTTATTTGACTGATATTATTCATTCAAAAAATTTCACCACTATCTAAAGATTTGTCATTTATACAGCTCAGTGAACTGAGGTAATACGGAACAAATTAAATATTGTTCAGATTTTGAAATGGCAGCAAGGAATAGCAAAATCTATATTCTAACAACAACACTATATTGTTTATATATTTGTTTCTTTCTAGACTTCATTTTTAATTATTGTATATCATATGACTATGAATAACATGTTCCACAAAGATCAGCATGGATTTAGACCAGGCAGGTCATGCACCACCCAACTCCTAGAAGTCATGGAGAATTGGACTACCACCATTGACTCGGGCGGATGTGTAGACACAATATATCTTGACTTTGCGAAAGCCTTCGATACGGTGCCACACAAAAGACTAGCAAAAAAACTAACTGCGTATGGCATCCAAGGAGAGGTGGCAGCATGGATCGCAGCTTTCATAACGGGACGAAGACAAAGGGTAGTAGTAAATGGAAAGCTATCAGATTGGGCAGAGGTCACAAGTGGCATACCTCAGGGAAGTGTCCTTGGCCCCATTCTATTTATCCTGTTCATCAACGATCTACCAGATGGTATAAACAGTGGACTCAAGATCTTCGCCGATGATACAAAAATATATCGAGATGTAAGGTGTGAAATGGACAAAAAGCTATTACAAGAAGACATTAACAAACTAACATCGTGGTCAGAGAAATGGCAGTTACATTTCAATCCATCAAAATGCAAACATCTGACTTTTGGCAAGCCGAAGGTTAACACCACATACACGATGACAAGTAAAGATGGGGAAGTGTCAGAAATCGACAGCACATCAGAAACAGAAAAAGATCTCGGTGTAACGTTCGACAGATCCCTAAAATTCCGACAGCATATTGGCACCATTGCAAAGAAGGCAAACCAGATGACAGGCCTCATCAAACACACGTTTAAACATCTGGACAGTAGCAGCTTCCGATTATTATATACAGCGCTAGTGAGACCACATCTCGACTATGCTGACTCCATCTGGAACCCGCACTACGCCGTAGACATCAACACCCTTGAAAGAGCACAACGGAGAGCAACCAAGCTGGTCCCAGAAATAAGAAACTTGAACTATGAAGACAGGCTGAAACATCTTAACTTACCAAGTCTGGCATACCGAAGAAGAAGAGGAGACCTGATCCAAGTCTACAGAATTATCAATGGCATCGACGACATCAATCAAGAGGACTTCTTCAAGATCACAACAAACCGCACACGAGGCCACAACAAAAAATTGTATAAGACACCAAGCAGACTTGATATTAGGAAACACTCCTTCTCACAACGCATCTTCCTAGACTGGAACAACCTTTCTCAGCAAACAGTGAACGCTGAAAACATCCTCTCCTTCAAAACAAAACTCGACAAAGAATTGAAGATGGACAGGTTTAAATTTTAATAAAAACACAAAATAACAAGACAAGCCACGTTCTCAATACCAAAATACGATGCATAAAGGCGGGTGTACACAAGGCTGCTGTGCCTTACTTTAAAACCCAAAGATCCAGGCAAGTTATCCAGGCAAGTTATCATCATACAGCACTAGTTGATAATACTACTATAGAAATATAATGTTTTCATTATTATTGTTACTACAGCACCCCCGCTGTTAGGGGAAGAGTCCAAATCTTTTATTCAACCATGTTTCTGCAAACAGTTATGACAGGGCAGTGATGAAAGGACATCAATACATAATGTTTTAATAAATACATCATGTTTTAATAAATACATCATGTAAAATATGTCAAACAAGTGAAAAAATAATGAAAAAAGAAGAAGTATATTTTGTATTTAATACAAATGTCAAATGAACAGTTCTAACCTTCTCCTCTTCATAAACGAGAGCCCACACCATCTCTTTCTTCAATGTAGCCACTTTCTTCCTGAGCTCATCGATGGATAATGACTCCTTATATTTCTGTTCCCAATTCAACACTTCCTTGTGCAGCCCTGGTAGAGTCTGGGATAACACAAACACAGAGTTGTCTCACACCTGGGATAGATTCCGTCTTCTAATATATACAGTTTGGCGGTTAACCAAGTATACACATATATGCATGCACAACGCAGGTCTGTATATGTTGGTTAAGCATTTTCGGCTCAGAAATTTTCGAGTAAGTGAAAGTGGCTTCTTGCTAACATGGATACTCTAATAATATGGCATTGGTGCATTTATGAATAGAGATAAACTGTTTCTATTCTAGCACAAAACATCTCCTGTTATGGTTCTTAATTGTCTGGCTGCTGAGTGGTGCTATAACAACTGGTACATTACAACTTATATGTACATATAAAACACCTTTTCTAGAATAAACGGGTTAACATTTGTGCAAGACATTTACATAAGTTACATAATTTCCTAGAACAAAAGTTATAAATGTCAAAAACCAATGGTAATCTTGTACATCAACTGTTTCATCCATGCTTGCACAAGACATGTCTGACTTGTCACAACTCATAATAACATAATATGTACATTACATGACCACATATATAGTTTTCAAACGCACCTCTTTCTTCTGGCGTAAGATCTCCAGTGCGACTTCCTTCGACTGGTTCGCGTCCACATAGTCATTCTTCATCTGCTCAAGCTGTGTTGCTTTGAGGAAGAACTAAAAATAACAAACACGTAAATTGTCTTTCATATTTTGTATTTTTTTAATTAAAAGCATTAGTTATATTGATATACATCTCACAAACATTCCTCTCAATGTTGTGTGCCTTTTATTTCTTGTGACAACTACATGAAAGAAATCCACATGATTAACAAGATTTAACAAGATTGCCATCCAGAAAATTACTCTGGATGGCAGGTGGACAAGGAAGCCTTTTGGCTTATCGAGAGTCCAATACTTTTTATCTACATGTATCCCGCCTTTTTTAGGTGTGTGTCGATTTTATTTTTAAACATATTCACGCTACTAGCACCAACACAATCAGGAGATAATCTGTTCCATTCATTTACAGTCCTTTGTGAGAATGAGAACTTTCTTATATCTAATCTACACTGCTCCTTTACTAATGTAGCTTCATGTCCTCTGGTCCTTCTATCTTTCTTAACTGAGAAAAAAATGTTTCTATCAATATTTTCATAACCATTCAATATTTTAAACACTTCTATGTGATCTCCTCTCAATCTCCTGGTCTCTAATGTTGTTAAACCACATTCTTTTAGGCGTATTTCGTAACTAAGATCCCTCAGATTTGGTATCATTTTAGTCGCTCTCCTCTGTACTCTTTCTAGCATATCTATGTCCTTCTTGCGATATGGCCTCCATGCTTGTATACAATATTCTAAATGAGGCCTCACTATTGTTTTGTACAGCGGTACTATTAATTCTTTTTTCTTATACGCTATATTTCGCCTAATTAATCCAAGGATTTGATTTCCCTTTGACGCTGCAATTCCGCACTGCTCTGAAACCTTCATATCAGCTCTAATGGTTAACCCCAAGTCCTTTTCTTTTACAGTAGTACTTAGAACAGTACCCCCCATTTTATATTTTACCTCTTCATTCCCATGACCTGTGTGGAGGCATTTACATTTCCCAAAATTGAACAGCATTTGCCACTTTTCAGACCATTTGATCAACCTATCGAGATCATCTTGTAAATGCTGTCTGTCTCCATCACTTTTAATCCTTCTAAACACTTTGTATCATCCAAGAATTTTAACACCTTGTTTTGTTATATCATCATTCAAATCGCTAGATATATATTAAGAATAATATAGTTCCTAGTACTGATCCCTGTGGTACCCCACTCAATACCGATTTCCAGTTTGAAGCCTCCCCATCAACTACTACACGTTGTCTTCTGTCATTCAGCCATTTTTCTATCCAGTTTATTATACCATTTCCTATGCCATGGGCCTTAGCTTAAGGAGTAATCTTTGATGTGGTACTTTGTCGAAAGCTTTTTGAAAATCTAAATAGATGATATCTACTGGTGATCCCTCATCTACCCACCTAGTGATGTCTTCCAAAAAACATAACATATTTGTTAAGCATGACTCGCTTTTAAAAACCCATGTTGAGATGGGTTTATCAAGT
>CM034532.1:56931642-57187195 GCA_020002185.1 Paraescarpia echinospica
GGATCCATCAATTCTGATTGTGACGTACACAAACAGCGACGTACTGGATCCATCAATTCTGATTGTGACGTACACAAACAGCGACATACTGGATCCATAAATTCTGATTGTGACGTACACAAACAGCGACATACTGGATCCATCAATTCTGATTGTGACGTACACAAACAGCGACATACTGGATCCATCAATTCTGATTGTGACGTACACAAACAGCGACATACTGGATCCATCAATTCTGATTGTGACATACACAAACAGCGACATACTGGATCCATCAATTCTGATTATGACGTACACAAACAGTGACATACTGGATCCATCAATTCTGATTGTGACGTACACAAACAGCAACGTACTTGATCCATCAATTCTGATTGTGACGTACACAAACAGCGACGAACTGGATCCATCAATTCTGATTGTGACGTACACAAACAGCGACATACTGGATCCATCAATTCTGATTGTGACGTACACAAACAGCGACATACTGGATCCATCAATTCTGATTGTGACGTACACAAACAGCAACATACTGGATCCATCAATTCTGATTGTGACGTACACAAACAGTGACGAACTGGATCCATCAATTCTGATTGTGACGTACACAAACAGTGACGAACTGGATCCATCAATTCTGATTGTGACGTACACAAACAGTGACGAACTGGATCCATCAATTCTGATTGTAACATACACAAACAGTGACGAACTGGATCCATCAATTCTGATTGTGACGTACACAAACAGTGACGAACTGGATCCATCAATTCTGATTGTGACGTACACAAACAGTGACGAACTGGATCCATCAATTCTGATTGTGACGTACACAAACAGTGACGAACTGGATCCATCAATTCTGATTGTAACATACACAAACAGTGACGAACTGGATCCATCAATTCTGATTGTGACGTACACAAACAGTGACGAACTGGATCCATCAATTCTGATTGTGACGTACACAAACAGCGACATACTGGATCGATCAATTCTGATTGTGACGTACACAAACAGGGACATACTGGATCCATCAATTCTGATTGTGACGTACACAAACAGTGACGTACTGGATCCATCAATTCTGATTGTAACATACACAAACAGCGACATACTGGATCCATCAATTCTGATTGTGACGTACACAAACAGCGACGTACTGGATAAATCAATTCTGATTGTAACATACACAAACAGTGACGAACTGGATCCATCAATTCTGATTGTGACGTACACAAACAGCGACGTACTGGATCCATCAATTCTGATTGTAACATACACAAACAGTGACGAACTGGATCCATCAATTGTGATTGTGACGTACACAAACAGTGACGAACTGGATCCATCAATTGTGATTATGACATACACAAACAGTGACGAACTGGATCCATCAATTCTGATTGTGACGTACACAAACAGTGACGTACTGGATCCATCAATTCTGATTGTAACATACACAAACAGCGACATACTGGATCCATCAATTCTGATTGTGACGTACACAAACAGGGACGTACTGGATCCATCAATTCTGATTGTGACGTACACAAACAGCGACGTACTGGATCCATCAATTCTGATTGTGACGTACACAAACAGCGACGTACTGGATCCATCAATTCTGATTGTGACGTACACAAACAGCGACATACTGGATCCATCAATTCTGATTGTGACGTACACAAACAGCGACATACTGGATCCATCAATTCTGATTGTGACGTACACAAACAGCGACATACTGGATCCATCAATTCTGATTGTGACGTACACAAACAGCGACATACTGGATCCATCAATTCTGATTGTGACATACACAAACAGCGACATACTGGATCCATCAATTCTGATTATGACGTACACAAACAGTGACATACTGGATCCATCAATTCTGATTGTGACGTACACAAACAGCAACGTACTTGATCCATCAATTCTGATTGTGACGTACACAAACAGCGACGAACTGGATCCATCAATTCTGATTGTGACGTACACAAACAGCGACGTACTGGATCCATCAATTCTGATTGTGACGTACACAAACAGCGACATACTGGATCCATCAATTCTGATTGTGACGTACACAAACAGCGACATACTGGATCCATCAATTCTGATTGTGACGTACACAAACAGCGACATACTGGATCCATCAATTCTGATTGTAACATACACAAACAGCGACATACTGGATCCATCAATTCTGATTGTGACGTACACAAACAGCGACATACTGGATCCATCAATTCTGATTGTGACGTACACAAACAGCGACATACTGGATCCATCAATTCTGATTGTGACGTACACAAACAGTGACATACTGGATCCATCAATTCTGATTGTGACGTACACAAACAGCAACATACTGGATCCATCAATTCTGATTGTGACGTACACAAACAGCGACATACTGGATCCATCAATTCTGATTGTGACGTACACAAACAGCGACATACTGGATCCATCAATTCTGATTGTGACGTACACAAACAGCAACATACTGGATCCATCAATTCTGATTGTGACGTACACAAACAGCGACATACTGGATCCATCAATTCTGATTGTGACGTACACAAACAGTGACATACTGGATCCATCATTTCTGATTGTGACATACACAAACAGCGACATACTGGATCCATCAATTCTGATTGTGACGTACACAAACAGCGACGTACTGGATCCATCAATTCTGATTGTAACATACACAAACAGCGACATACTGGATCCATCAATTCTGATTGTGACGTACACAAACAGCGACATACTGGATCCATCAATTCTGATTGTGACGTACACAAACAGCGACATACTGGATCCATCAATTCTGATTGTGACGTACACAAACAGCGACATACTGGATCCATCAATTCTGATTGTGACGTACACAAACAGCGACATACTGGATCCATCAATTCTGATTGTGATGTACACAAACAGCAACATACTGGATCCATCAATTCTGATTGTGACGTACACAAACAGCGACATACTGGATCCATCAATTCTGATTGTGATGTACACAAACAGCGACATACTGGATCCATCAATTCTGATTGTGATGTACACAAACAGTGACGTACTGGATCCATCAATTCTGATTGTGACGTACACAAACAGCGACATACTGGATCCATCAATTCTGATTGTGATGTACACAAACAGCGACATACTGGATCGATCAATTCCGATTGTGACGTACACAAACAGGGACATACTGGATCCATCAATTCTGCGAGGTTCATAAACCATGTGAAAATAATGAATCGTAATTTCTAGATGGCGATATAAACAGCATGCAATTTGTTTAACAATTAAACAAACTGTTTTTTTTAACAATTAAAACAAACTGGTGTTTTGCAACGTAATTACTTATCCTGAACTACAGAAGTCTGACTTTAGGATATAACAGTTCCTGAACTTGAAACATGAATGACTCATGAGATCTGTCCTTTGGACAACAAGATGATAATTAATGATGATGATGCAAATGGTACATTTTTTCCATTAAGATAGCCACAGTTTAATTACTTACAAACTTGGGAGCAATAGCCAAAATTGTCTTGCTAGATAATTTTGTTCACATAACGAGGCTCCCCAAAGTTACAAAGATATTTTATTACCAAATTCAGTAAGCTAACTAGATGTCACTAGTCAAAAAGGGATATCCACTACAACTTGTCTGACAAGTCTACAGCAGATATATACTAACCATCTGTGTTCTTGAGGCGGTATTGACTACTGCCATCAAACGCCAGTTTCCTCTCAACAAGAATGGAGTCACCGTACAGTGAGTGTTTGTAGGCATCTCGCCCACGGTTCCGCAATGTCACTGTTACCTCACCTGACCTATTGCAAAGTGGGGCATGATTAAGATCATATTTTATCTTTTTATATATTCTGCAAACAAATATCCAGTTTCTTCAGATTTAAAAAATAAAAAGGGCATGTTTATATTAAGGGGAATGCTCATTGGGTGGCCAGCATAAGATGGTAATTAGTTTTATATATAAAATATAAAGTTATCAACGTTCACCAAACAAGGTGACAATAATACCTATTCCATTATTGGAGCAACTCTTTACACTGCGTAGCAAATGCAGCAAACACTATGTCTTTTTATAGATCAAAACCATTGCGAGTCGAGAGGTTTCTTCCTTATATGGGATATTTTACTTCTCCTGACCAACAGCTTACAAAGTCTTATCCAAAAGGAATAAGCGTAGTGGAGTGAATGAAACTGTCCAAACTGTAAAACAGGAGTAGGTGGACTGTGGTTCTCTCAATTGATAGTCTGGAGCTAAATCCACCAAGCCACTCCAACTCAGTATAATGATTGCATAACTTAAGAGTAAACAACCAGGATCCTTCCCCGCTGTTTTTTCATTGACGGAGAGATAGTAACCCACTGCCGTTTAAAAAATTGAATGCAAATACTCACTGTTTGCCATGTTTGATGAAGGCCTTGATGCTATTGCCTCGGTTGGTGATGTTAGCCTTCCCTCCTAGTCCCACAACGACAGCCGTCAACACTGCACTCTTACCACCTGCAAGACAACACACAATACAGACCACATCACATGACACTGCACCTCATAACAATCACCTGTCTTGTGTCTACAAACTGCACACAATGCTTCCATGACCAGTCTGATTTGTTACCAAATCATTGTTTTAGCACAGAGCTAACTGTACAAACAATAGAGCTTACAGAGCTCTAACCATTTCAGTGCTGAGTTTCTGGCCATTCAGTTACCATTGAATACCTAGTTTCTTTTGAGCTTTTGGTGAAACAGGGTAACAGTTTTAACTACACTTTTTATACAAAAGTGTACATTTTTTAATAAGAACACAATGTATATTCTTAACCTTGGTTCATCAAAGAATATCATAAGTATACAAATTGTGAGATTGGTTGCCATGGAAACCAGGAAATTCAAGATGGTGGAACACACTTAGGTGTTTTGTCATATCTCTCTTAGAAATATTCATTTTTGAGTAGGAAAACCACATACATTCTGAAATCAAGACTATCAAGGAATACTGTGGTCATGTCATCACATTATAAGTTATAATAGTAAACCCAAGGTCAATGGTTTCACCATGAGGAAATCTGCACCGACATGAATGACCTAGAACTGTGCCACAATGGTGAAAATTCAGTGTTAGTTGTACTAATATTTTATAATATACATTATTCAGTAAATTGTCACAGCAATTATACAAATAACTGAATAACAATTATACAAATAACTGAATAACATCACGGTTGCACTAATTACATGTTATAAATACATAATATAAAAGACGCCAAAGGAAAAGGGCAAGCACACAATCAAAGGTTTTGTGCAGTGATTATGAAACATACATAGGTACGGGAACAGGGGGGGTGAAGCTGCTCCCCCCAGAATTTATCCGGGGGGAGGCTGCCCCCCCATTAAATGTGAGCATGAATGTCTGTCTTTGTGGCGAGCGTCGAATGTGAAAGGTGTGTGCAATTGGAGGGCACACATATGGTTTTCCTTCCCCCCTCCCAGTAATAGGGGGCAACATTTTTTTTCAAAGCACCCCTCACCCCCTCATCTTCGGATGTCATAATTTCAGCCGGGACAGTTGAGAGAAGCTGGAGAAGGTAAATTAACAGCAACAGGCATGACGTAAAAAATAAAATTTTCGACAGCACTGTCCTGCCGTGTTCGGATGTCATGAGCAGAGATGAAATTACAGTTGCACAGTGGCCACAAATTTCCAACAGCACCCCCCCCCCTCACCTTCCAATGTCACAGTCGAGCCAACTGAGACAGCCACAAGGTGAAAGAAGATGTGAAGATATGCGGTGGCGAAATTTTTTAGTGGTGCTAAATCTCCGCTAGCCCCCCAATATGAATTCCATTCCCGCGCCACTGAACATATATATCTTATTTAAATTATCACTATTGTAACTGTTATTCTCAATAGTTTGTAACCATGTATTTATTCATTTTTAAAGACAAATACATTGATTTTATTTAGTAATAATAATTGCATATTTTGCACATTAGTATTTTCAAATATATCTTATTAGTTTTATTTATAATGCCACTACAGCACACCAGAACAATGATTTGGATGGGGCACTATATATCTATGATGGTACCTAACTTTAGGTTTCATCATGACTAACATTTCACAATAATTATTTAATCATATTACTTTATTTGCATAAAACTGACCACGCAAGACAGGTTTCTCCCAAAATTCACAGTTCTACTTAACAAGAGTATTTTTGTGTAACCACTAGATAATTATCCACACAAATTAACAGGATGAAGTGTTAGTCCTGAAGACTTTCAATAGTTTGTCAGAGAAAATCTCCTTTCCAATAGTTTTCACACGAACCATTATATATATAAATATATTATGTTCTTAATGATCCTTACTGGACATAATAGTTTTACTGTCTGATGGCCACGTGAATAACTGCCAGTCAAACACACCTGTACTAGGCTGTAGTAATGTAAACTGATCAATCAATTACCATCTGAATTACTATAAAAATATGGCTCAGGTTTTAAAGTAACCATAATACATATAGTGCAATCCACCCCTTTTCAGAAGTAGACATGCAAGTCCATTCACATTGCCTGGGAATACTCTTTCAGTTTACTAATTAATTTTAATCATACTAACTTGGTAGACTTTTGTAGTGCTAAATTGTTTCAAGTGAATGATAATATTCTCTGCCTAGACTGCTGGCCCCTTATCACTCAAATTAAACCACTACCACCCTACAGCAGTGGTGGCTTCCTTGCTTGAGTTTTGGTAATTTTATTCTGTGTTGTCAAGATTTATTGATAAATTGTAACAAGTGAATGATGATTTTCTTTGCCACTGGTACAAAGTGGTCAGGGCATTTGGAGTGGCAGTATTCACAGGTTTAGCCAATCTTTATACTGGCCAGCTGGCCCCATTATTTAAAAATTATTCGCCAAGACAATATTTGGTTGCCAATGGCGAGCCACAGCTCACAAATTTAAGCTCTGCATTTATGCATATATTCCCCTATCATCGCTCAAAACATTGTCGGTTTTACGAAAACAATTTATTCCAGAGAAGGCTCGATCGTAACATTGTGGTGATATAGACGCGTATCAATGGCTGGCAATACCATGTCTGACATTTGAACTTTGAATTATTTTCTAATAAAAATAAGTACAGGATGGTCTAGATTAGTGCTGGTTCGATATTTGATATATCAAAGTATCGCGATACTTGTGAAAGTTTGATACCGATACTTCGTGGTATCGCGATAGTTCAATGTATTTGGTATCGAACGGCCACGGTTCGATACCTTCGATATTTCAATACCTTCAATATTTTGATACCTTCGATACTTTGTCATTACCTATACTTCGATATCGAGTCCATTCGACGGATGTAACATAATTTTCGAAGTTACGGCCAGATGTACGGAAACTACGGCTACTCCACTACGGGCTTCGCCTCCTAATTTGACAGGGTTGACTATGTTGTATGTATTTGGCCACTTAGGCATGGTTCTTTTCCAAAAAACATAATAAAATGTAACATCTGAGTGGTTTTATAAAGCGATATTGTGGAGTTAGTTTCTAAAAAAGTTTGTATATACATAATTATATGCGTTCTTAGCTTAGCCTCGATTACCCAAGCCTTGTTACGACGTTAGATGGCACTACCGTTTGCCTCACCACTCTACCTTGTCCACTCTACAGCGTACCAAAAACACACAACATTCTACTATTTTATAGAGTGTTTATAGCACGCATTAGTATTCATGAATCTAGTTTAGTATTATTATAATAATAATATAAATAATTATTCAAGCGCGACACACTAGCCTCGTTTATCCAAGTTCCGTTTGGTGGCGCTATGTTTTGCTGTTTGATGGCGCCACCGTTTGCCATACTCGCTCAACCAAGACGACAACAAAACTTCAAAACGCTTCCCCCAATCTAGTGTGGGAAATACATCGAATTTGACGAAACAACAGCGAGAACGACATGTTCCATCAAAATCTTCGACAATAACCAAGCAATGGACATCTGGTAGTAGTGAAATGCCATCGGTTGCCGAGTCTACTGCGATATGACTACCAATTTTATTTATTTATTATTACTAGGTATTTTATTGCTATTGTCTGTACTGTTTTAATGTTACATTACAATTACTTTTACAACAGTCAGTAATACATTACAATTAAACAATTACAACTGTTATTTGTTTATTGAAATAAAATGAAAATTGCATATTAATTGTTGTTTGTATGACTATATCAATTAGTATGTATCGATGGTTAAGTTTAAAATTGAATAGGTGTACCGTATAGTTCCCAATAGATGCTCAGAGCATGTGCTAAGACTTTGGTGCACGACTATTTGTTTCTCAAAAGTGGTACCAGGCAACACTTTTCAAACACACATAGTCAGCACATCTACCAAACTGACTGATGCAACATTGACACATGACAAGAATGCAACATGTTGTAGCTAAAGGCACACACACACACACACACACACACACACACACACACACACACACACACACACACACACACACACACACACACACACACACTATGATGACCTATCAAGTAACTGCAAGGTGGCGCTAGCAACAGTATTGCCATCAGTTATATCTAGCACGCATTCATGACAAATTTATTTTTATACATGTTTCCCTAATGAAAAACAGTGTGTGCTTCTATGCCATTAGTCTAGATTTATAGTGTGTTTCTATTGGGATCTATAGTGTATATGAATTAGACATACAATGTAAGTATCGAACAAAATTCTGATATCGATCGATATCGAAGAATTCTGGTATCGAATCAGCACCAGTCTAGATACACAATTATTCCAACACATGGACAAAACAGTCAGTTATTTGTTACATGTTCAATTCTTCACGCTATTTAAATAGTCAGCCACTTAAATATATAGATATACTGCAACATTTAACCAATGAACAGTGTGGACCATTCCGTTGAATGGAACTTTGTATTGTCATAGTTTCAACATCAATGGAAATACTGACCAGACATATCCAGAATTTTTAATAATTTTTTTTAATCCAGCCATGTATCGTAGTCATGCAGGAACTTAACTTACTTCCATTCTGACCAATGATGAAGTTGACTTGAGGACAAAACGAGATCGTGATACTGGTGTGACACATGAAGTTCTTCAGCGACACCTGTTCAATCACCCCCACCTCAGCTTCCTCCTGAAATCACATCTCTTCAGTGTCTCACTGTACCTCCATGGGCCTCCTTCCGGGCTCCAAACGTGATCGTGCACACATCTTGAGGAGTATTTGCCAAACAATACAAACCAACAGGTGAACATAAGAGATTATAGTTGCACACAAATGCTAGGATGTCTCCATTGTTAATTTGTTCACATGCAGGACTGCTTAAACAACAAATATTCATCCAGTGACTGAATACATCCTTTTATAATTTGTGCTAGATGCCATTATATACAAATGAAGACAATACATTATCTGTTTAATATTGGAAGAACATGCCTAGCAGGAGCTTAGCCAGATACCTGCCTGCCTGTCTTCAAGACTAGCAGATGACTGGCCAAGATTAGACTGGTGGAATTTAGTGGGTGCCAAGTGGCCACTAAATTAACTAATACTTCCAAGTCTAGGACCCACATTAATGCCTATCATTGGCACAACTGGCAGTGAAACAAATCCAATGAATCAGCATTAATTAAATAAATGGCTCAAATAACAGTGGTTTGTCACCGACATTAATGGCTTCTATCCTAGCCGTTCGCACGCTAAAGACACACTTTTGATTAATTCAGGACTGGCAACAAATTATGTCTGTGACAGTGACATTTAAGAACTTACTTCTACTGTACCCTGACAGCAGAAGTCTGGTGACAGGGACAGGTTTGTGCTCTCTTCTACGTCCATCTCTCCATCACTGTTAGATTCTTCTTCTTCTGCTGGAGGACAAGACTTTTTCCCAGTAGGCCCGTCTCCATCTCCTACTTCAACTCGCCGCTTCCTCTTTCCTGACATCCTTCTTTGCACCTGTTTGCATACAAAATATGTTAAAATGTGACTAGTCTTTTTCTGTGATAACTTTTCAATCAAAATGAAAACACAAATACTTTGACAACTTTTAATACCAAAATTCAAAATCATGTGTGTGCATGTGTGTGTTCCACAAGATAGACAATGGCAGCTGTCAGTTCTATGTAAACATCGACATTGTAACTCCTTGTCACGGAAATACGCGAAGTTGAGTCTTGGACTCGGGACATGCAACGTCACCTAACTGGTTGTCATAATCTTGATGCTTTAAATCCCTTTGCAGCTGTTCACAGCTAAACTGGGATTAATAATTACATGATCAAATTTGTCATTCAGTATCGAGTAATTTTAAACTGGTTGTATTCTTCACAGTATCACATCTGAGTTCCCGACACCGAAACAGCTGCATGGAAAACAGACAGGAGTTCTTAATCTGTTCAGAGATCTCGACATGAACGCTCCAATGCACAAGAAAAAACCCAGAACTGTTTATAAATATAAACGAGCAGACATGGGTGCCACAAAAAATAGTTGGAGGAATTTAATCTAAACCTGTTGGGAGATGACTTTAACTTGCGATCAGTTAATGAGAATTGGAACGTGTTCAAATTAACGATGCTCAATAGTATGAATAGGTTCATTCCTACTAAGCAGACCTGGGGCGGAAGTACTCGGTACTCGAGTACATTTTTGAAGTACTCGTACTCATAAAACTTATGGGTCATGTACTCGTACTCATATTTTACGAGTACATTACGAGTACATCTGAGTACTTTCTCAATATATACTGGGAACAATTAATTTATTTGCAGTTATAAAATCAAACTTTCCTGAAATATTTAAATGCTCAACTATTTTTTAAAATACTTTATTTCACATAGAATGCCACCTTGCCATCCCTACGCATAGTACATCCTCATTCTCTGATAGCCATGAGTCCATGACTATGATACCCTAACATGGCAACAGACAGCATCTTTCCCCAGTCAGAAACACCCTGTTAAGCAAACAATAATTGTAGGCTATCAGTTCAGGCCATAAAACAGTTTAATCAAGCCACCAGGATGTCCATAAAGAGCCAACTACTAGTAGCAGTTAACCCACCTGTTAGACAGGGAATGCATTTAATGTAGTCTGGAGACCATGCCACTTGGCACTGGCTGACAGTGCTAACTGCTAAGAACAAGAACTGCCAGTCTTCCTCTGTAGAAGTAAGGTGGCTCAAGTCAGATGTCACCTTACACTAATATAATCCGGTGCCAACTTAGTGTGACACCAGTGAAGCCATGTGGCATGATAGTCTAGGTCAGAGAGAACTGAGGGAGCAGAGATAAGAGAAATGCTAAACAAAGACATGTAGCCAGTGGGATGCCAGGTAATGAATCCTCCTGTTGGTTGCTTTGTTTTACATGCTTAACCTGGAGACAACCAGCAAAGTTCAAATGATTGGCTGGGAGTATCCACTGGTCAGTCTCTTTTACCCACTCATTTGTGATCATTAAAGACAGATATCAACTTGATTGGCTAAGTTTTTTTCTCAAATGTCAATCGTACTTTATGATTGGTTTACGTGTGCCTAGTTGGTCGGTGACTCAATATTGCCCCTAGATATATCATGACAGTGATACCACATGCCTACATTGCAGAGAGATCCACTAAATTGTTAAGTTAATTGGAGTATTGTTTGTTCAACTTTGTTGCAAGAGCTGAAGTATAAAACTAGTACTAGTAGCATGTCGACTGTACTTAGCCATTTTGTGATACTACCTAACTCCACAGGGAATGTGTTAGGGAAATGCAAATACTGTAAGATCGAGATAAAAGGCCACATGAAAACAACTTCAAACTTTGTCAAGCATCTGAAGGTAATTGTGATCAAAAAGATCACAATTACCTTCAGATGCTTGTCTATGGTTGCATTGGTATTGATATTGTTAATTTAATCACGTCTTTTACCCAAAAATCAAATTACTAATTCTCCCAGTGCACACTGTGTTTCACTAATTTCTTTCTCCATGCTATTTTACCTGAATCTAGGATATCTGCTGTACCTATGCCCATTGTTAGAAACACAATGAAATAAAGAGGTTTTTTACAATTTTCCTCATAAAAAATTAATCAACTGCCATTGTATATTCACTTGTGCTGAGTTATATAAATTAGATTAATTTTACAATACGTCATTATTTAATATTTATATTTATAAAAATGTACTTGTACTCATACTCGTGAGAATGTACTCGTACTCAGCTTTTAGCAATGTACTTGTACTCGTCCATCGTCAAAGTACTCGTACTCATAAAAATGTACTCGGCCCCAGGTCTGCTACTAAGAACTTATCAACTACGAATAATCTCCCATGGACGACACAAGATATTCACAGACTAATCTGCAAGAAGCAGAGACTATATAACAAAGCAAAGAAGACACAAAACAATCAGGACTGGGATGTTTTCAGAAAGCTCCAGACCCGTGTCAAGACAGAACTAACCGCTGCATATCACAACTATATTGATACCATGCTTGACGTCGATTGCAACGATAAAAGGTCAATCCCCAGGAAATTTTAGTCGTACGTCAAAAATCTAAGAAAGGACATTATTGGTATACCATCATTGAAAGACCACAACGATCATCTGGTCTCGTCTAGTAAGGGGAAAGCTGATATACCAAGCTGATATACTTTGTCAAAGCAGTACCAAACTGTCTTCACAAAGGTAGATCTTGTCAACATTCCAACCATGCCTCAGTCACCATATTCTGCAATGCCTGAATTCACAATCACAGTAAAGGAAGTACACAAGCTGTTACTCAGCCCGGAAAACGCATGGCCCTGACGCAATCCCAAACGAAATTCTAACGGAGACAGCTGACCAAATTGCACCTTGCTTGGCTACAATATTCCAACAATCCATCGACATGGGTGAAGTCTCCCTTGACTGGAAACATGCTAATATATCAGCAGTGTTCAAGAAGGGTAACAAATTAGTCGTGGCAAACTATAGGTCGGTATCCCCAGAGGTGTGAAGTCTCACGGTTTGTCCGCGAGTCTCAAGGATTTTTGCAATTTACATAGGCTCACGGCCATGAGAGACGATGATCACGGATTTATGTAATTTTACTATTTTCATTTTTTTCAACCTTCGTTATAATGCGCCTCATTAACGTACAGGGCGGATTCAAATATAACACGGTCGGCCGTGGGCCACGAATTTCTGCCAAGATGTCGCTACGCTATCCATCACCAACATATATATTACGCTAAATACGACTCATGGACCGCAATGCTGGCACACGTACACCATGATTCGCAGCGCCCTGATGGCATATTTTGAAACACCATAAGGCGCCTCGCTTACGTCTCATTTCTTGGAACCTGACCACTTACATTCCACTGTGCTAGAAAATGATGGATGCTCCACAAGCAAAGAAGCGGAAAAATGATGCGGTTGTATTCCAGCCAGAATGGGTCCAGCTATTCGACGGCATAATAACCAAGATGAAGCTTGGCGAGCATCACACCTGGCGCGCAGTGTGCTTGCGCAACGTAAAGGTCACGGCGTTGGGCATATGCGATGTTCGCGAGCATATCAAGTCAAAATTGCATGACAGGCAACTGAAGTCAGCGCGACTTCTTTTTCCAAGGCGAGAGCGGTCACTCCTGATTCAACCACGAAATCAGAGGTGATGTTCGCATATTTTGTGAATCCATCTGGGATGATGTGATGGTGTTGAAGACGGCTTTTCAGCAACTGCGCTTTCCCTGCCTGGCATACCTCTTGCAGGCCCTTCTCAGTCTGCCACACAGCAACGCAGACTCCGAGAGAGCATTCTCGATGGTTCACAAGGTCCACACCGAGGCACGCAAGAGCTTGCACGCGGACACGATTACTGCTTTCATGCAATGCAACATGAACTGTGACAGTGCTTGCTATGACTTGATGCTGCACGAGGCCAAGTGGGCATCCCACCAGTACAACCTGGAGCACCCTGCACTGCCCACAGGTGCCCAATAAATTGGCCAATGCAGTGCACATTCATTTTACTTGTTTTGTACAGTTTTAGGTGTTTTCTGTGCTAAATTTTAAAGGATTTTCTGCTTATCTCAAGGATATCTGATCCAGTTCTCACTGGTAACAGTTACCTCTGTATCCCTCACATCAGTATGCCGCAAACTATTTGAACATATTATATACAGCAACATAATGGACCACCTGGACTAATAACATCATCGCAGAGTACCAGCATGAGATCAGGAATAAACATTCCTGTGAGACAAAATTAATCGGTGCCACAGAAGACATTGCAAAGAATATAGATAACGGCCACCATACTGACCTCCTAATAATGGACTTTTCTAAGGCTTTTGACACCTTGCCCCATGCACGCCTTATGGGAAAACTCCAGTATTACAGGGTCAGTGGTGGAGTCACCAACTGGATTTCAAATTGGCTTACTGACAGAAAGTAGTAGCAGATGGCAAGTCGTCAGAAGAAGTGACAGTCAAGTCTGGGGTACCACAGGGCACTCTAGTGGGCCCACTTCTTTTTTTATTACATGTCAATAATATAGTAGAGGGCGTCACCTCTAACATCCGGTTTTTGCCGACGATTGTATTTTATACAGGTGTATCAATAACAGTAATGATGCAGAAGCCCTCCAGTCTGACCTGCAGAGGCTGGTGGACTGGCTTGCAATCTGGTAGATGCATTTTAATATCAATAAATGCTCAGTTCTGCATATCACCAAGAAGAGAACTGTCCACCAGTCTCAGTATACCATCAATGGAGACAGCCTGGGAATTGTACACCACCACCCTTACCTACTACCTAGGTGTGGAGTTCTCTGATGACCTCAGATGGAACATTCACATATCCCACCTATCTGCCAAATCAAATCGTGTATTAGGTTTTATCAAGAGAAATCTGTATAAATGCTCAGAGAAAACTAAACAATCTGCTTACTTCACAGTTATTACACTAGTTTATCTTAACCTTTAGGTGCCGACCAGGACTCAGGTTTATGCTAACCTCTTTTTTTAAAAGAACAGTAAAGAACTGGAATGGACTAACCGAAACAGTGAAGTTTGAAACAGTTGTGTCTGCAGTCACGGTCACGTGGACACTTAAATCTATCTAGGCTGGGCAGACGACTCTAAATTCCCTGTATAAGTGTATTGCTTTGCCAAACTTGGGCTTTGGCCTAGGCTTAGGCTTTGCTTTGGCACATGCCCTTCGCCCCTATAAGGCTATATTATTATATTGGCGTAATGAACTTATCATGGTTTTTGCCAATTATTATATAAATATAGACACAGAGAGACATTATCGTGGCGCCCCGGTACAAACAAAACTCACGAGCGCTTGAGTCGTTTATGCAATGTGTCTACATTGCACAAACGACTCAAGTCAAGCGCTCGTGACAAAACTAGTCGAGCGAGACCAAGTGAATGTTTCAATTTTCCGCGAAGAAACGTTAATCTGTCTTCTCCTAAGTATGTCTTGTTACGTCGATGTTTAAATTAAGTACCTAGACAATGGCACAAACAGTATCAGTAATGCCTAACACGTACCGTAACACTTATTTGTTACACTTTATTAGTTATTCAAAACGAAACGCAGCAAAGCGCAACTAGCATCTCGCCACAACGCGCTTCCAGAGAAATGGTGTTTGGGGGAAATAGTTTCCCTTAAAATATTACCGCCAATAACACAGCACACTAAAAAATACCTCATTCGGCATCGGTGACATTGGTTATTGTGATCATAATTGATATCAAATTTAATTATTTGTTACAAACGTCAAGCATATCAAATAAAATCAATACAATTTGGCGGAGGTCAAATCGGCTAACATACAATTATATTTTCTCAGCTGATTATGCCACTTTTAATTTTAGTATATCTATACATATAGATTCAATTCAATTCTTTATTTCCAATTGAGAATACAACATACAATATATATACATATTACAGTTGACACAGTTCAAAATGGAAAGGGGGAACATAGAAGGTCATTGCTTATTATGCACTTTCCCCGACATCGTTATAACATGGTCATAATCTTAAACACAGTGTTAGTAACATAAAGAATATGCTACTACTAAAGTGAGACCACTACTACCTTCGTGCTTCCAAATACTTTCTGAACCTTAACAATAACCAAATTAATTACATAACTTACACTCTTCAATTAAGTAATTTTTAATATTTTTTTTAGATTTCTTATAGTAAGTGATCTTTTTATGTGCTCGTCTAAACAATTCCATAATTAAATACCATACACAGATATACACTTAGCCTTTAACGTGGTTCGGGCATAAACATGTTTTAGTTTTTCTCTTTGGCGTGTTACATAGGGTGTAGTATATTTGGCATTGCAAAAGAATTGAAGGTTATCAGGCAACAACTTATTGTTAGCTTTAAACATTACGATAGAAATGTTTAATTTTATTAAGTCATAAAGTGTAAGAATACGTAGATCATAAAATAATGTATTAGTATGACTTAGTGGATTCTTCTTACATATTATTCGTACAACTTTCTTTTGTAATATATAAACACCGTTAATGTATGTTGTATACGCATTTCCCCAAACTTCGCAGCAGTACGATAAATACGGGAGAAATAATGAACAATATAGTATAAAAAGTTTGAAATTGCGTAAGTTGTGATTTCCGTCAATCTTTTCATTTTTTTTCTAAAAATCTGTCATCATTTTTTTACATAATAACTGTTCTTGAAGTCAGAACAAATAAAAACAAACTTATAAATATATGTTATGTCAGCATGGCGCACGCTTAGTACGGCATGACATTGTAAGAATAGTCCATGTATATAAACGTATAATGTTCAGTTTCTGAATCGAAGGGAATATATGCGAAAAACCATTATAAATGAGCTCGTGTATTTGATTTATACCCATCATTGGTCGGCGCTTCAGTCTAAAAAGCCCCCCCCTCGTGTAAGTGGTAAGCAGGTAAACAGTTAGACTCCGAGGGGGTAGACTTAAGCAAATGTACATACACAAACATACACTATTATCCTTTCCGAAATGTCTATACACATACGAATCTGGATAGTTAATGTTTATGCAACCGAGTTCTTGTTGATATATCCAATACGTGTTTTTATCATGTAGTTATTTAATTATATAAATATGCATGTATATTTTCTTTTCCTTTACGTGTGCACTCGTCCAAAATAGGCACGTTATTCAACACGATGATGTGGGTGTGCGCTTTCGCAGATTATTAGTTAGGTGCAGCCAGGTGCGGTAAACAATTTACGGGCGAACCCAGCTGGAAGTTTACGAAAACTGTTCCAATAATGCCGAAAGTAAAATCCGAGAAGAAATGCAGAGTTCACAAGGAAGTTCAGAAGCAAGGTATGCTAATCTTTAATTAGAAGGCATTGATTTACGTTGGAGCGTTGACATCTTTTGATAGCTAAAGAGAAAACTACGCGTTTGTCTCTGAATATCGCTCATTCGTGTCATTCACGTGGCTGTGGAAAAAGGTAAACAGAAGAATGGAAGAACCTTTAATATACAATACCCCATAATAACCTATACCCCACAGTGGGATATGTAATACATGCACGACGACATGATAAAAGAGATTCATAATATACAATTTTTTTATAAATCTCCAGAAAACGGTTCAAAACTTTGCACTATCTCGGTAATCTCCAGAGACTGCATGAGTTAGTTCTAGTTGTTTCCAGCACTTGGCAACGTTCTATTAACTGACTAGTCTGTATATATTGTGGTTATATGTTATGATCTTATGAGGTCTCATTCAACTAGCCAGCCTTTTTCAGAACATTATCGCCAAGCCTACCTTTCTGTATGCTGGCACTGAGGGTGGTCACTGCCAGGGTGCTTGTCATCCTCAGTGGTTCTTATTCGTCCCAAATTGAGACGGGACCGACATTAACGTGATCTCCGAGTCACGAGGGATAAACAATCCCCAATATTGAGAGCCAGGTTTTTACACCAAATATTCCATACCTGCCGGGTCTGGGTATTGAATTTGGGACGCCGGCATGTCAGGCTGATGTGCTAACCACTACACTATCGCGTGCCCCCCGAGTTAATGAGTGTTCAGTCTCAGAGACTTCAGACTCAGTGTGTGCATGTGTGTTGTTCGATATTAAACTAAAACAATTATAATATAATTGCAGTGTGCATGTTACTACCGGATTCTGTTAAATTGATATTTGATTAGGTTGTTAAGTTATATTGCCGTCACATCATCATGTAAGCCAAGGCTAAGCCTAAGATGTTACCGGTTAAAGAAATAAGCACAGCCACAGGATTAGCATGCGGCAACCCACCACCGGATAAAGGACCAAGCCATGGGGAAAATGTTTGAAAAATGCAAAATTGCCTCATAGTGCTGATTCAACATCTCTGGACAGGGAACATCACTTAATTAAGTTAATATTACAATCCTTATATGGATCATGAAGGTGGAGTAAAAGTGGAAATGCCGCGTATGTGCAGTTATTTTTTTCGATATATTGTCAGGGTCATTAGTGATTAATAAAACACAATTCTAATGAAACAAAGGCATAGGATTACATTAAATAATCATATTAACTGGATTTAATAATTGCTTAATTACAAAGAGATTAAAATTTTCAAAGATTCTCTTTAATATATGAAATCAGACCAACTACAGTACTCAACAATACTAGCACTCAACAGTAGTGGCTATGTACAACATAAAAATGCTGGCCTCTCCTTGGTAACACCAACACTTATTAACAACAATGAAGACATTCCACAGAAAGGCGTCCAAACTAAAAAAAGTATGAGAAGATTGGCATACTTATGAGTAATCTATACAACGTCATTGATATCATTCGTCGGCTGGTGCCAGAGTATGGATGATCCAATTTTATATGGGTCAGTTATTCATTGGGGATAGAAGGTCAACCATGTAAACATCAGTGTTTGCAGAATAACTTAGTGTACATATGTTTTTTGTTTCCCTGTTATTCATGGCATGAGTGGGTGTCTACAAGATGAATCTTGACATTGGTTCTTCTTCATGGTGATGACATGCATATACACTAAAGCAGTGTCTTGTATAGAATTGAACAACCTTGTTAAATTATGCAGCAGTTGGAACAAATATTGTTGTATGTGATGCTATGTAAAGTTTTGGTTGTTTTTAGGGATCAATTTCAAGACAGACTTGGGACAACACATCCTGAAGAATCCACTTGTTGTGGCCAGCATGGTAGAGAAGGTATGAGTGTTTGACAGCTGACACATAATGTAAAGTTCTGAATAACAGAACATGCTTATAATGCTAATCACTGATCTAATGGTTATATTCAGTTTCCCCTGTCATTTCAATTAGGCTGTAAGATGTTTTGTTCTGGAATATTGGTTCTGTCTTATTTCAGAATTAAAAAATGCTTTCATAATTTGTTTCATTCAGGCTGCTCTGAGGCCCACAGATGTTGTGTTGGAGATTGGTCCTGGCACAGGGAACATGACAGTGAAACTACTGGAGAAAGTCAAGAAGGTTAGTGACTTGTGCAAGTATGAGTCATTCTTGGACACGTTGTATGATATTTGTTCAAGTTTAGAATGGTGATCTCTTATCACTTCTTGCAGAGTAATTTCTCTTTCATTTTCCGAGCAACATTTCCCCCATAAATATTATCGTAATTTTGTTTGTTTACAAACTAAATAATTATTTTTCAACTACTAGTTCCCAGTGACTAAATGCCATTTTAGGACTTCTGAGAGGAGAGATGTTACATTATTGATAGCAAATAAACTGTCAGAGCTTCGGGTGAATACAATTTTCCTTTATTAGATGAGATGGTCAATGGAAAATATTCATGAGATCAGAATTGCACTGAGTAAATATTTTGGATAGAATGTGCTAGTTTTTATATTTTATATGTAAGTCTATGCTTAATATTTAAAGAATAGTTGTACATGCAACATGGTAGAAACGTCTGACAGTGAATGTAGCTCTTGCTATTTGTACAGTCACCTCGCTGTGTTTCTGTCCAGGTAATTGCCTGTGAGATAGATCCACGACTAGCGGCTGAATTACAGAAAAGAGTTCAAGGAAGGTAGGTTTAAATTATGCTGACACGTCATTTTATCATTTCTATTGAATAACCAGGTAATTATTTAGAATATTGAAGTTTGAATATTTTAGTAGTGAATTCTTGTCACGTATTGTTGAGTCTTTAGAAAGTGTGGAATTTTATGTCTTTTGAATTATGTAAGTAATACTACAAGATAAATTTATTTAATAACAGGTAAATCTTTGCTACTTTCATATAAAAATATTTAGTTTTTACAAATTATAGTTAGCAAACATTTCCTTAACATTTAACGTCTGCCATATAAAAACTTCAACCTGACTTGTACCTATGAAATTGCAGTTAAACCCGTTTGTTTTGTAACAAATTGATTAATTATTATCATTGTGTAGCTGTGTTTGTAATTGGCTCATTTAGCAGATTTAGGCTATGTTTGCATTATAAATATTGGGAAAACAATGTTTTATCATAACTATTAAGATGCAGAGTTACATTAAGAACTGTTCAACATATATAGTCATTTTATTTCAACAATTGATTTGGTTATTAATGAAGATGTAAACAATATGTATGGTCATTTATGTTGTCACTTTGTTCATTTTGACACTACCCCTGATTGTTTCAGCCCTCTACAGAGCAAGCTTCACTTAATGATTGGGGACGCCCTCAAAACTGACCTGCCATTCTTTGACATTTGTGTGGCTAACTTACCGTATCAGGTGTGTATGTACATATTGGCTCTAAATGTAATAAAAATGTTTCTCTTGCCTTAAAGTACAGTTATTCAGATTATATGTTGCTGTATACAGTATTATTAATAATTATTAACTGTACATTCAAAACTTACTAAGTTTAAATCCAGCATTTAATCTGACCACTGCTGGTGTGTGTTAACCACAAATATGCTTTGAATGTGGTAAGTGAAATAATGCATGTTTTCAATTATACCAGACATATTCTGCTGGTACGTTTGGCAGGTTTTAACGTCAGTAACAAAACACACATAACCTACCAGTTATAAGTTTTCTTGACTTCCATGTTTAGGCAATACCTTTTGTTTTGTTAAATGTATACTAATCACTGTGAGACATGAATAATACTTTGTAGTTTGTTTATGTTTTTGCATCTAAACAACGTATTGTTTTTCTTGACGAATCCCAACTTGTTCACCTTCAAATTTGTTTCAGATTTCATCTCCAATTGTTTTCAAGCTGCTGCTTCACAGGCCTTTCTTCAGGTAAATGTAACTCAAGGTATATTTAAATGTAGGCCTGACATTAAACGCGTACAACCAAAAGCATACATCATAAAGTTAGCTTGACTGAATGCTTCCCTCAGAAGTTGAGTTGGTATTGGAATTAACAGATCTTCCCATGAGTGAAGTGATTCCAAGGCATGTCTATCACGCTGTGTAAGAACAAAGCTATTCTTTCATCCACCAGGTGCGCTGTGCTGATGTTTCAGCGAGAGTTTGCCCAACGACTTGTAGCAAAGCCTGGGGATAAACTCTACTGTCGGTTGTCAATCAATACACAACTACTGGCCCGGGTGGACATCCTCATGAAGGTGCTGTCATCGTTTCACTTTGGTTGGTAATTGTAGCACTGTAGAAAGTGTATCTTGGGATAATGCTTTAATTGGACAATTATAAGAGCTCCCGTGGAAAAAACCTCTTATGGAATTCTTTGAATGCGATGGTCCTAATAATGCATACTGTAGCCGTTTTAACATCAGTCAAGCGTGAATGTTCATTTATGTATGTTATTAAGTATAAATAATTTGATCAGTTTAGGACTTTCTGTTTTCAGGTTGGCAAAAACAATTTCCGACCTCCACCAAAAGTTGAATCAAATGTTGTGCGGTTAGAGCCAAAGAATCCACCACCACCAATCAACTTCCAGGCAAGCTTGTTCTTTGTCAACGTGGTATTACCAATAAGTTTTCAACCTGTTTGTGGATAAGACCTGATGACATACAATAGCACCAGAAATGTGAATTCTATGAATTACAATAGGAAATACAAAATGACTAATTTCTACCATGTCAAGAGTGTATTTACATGTTGTCTAAATAAACTCGATTATGCTGAACTCAAAATGCTGAACTCTCGCCACCATATATGCAGTCGCTTGTGTCAGTTTATAAACCAGCCAGACATCTTCGTTCTGCTGAGGGTAACAATCTTGTTGTTGCGAGAACCTGAACCAAAGCTGGTGACTGCGCATTCATCCACGTTGCCGCTACAATATGGAATGGTCTACCAACTACTGTTACTTCCAAAACCTCCCTGCAATCCTTCAAGGCAGCCTTAAAAACTCACCTTTTCATTACGGCGTACACTGCTTGGAAGACCACAGAAATATTTTTATTCTAAGTTATTCATATTTTTATCTTTTTAACAGCCGGAAGAACATTTTAAGTACTTACTTTACCATGAGATTTGTTTTCTTTTTAATCTACTAATGTTTACACAGCATTACTATCTTCATTTGTTGATTTTTATATTAAAATTTGTTTAATTTCTACTATTTATATTTTAGTTTTATGTAAAGCGCTATCAACATTATGGATATGGCGCTATATAAAATAAAGATTATTATTATGATAAACCAGAGAGATGTGTCAAGACCATTCATGTTGGAAGACATTCATCAGAGATCTGCCCAAGCTCAACCATTGCACTTGATTGATTGATTGAGAGAGAGTTGATAGCCTCTCTTGATAGACTCCTAGAAAATTGTAAAACCGAAATTTGAAAACAATTGACAAAATCTTCCGTTTGCCAGGATGGTAAAAATCACGGGTTGTAATCAGTCTTAACTCTCCTCTTAGTCTTTTGGCAAAAGCTACTACCCTGCCCTGTCTGTGTGTAGCTTGTCTGTTTCTAGTTGTTCGCCAGTATCTAATGTCTGTGTGTATGCACTGCAGGAGTGGGACGGCCTTCTGAGAATATGTTTCGCCAGGAAAAACAAAACCATTGGCGCAGAATTCAGGTAAACATATTAACTACTGTATGTTCTGTATATCCGCCTATGACACATCACATTTTGGAATAATAATAATAGACTTGTAGTGTGCCGATATCGTTGCCTTTTTATAACTGATTTTATGTAGATCTTTTAATGATATGCAAATTTATATGTGCATTTATTGTTGCAGGCAGAAGAAAGTAGTTGAGATGTTGGAGAAAAACTACAGGATCCACTGTTCTCTGCACAACATTGTACGTATAGCAACGTATAACTCAGGGATTGGTTTTACTTACTACACATTCTCTCAAAAGAATATAACCGAATCTGTTTTAGTTATAACCGTACTACGATTGGCTGATCGTATATGCACCTAGGGCTAAGGTCATCTGCATAACCCAGTGTGTGTGTATGCGTGTGCACTTGCCGATTTTGATATTAGACAAAGTAACATTTGATTAAAATGTAGAAAATTGTCACCAATCTGGAAATTGGCCTATTAGAAATGGTCTTCTTAAAGAACTATGAACAGCAACCTTTAATTACTGAAGAAAGCAATCAGAGGTCCAGAAACATTAAAAGTCAATTAACTTCATAGTTGTGTCGAGAGGACAATTTATAATCATTTGATTGGTTGACTTCAGCCAGTGCCAGAAGACTTAGACATGAAGGAGAAAGCCATCGACTTGCTGCAGACAAATGACTTTGAGAAGAAACGACCCCGGACAATGGACATAGATGACTTCCTTGAGTAAGAGACAGAGATGAGTTTATGAACTCTAATGATTTGTAATGTATCATACATCAACATATTTTGCTAAAGATCTCTTGGTGCAGATTTTGTTATCTTAAGAACTATAGCAGCAGTAAAGGTTGTCTTGGCACATGATTTTATTCCCACCTGTTTATGTCCATCATGATTGTTTGCATAAGATTTTACATATTTTAACCTGTTACATGTTGCTACATTGTATACAGTTTGACAACTAATGTATTGTTATTGGTGTGTATACTATATTGCATTTTACATGTGTCTCATACGTGAATATGGTTGTGTTGTAGACTGTTGAGATGTTTCAACAAAGCAGGGATCCACTTTGCCTAATTGCGACTGTCACTGGGCATTGATGGCAACGGGATGCAAAACACAGGCAGCGTAATGTTGAAACAGACATGAACCCCTGGTCAGTATACATCTACAGGGAATGTGGTCAACAGACCCAACTGACAAAGAAATCCAGATTCAGTAAACAAACATCAGGACCACATCAAAAGACATCAGGATCTGCTAAACAGACGTCAGGATTTAGTCAACACAGAAACCTTGGTCAAAGCGGTCACAAGGATTTGGTCAACAGGCATTGGCATCTGGTCAATATAGACTTGTGGGTCAACACAAATATGGTCGACTCAGACAATAGTAAACATTATAAAGCAATTGAATGAACCCAGACGGTGCAAAGAGCAGCATTGTTAGGTCACTGGAACACTGGTACCTCATCAACAAACATGAGGACCTTCTTACCACGTGTTGTGTAGTTAGTTGTCAGTAATTGTAAAACCAAGCAGACATGCCTGTTCCAGTTGATATGGAGACTTGTAAGATGCAGTAAATGAGTGATGCTGATGTAAATATGAGGTGGGTTTGTGTACACGGTGGGTATAAGATCATGTAAACATAAGGCCCAGTTGGCAGTGTTAAATAAGATGATACGGTCACCAATCATTTGCTGGACTTTTATAGTCAAACCCTTGTTGCATTATTTAGAATAAGCTAAGTACATGCAAAGAAGTATGTCCTATTATCAGGTCATATTCAATTGTATATATTAAATTACTACAACCTACTTGGATTTGTCAGTCTAATTATTGCTAGAATCTTGTTTCAAGGCAAAACAGCACACACTAGACACATGTTGGTGATATGGAGACCAGGGGACAAGGATGGAACAAGATATGAACAGTGACTGTTTCAATGTCATTAGCAACAAGAGAAGTTCTCAGCCTTGATTTACTGATTGATTTATTCAGTAAATCTGTTTTAACAACGTTCATTAACTCTGGTCATAATCCATGTTTTGACAAGTAGTGTTTTGCAAATGGTGAGTCTTTGACAATGAGGACGAAGGCAGGTGTGCCTGCAAGCACGAACAACCTACAGCAGAGTAAACACACAAAAATGACATTGCAGTCAATCCTGCTTATACGCATACACCATTTGCTCAGTTAATTTATGCAATTAAACAGGTTATGCAATAAAACGACATAGGCTAAATAACTAACAAATCCGGGAATGGTATCTAGTGAGCGATAACACAGTGTTTTCACAAAATAACTACTCAACTTGCATACGAATTAAAGAGATCGTTTTTATATATTAAAACACAAACATACATGTTGCATAATAACACCATATATTGTAATACATGCTTTTAATTCTTAACATTAATGCTGAACAAAGCACCAGAAGCCATGTTATCGCACCACTCGATGACACAAACAAACTTCCCAGCTCGCGCAGTCGATCTTTTCTTTAATAATTGCAGGTGAGAGCCAACCAAATACATCGGACAGTGTTTAAATTATCGACTAATGATGATTACAAGACATTTATGCATAAATTTTTCAGATTTTGAGGCGTATTTTATGCAAACATGTGGGATTTTTTGACAATTGAATATGCAACAAAGCAGTCATTTTAACATGGCTTATGCAAACAGAGTTTGGTTTTTGAAATCTTATGCTTATAACCAATAATATGCGATATGCAATTAAGTGGGATTGACTGTATTAAGTATAACACATTTTTATAAAATCACATTAGCATATGGCATAAGTGTCACAGGTTTTGAAAATGGAAGCATGACTACAGAAATTTTATATTTTTGACCCATTGGTTTGATTCGTGACACAATACCTTAAGTCGTAACAGGCTAAGATGATTTACCAGGAAACTTTGCCGACAACATTCGTTGCAGGAATGTGTTGGATTTTTAAGGTCTATGTTACCAGATTACTGCTGTTAGCCGGGAGACAGCCATAATTTGGAGTAGGTTTGTTGTGCAGCTAATTTAATCTTGTATTTGACAAGAAAAAAAATCGAAGATAAGTATCAAGGCCAGCCTCACACTGGACTCCTGGGGTAAAGATGAGAGGAACAACTTCACTGACCTGTCGTGTTTCAAAGTAGCCTCAAGGGTGGAAGTCACACCAACAGGGTAGAGTCTGTCCTTTTCTCGGTCCTCAAAGAAAATCTGCAACAGCCAGAAACCCTTACATGTTAGTGAAAATATTCATAAAGTTGGAAGAATAATCTACATGATTAATATTTACAGTTGGTATGATGAACAAAGTAAAAGTTAATCACTATTGTGTAACTGATTCTAATCAATAATGCTGAATAATAAGCTTGGACGACAGCTTACACTGGCATTAAGTTGCCTGAGATAAACAAACAACCAAATGAACATCAATATTTACCCTAAAATTTATAAACATATTCAGCCGTTTTTGATACATTAAAAACAAATGTAATCAAATAATGCAATTAACATGATTCCATTCATGTTGAAAAGTTTGATACACTGTGTATGAAATAAATATATTGATATTATAGTGGCAGCTATTCTTGCTACAGTCACCCATGAAGAGTCTAAACTGACAACAGTGTTGCCAACTTACACATTTATATTACCTGACAATCCTACAAAACAGTTTCCTGCGAATATTTCACATGGAATTAATGCAACTGTGATGCTTATAACCACTGCAATTTGAATTTTGTAAAAAAAAACTCATTATTTTTATCCCAACCATCTAACACTTGCTATCTCACCTGACAGTTAGGTGCCCTGTACTTGTTGTCAGTGTCCCAAGTCTGTCGCTCTCCTCCTGTCGGAAACATCATCTCAAGATGGTCGGCAAAGCTGTAATAGTGGCAGTTGTCATGATATCCCTTGAGTTATACATGGTTATTTTATTACAAAGTTGTCGCAGAACTACAATGTTAAACAAAGTTGTAACAGTTGTCATGTTATCTCTCGAGTTACACGTGGTTATTTTATTACAAAGTTGTCCAGATATTACTTAAACTGACCATACAACAATAAATTGAACTATCTGATAACAGAGATGTACAGGTGTATGTGGAGTAGGTGTAGGTGGTACATCAGGCGTGTGTAGAGTTTATTAAACATATGTGTACAGGGTGTATCATGTCAGCACAAGTGAAAAATGAGTAAAGTTGTCGTGTGAAAACAACAAGTGGGCAGTTACAACAGACAAATACGAATCTGACCAGAAACAGTCAGCACTGTTATGAATACTATATATTCTGTTTAATAGCCTCAATGTTTGTGTACAGTAGACACACAATTGGTAACATATGTTACCATAACATATGGCAAGTTTTGCGACATTTATCCCGTCATATATTAAAGCTTCTACATTACACATTTTCAAAATATTTGTATTTTTATATAAAACTAATCACTGGATGCAAATAGTACCTGGATTTCTCAGAAAACTGCACGATGAAATCTGTCTCGCCGTGCTCCGGGTAGAGGAATAAGACGGGCCAGTGGAGTGCCCCACTGCTGTCTAGTGTCACCCTTGCCCCACTGGGGTGATGTGTCTCGACACTGTCCAAGGACAACTTATCTAATGCCATGGCAGTGTCAGTCGTGTCAACCAACTTGACACCATGTTGCTACAAGAGAAACGTCAGTTTGTGTGTTGCTGTGACAGTTGGTGGTGTAGTCACTGCATGGGATATCCATATTTCTGAATATTGTGGAAACACTGCACATTTTTTATAATAATAAGAGTTCTTATTCTACATGATGTCTAACTTTAGTTTATCAGTGCGCTCACAATATATTTTGCCCAAGTTTCCGTAAGGCAGCAGGTGGAGTCCATCTCCATTCCTCTTGACCGAGTCCAGAGTTCTATCATGTGCCATCATCTAAAGATGCCTTATACACATATTGTTTTAACAGGGCTATTACTTCCAAGAGACACAAAATTAAACATAAACGCATCACGTAAACTTCTTGTACAAACCACCACTGCACTATAACCTGATACCTGAATAGCTGCCAGTAGTTCATTGTCGTCCTCTTTCTGCTTTTGTTCTTTCTTTAACTCCTTTCTTCTGTCTCTCTCCTTTTGTCGCTGCCAAAAAAAGAAACACACTTTCCAGAAACTTGCGCACTTGATTATGAAAACAAACTTTCCATTTAACCTATATAATATTTTCTTTTATATTTCTAACACATATTATCCTTCAGTTAGGACAGTAAACATACTGATCAGTATTATGTTGTTGAGAACACTGATGTGCAGTTGCATGCAACATATTTTTGGGGACTGACCAAAACAATTATATCAAGATTAAAATAAGTTGTACAATCTAATCAGCTATGTACAATTATCATGAAACAGCATTTGTAGGTGTCTACTAGGTTTCTATCACTGATATTCTCACGACTCTCCCAGTATTCTGTACTCACGTGCAGTTTGTCTGCCTTCTCACGTAGTTTCAACAACCCTTCATCATTTGATCTAATCTGATGTTGAGTTCAGGAGGTTTAGAACAAATGGTACAGTTTACGTCATCACACCAATTCACAGATCTGTACTTTTCTTTAAAAGAGAAGATGTTTACTATTCGACACCTGTTTTCTTAGTGGAACATTTTTGCTAACTCCAAGAAATGAGAATGTCACGTATAGTTATTAAGCTCTTTCCATTAAATTATGCAATTTACACACAGTATACAACATCCAATTATTCCAACATGTAAATATTGTTTTATATATATACATATACACACACCTATTTTCTTAACAATAAATTTGGTTAGTTCTGCCATATTTCAATGTAAACAGATATTACAGATGTCTGCCTCTGACATCAACATGTACCAATAGTATAGCTATTGCAGAATTACATTGGTTTAAGACAGGTACAGAACATAACCACTGATCAGACCTTTCCATTTCACACCAAGACCAGTAACATTCTACTTCATGTGTCAGTGTATTTTAAGAACAGACTTCTCTACTATAATCTCATCTGTTTAAAAAGGATACCCTAAGTCCAGAGTCGCACCATTTTATCCCATCCTGAAACGCCCCCAGGGCTACACAGCATTGCGCTCCTGCAACAGTCAATTTGTATCTGTATGGAGCATTGTCCAATACATATCTGAAGAAAGTAAATCATGTATTTAAAAATGTAACCAGACCAGACAGCTAAATGTGTGGTGTAACATGACATTTCCTTAGAGCCTATGTCATATTGTTATCTCTGTTGTGGCTGTAGAATCAAAGGATTACACAGACAAAACAGCACTGTAGGTGTGTTTGTTGACAGAAATATGAAAATAAGTGCAAAGACTCTAACAGGCAAGCAGCACGTGCCGATACTATAGCCCATGTTGAATACTGCTACTCATGAGGATGATTTTATAACATCTTGCACAATACTAAAAAACAATGTTATTGGTTGGACCATCCCTACATGAAACAAATTACATCAACCTGTCATAGACATTTGCAAAAATGTCTCTCTCCCTCATTTTTTTGTAGTGGAATGTGATTTATTTATTCATCTTTCATCATAAAATGAACTGTGATTAGAAAATCATCAGTTGTAACTCATCCAAAAAAATGAGCATGTGATGTCAGGTATGATTACCAAAGTAAAAAGGTAAACAAACACTTCAAAGTGTTCTCATGCATAATGCAATGTACCTTTGATAACTGCTTTTATATGATCAGCTTTGAACTTGCGTGCTGCGATACAGTCATTCAGTGCTGACCTGTAGTTTCCTGCAACAGTGAATCACCAGTGTCATATCACGGTTCATGTTCATTTCAAAACAAAAACAGCATCATAGAAATTATATAATTTCACAAAGTAAAATGTGCACAAACATTACACAACATAACAATTTTCTGGTTTAGACACCGTTGCTTTTGTGAATTAACCAGAACAACCACTAAATATTAATTAGTAAAAGTATATTTTTGTTGATAATTACAAACTTCACATATGATAATTCATATCAAGTTCCAAATAAGAGAATATACACACTAAACTGCAGTATTGCTCACTTAGATGGGAACACATACATTCTATCAAATGTATTTGACCATATAACTAGTTCATAGAAATCTGTATTATCCATATGATTTTCTACATCTACCCTGCGTGCTCAAGAGGTGCTTAAAGTTCAAACTGGGATATATAGTTTGGCTTTCACAAAACTGGTGCAGCTATACGCGCCAGATAAAGATAACTAGAAAGAATGTCCATTTAGAGACTAGTCAAATTTAAGAGAATCTGTAAGAACATGGATAAACCACTGGAGATGGGACTACATGTGACTGTCGCAGTGTAGTATGGCTTGTCAAAGTCTGTGTTCTCAGAAGACACTATTCCCACTCACCTAGATGGTAGTTTGCTGCTGCCCTGTTGCTGTATAAGACAGCATTGAGCAGTCTGTCAGCACACCGACACTTAATGCCAGCCGAGTAGTTGTCTACCGCCCATCTGTACTTCTTTATTTTGAAGTTGACATTGCCGTCTTCTTTGAAACTCTCTGCATTGTCTGTGAACAGTTACACTGATATATAGTTAACACAGTCATAGATTGTCTTAAATGCATGTGAAAATGGAGGAGTCGACATAGGTCAAAATCCACATGTAAAATGTCTATGATGATATTATGTACATATTAAACATGTGTCTGTTCTATATTGATCTATAAAATGTACATTTAGTGAGACTTGCAGGACAATTTCTAAATGTTTAGCTTTCTTCTTCTTCTGCGTTTGTTCAAATTGCAATGCCGGTTTCTCGAATGTAGGTTGCTGACTTGCTGTGCATTGAAGGTTTTCCAGAGGGCCATAGACATTGTCTTTCTCTGATGTCTCCGTAGACTAGGCTGTCTTTCTAGCTTTAGCTTTCTATTTTGTTTGTTATATCACTAACTAACTTATGTGGGAAGAGGCAATACATATGAGTCGTAACATGACAGACACATACCATGAACACTACATGACATCAGGTAGTTGTGAGCATGTAATGTTACTTGCCTTGAGCAGAGTCTGACTCATACTTCATGGCCATCATGCCTTCAACTGCAGGCGTCAGGGGCTTTGACAGGTCAATCTCCTTCATGAAGGCTGGATGCTGGTTCAACTCCTGTCAAAGTCAACAAGCAGACAGCTTTAATTGACAACAGCATATCACAAACCATACTGTATCAGCCAGGGTTGGGAACAATGGGGGGTTTCATTGACATTCCTTTTCAAAACAAATTTGTGTTTTTTAATTGTTTTGTTTTAAATATAAAACTAGTTACTGTGACTGTTTGGACTCAACTGTTAATTCCCAGACTTTACTGCATAATCACACGGGCATATCATTAGAAATGTCATACTAATAAACTCTGTCCACAGCTTTTGGGAATTGTTGACAAATGTTGGTGAATGTCCTGAACAGCAATGTTGATATCCATATGTATACCAAATTACATATAATGGTCAAATTACTGAACAAATTTTGGTTTATTAAATCGCACTTGGGCATTCAAGAGTTACAAAAGTTAGAGTATTCATTATATGTATATATATATATACACCATATAACATTGTTTTATGATAAAAGCAATCATGTTTTGTACTTTTAAGGCCACATAAAGTTGATTATGCTGATGCTTAGCTAGCCTATATTACTCGTGTGCCTAATAATTGTCCCGGTACACATATTTATTTGATGAAAAATGCCACCCTACACCCACCTTATTTGGCACTATAAGATTATTAGATTTAGAGATTTGCACTGGAAGAACATAATTTTTTTAGGAGAGCGATCATTCTCACTCAACACTTGTGCTAATCAGTCATCCACCTAGCGATTTCTAACGACAGTCAGGCTTCCGAGGATCGTAGATTTTGATCCCAGTGTTAGGCTATCAGATTTCTATGTTTAGGTGAATTAGCCGGAATCCTTATTCTTGGGAGCTCAGCATGGAATATTATTAGTTAAAACCCCATTACTGACACATACACCAACTGTAACATTGGTCAATTTTGGGGTACACTAAATCATGTCACTGCATTAACATCTCGCACTAGCCACCTATATTTACTATTGAAACAAAACCGAGGTGCAGTGACCAATTTGCCACGCTATTCTATTATTTGGCAGTACACTATTATTAAATTTTACCGATTTGCCACCGTATAATGTTATTTAGCATTATACTATTATTTGGCACACTAAACTAGTATTTGGCAGACAAGACTATGTGTAATAAGTGTTAGCCTAATTAAATGTTAATCATCATCAAACCTCAGCAAGTTCTTCGGGTGTCTGATCCATAACACTGCTGTATGGTGACTTTCCTTTTGACATTGCGATCTTCTCCGCTACAAATGCCTCGAGGTCTGCATCCAGCTTCACTGCCAATTTCTCTCTCTCCTCAGCTGTCATGCTTGCCATGGCTACAAATCCCTATAACGTATATCAGTTTTACATACATGTGTAATTACACCATACGAGCATGGCTGCATAGTGTTTAGAACACTGCGCTGTCAAACAAGATTATAATCTTCTTGCTGCCGTCTGCCTTTCAAAGTCTATCCAATTTAGTTCACTCCATGCTGCATCGGTTCACTCAGATGTATTATATAAAGGGTGTATACTGGAGTGATGGATCATAGACTGTCACTATGTCTATGACTATGGCTTATGGCAAAGTTATGCTTACGGTGGGTTTGACTAAACTGCGCACGACCACGAAGTTAACGAATGACCACGCACGACCATGTAATATAATATGTTGATAGATAGTTTAGCCGTTGATGGTATATATATGGTTTGTGTGTGAATTATTATACATATTGAGTCTGTATTTTACCCAGGAGTTAGACAATTTAGACATTATATCCGATCTTCCGGACGAGTACTTAGTCTTGGCACAGTAGCGCCACCAGGCGAATGGAACGGCGAATTACCACAAGCGATGATAAAAGTTGCGAATTTGGTTACTCCAATCACCAATGTGACGAACATATCTGAAATTTGGCGAGCTGCACACATATACCTCCTATGTGCCACCAACAGTCCACTTGGTTACCAACACTACATAAATTTTGGTCGTGCGTGGTCATGTGCCGTTTAGTCATACCGCCTACGCCATGGTTATGGGTACTACTACTACTAGTACTAGTACCAGCACAATAATCAATATTATAAAATATGGTAATAAACAACAAATATCAAAAGATGACCTCATCACAAGCCACCTAACAAACCTAAACACAAACAGAGGCACTTGTGTAGAATCCGGACCCACCTCGATTTCGCTGTCATAACTTGAGTTTTGCCTAACTTTGATACATCAGAGCGTTAGTTCAATCATTCAACATCATTCCAGGCATATTTATATTACGAAAATATATAGCGACCAGGTTTGCGCTCGTCTGCACCGTGCGTTACTGCATTGCGCTCGTAAAATGAGCGATATAGCAGCATATGTTAATGCAAACCGAGGCGCTATTTAGGCCTCAAAAGTGCGCTAACACGCAATATTCTTAAACGTAAATATGCCTGGGATAATGCTGAATAATGGAACTGAGGTATCAAAGTTAGGCAAAACTAAAGTTATAACGGCGAAATCGAGGTGGGTCCAGATTCTACATAAGTGCCCAAACAGATTGTTCTAACTTGTGTTGCAACAGTGGCAAAACCTAATCATTGAGGATCGAGTGATTATTGCACCACTGTAGTGTATACACACATGTGCTGCAGTTTTATAAAAGCCTGCATTATCGCCCAAATTAACACGATAACAAATCGTACACGGTGGATTGGGAACAAACAATCGACTAATTGTTGTATCTAGATTTAGTTGCATTGCTGTCGCCTCACCGATCTATTGACACGTAAATATAATGTAATGTGTTCACGTCGCGATCGAGATTATTATTGACATCACACCGTGGTAATTTCTCAGCCTTACTAATACCAGTGTCGCCCTCATCCGAGTTGTTGAGAACCAAGCACGGAGCTCGTTTGAACGTCTGCATAAACAAATTACAAAGTACGTTTGCGTCTCAAGTCGATATTTCGATTTTTGACACCCGTCTATGAGTGTTCGTAACCGAAACGGTTCAAAACTATACGTTATCAATTGTCCGCTTTGAAGTTTGAGTATGTCGTCTGCTTTTATAAATTGTCGTCTGCTTTGATTGATTAGTTTGAAGTTTTGCCTCTGTCACTTTGTAAGTTTGTCGTGTGTGTCGTCTGCTTTAAATTTAGATTTTGACTGGGTCTGCCCTTGCTTGGCCCATGTCACGGCTTATGCTAGTTGTGGCGTGGCAACACACTCTACCCTGTACTCTAGACCTATAGGCTATAGCCTGCGCAAGTCACGACAATGGGCGACCGCCAGAAGAAACAACCAAAATACAGTAAGTTTGTCAAAAGACAACACATAAATCATGATATTTACTGATGTCATGATGATAGGGATGTCATTGATAATTTCAAATGGCATATTTATATATGTTGTTTTATATTTTTATCATATGGCGGAACCCAGGAGAAAGTGATAAGTGAAAACTATTAAAATCGATAAAGTACTTTTTGAGATATTAATTTTTGAAGGTGTAAAATTCAACAAATTGTTCAGATTGTAAGCCTATCTCTTAATCTTATACAGTAGCAGTGAACTGGAAAATGGCACCAAAACGCGTGCATATTTTTATTAAAACTAATAAAAACAGTTTTGTTTAACTTCAGTGTTTATCGATGAAATTTGGCACACTGATAGATTTGTAGTTCTTTTCAAATATGCCAAAAAGTTAAATTTTACTAATTTGTATTGGCATAATTTGCTTAAATTAGCATGATTTTCAGGGAAATTATATAATTAAATTATATTTTATCATTATTTTGTTGCACATGTACGTAATGTTTAATCTAGCAAATGTAAGGTGGGAAGCTCGTCAACGAAAGTGTAACTGTTTGTTGACGGGACAATATTAATTAATTAAAATATAACTATTACTTAATTAATAAAACAATATACTTATATAGCATTTTTGTAGTGATCAGTGTGTAATATGGCAAATTAAAAAGTATGTGTTCTTTTTGTAGACCATACAACTATTTATTAATTGATTACAAACAACTGTGTTTCGCTACGTCGACAGGTTCTTGGCCATGTCTTGAGTGTAGATGAGTATGACATGTTATTGCAGCATTTGGCCTGATAGAGACTCCGTACACTGGTCAAGATCTAGGAGCCAGTGCCATAAGCAGCAGCAATATTCCCCCAGAGAGAGGCTCAACCAGCAGGTCTGATATACTCACAGGTCAAATGAGGAGCACATCGACATCAACGACACGACAGACAACTGAATCTATGAGGTGTGTCTGCATTTTATGTAATATGTTTTATTATGGTTCCTAAAATGATGTATTTTGTATTTCTATTTTATTCATGGTGGATCTTGGAAGTTGTCAAAATTAGATAGAGCTAAATACATTTAATAATTACCGTGTTCGTTCTATTAAGCTTACAGTACGCATAACAAATATTTGAGACATGGAAATATGTCAACATTTGCATTCCAATAAATGTACAGGGGTGTACATCATTTTCTTTGGTTCCTGGGTGCAGCCATCTCAGCAGACGTGACTGGCAAGCGATCTATGCAACAGGATACCAGAACACTGAAATATCTGATAATTTAGGTGGATCCTTCGATATTGTTTCATCACTTAGAATCTAGTGTGATATTGGTAGAAATTAAAACACAATGATGGATTCAATAGTAAAGGTTGTCATTTGAGATCACTGTCTCGGTGTTGGATGCTGCTAAAAGGGGGTGATTGCTAATTTTGGCATGTACGCTTAATAGAACGAATATAGTAACTACTTTTACAGTCACAAAATATTTATATTGCATGCAGTCAATTCATCAGTATACATGTACAGTCTGCACAATTCTTTAAATAATAATATGTTTCTATCAAGGTTGTATGGTCTCTTTCAGCGTGTGGCTTTTTTAATTATGAAATACATTTAATTAACTCAATTCTTTTACAGTCAAAAAATATTTATATCACAGACTGTCAATTTATCAGCAGGTACACCATCCCTTAGATGTCTCTATCAAGGTTGTACGGTCTCTTCCAGCTTGGTGCTTTATTAATTATTTCAGATTAAGTACATTGGTAATTGTTATTTTGTACAATAATATCTAAGGTATTATTATAAATGTATTACATTTACTATAAATCATATGTTAGTACAGTCGTTATAATTATATGTTAGTACAGTCGCTATAAATCATATGTTAGTACAGTTGCTATAAATCATATGTTAATACAGTCGCTATAAATCATATGTTAGTACAGTCGCTATAAATCATATGTTAGTACAGTCGCTATAAATCATATGTTAGTACAGTCGCTATAAATCATATGTAAGTACAGTTGCTATAAATCATATGTTAGTACAGTTGCTATAAATCATATGTAAGTACAGTTGCTATAAATCATATGTAAGTACAGTTGCTATAAATCATATGTAAGTACAGTTGCTATAAATCATGTGTTAGTACAGTTGCTATAAATCATGTGTTAGTACAGTCGCTATAAATCATATGTTAGTACAGTCGCTATAAATCATATGTTAGTACAGTCGCTATAAATCATATGTTAGTACAGTCGCTATAAATCATATGTTAGTACAGTTGCTATAAATCATATGTAAGTACAGTTGCTATAAATCATATGTAAGTACAGTTGCTATAAATCATGTGTTAGTACAGTTGCTATAAATCATGTGTTAGTACAGTTGCTATAAAGCATATGTTAGTCCAATACTTTGCTGTCATGTTGTAGTAGCAGCAGTATACCTCGCCCCCCGCCTTCATTCTGTACTCCAGCCACAGGGCGGAGCTCTGCTCGCAGCCGCACTCCTGGCTCCCGCTATGGCCAGTACACCTCCAGCAGTGCCACCGACCTGACACCCAGTAACATTGTTGGTGGGTACCATTCCAAGGATAACCAGATGGAACGTTCTACTGTCTAGCTGAACCATGTTCATCTAATATATTGTAGTGTCAATGAATATCAAACAACTTTATGGTGCCTTGAAAGTTGGACAGAATTGGAAATTGCTATTTATAGGCATGTTTTCATAGAAGACAATCATGGAATAAGTTTCATGCCAGTTCATTATGAACAGTTATTGGACAAATTTAATAAAGAAGGAAAAGGCAGGACGATTTTTTTGGTAAAACTGCTTTAAAATGGCTATAATTCTCGTAGTGTGCACAATACATTTTAACTACAATTAAAAAGTACTGGAAATATTTAGTTTATAAATATCTGTTCTAACGTATATGACCAAGGATTAAACACACAAGCATACATAAATATGACCAAGGATTAAACACACAAGCATACATAAATATGACCAAGGATTAAACACACAAGCATACATAAATATGACCAAGGATTAAACACACAAGCATACATAAATATGACCAAGGATTAAACACACAAGCATACATAAATATGACCAAGGATTAAACACACAAGCATACATAAATATGACCAAGGATTAAACACACAAGCATACATAAATATGACCAAGGATTAAACACACAAGCATACATAAATATGACCAAGGATTAAACACACAAGCATACATAAATATGACCAAGGATTAAACACACAAGCATACATAAATATGACCAAGGATTAAACACACAAGCATACATAAATATGACCAAGGATTAAACACACAAGCATACATAAATATGACCAAGGATTAAACACACAAGCATACATAAATATGACCAATCAAAACAACAGGTGATTAATTTGTATAATTCTTGGGTGTTCTATTCAGTCAAAGCAAATGACAATAGGTATACTGAAAGTATTAATATTGTAGCAATTGTGGAGGGGCGAGGTCTGGCACGAGGGGAGATTGGTATAGCCAGCATTGATTTGAAGAGGCCTGTTCTTCAGCTGTCCCAGTTCTCGGACAGTCAAACTAATGTCAAGGTCATGATGAAGCTTCAAATCTTACAACCATTAGAGGTAAATTTTAAAGATTTCTTACATAATTAAATGATGCAAGCAGCTATGACACACATGTTTTCTATATTTGTGTACACATAGCAAGTTTATTATAGGCTGTCTGCTTTATTAATTGTGTTTATGAAGCTTAGTGTGTGCAACAGAACTGTTATTCATAATGATTAAATACATGAAGAATTTAGAATATCACCTGAATTAATTGCTACAATTTTACTGTAACTTTCTATTTATTTAAACTTTTCATAAAATCATAGTAATTTAATTTAGATTCTCTGGATTGTACAGCCCACAAAAGGTTTTTAAAAATAACCAGATGAACTGCTGAATTCTGAATATATTTCCATTTTTTAGAAAGCATTGTTCCATTGTAGATCATCATGCCAAACACAGCATGTGAAAATGGAAACATGACAAAGTTGTTTCGGTTGATCAGTGACCAGTTCCACAGTTGCAATATTGCAACAGTACAGCGGAGGTATTTCAATGAAACAAAAGGTTGGAAAACTAATTTTAATACTATGTTATTTATAGTGATATTATACTTAATCAGGTAAATATGTAGTGATGGAACAATATATTAGTACATTAGTTATTTTCAGTTGCTGTAGGAATTTTACTTATGAAATTAATCATAGTGGTTCCTGGATGTAAATTTAGAAGTAGATATATTATATAGTTCAAAATATAATTTACACTGTTTTTCTGCATGTTGTGACTCATCACGTCACAAACTAATCTATCAACTATAGTATATGCAGCATAATTGGAAGTCATTTAGGACTTACCCAAAAATTATATGGTAAAACAAGTCTTTTCAGTTTTAAATAAATAAATTATGCACACATCCAATTTTCAATTACAGATTATCCTAGAGATGGCATCATCGGATATGAACATTATATATATGTATGTACATATATATAAATAAAATACTTTCAATGTGGCAGCTTCAAGTAGTAGCAGGATATTTTATAATAATTTTGTAAACAACAATAATAATAATATATATTATTATTATTGGTGTTGTTTAAAAAATTATTGTAAAATCTCCTGCTACCATTTGAAGCTGCCTCATTGAAAGTACAGTGTACTGTGACATCTTGCAGGTCTGCAGTATATCAAACATCTGTGTGTTCCCGAGTTCAACACTGTGGAGATGGAAGTCAGAACAAAGTAAGTTGACTGCATTCTTTTGGAACTTAAATTAATTTTATTCAACCATGACATATTGACACATAACATATATAATATGCACAATGACTTTATGCTATATAATAATATAATAATGGTTTGCAGGTATTACTGTCTGGCAGCTGTGGCGGCTCTACTCAAATATGTTGAGTTCATTCAGAATGCTGTCTATGCTCCTGCCTCCCTCAAGATTGTCTTCAAAGGCAGTGAACAGACCACAATGATAGGTAGGACCATCTGAAGATGTTGGATTAAAGCTGTATGCATCATCGGATATTATCATGATTTAGAAGTTAAGTAGCAGAATTTCTTCCATGAGATCAATGTATATGCACACAGAGGCTGTGCAAAGTAAGTACATTGTATCTTTTATTCATTGCCATTTGGTTTGCAGCTAGCAAACATGAGGCTTTTCTAACAGTTCAGCATTAAATGCTTTATAATAATAATGTTTATTTCAGACAAAAGTCCATATGTATACATGCGTATTCTTGTATTAAGTAAATAAAAAAAATTTAAATATGTAAAATACAAAAAATAGACACGTGGAATAAAAAATAAATGGTTGATAAAAAAGTATATATAAAATGTGTGTTCAACTTTAAGTATACAATTGGGTAGTCCAGTATTTAAACATAGGACTTCTAAAATGTATATCAGTATCAAAATAATTCACAAAAAGTGGATTTTCAGACTGTTGAAGACGACATAATAGGTATATATGGCTGAACGAATACGTTTATTAAAAGATTTAACACAGTTTGTAGCAAACATAAAACTTGCACTACAGCATGAAGACAAATTGTATAAAATTCTAAAGCTGTTGTTATATGCAACAGTAATACCAGTCAAAGTTTTTTAAATTTACACCCAAGACTTGAGGTGTACTTAGTACCACATAGTAAGAGTGAAATAGGGAAGTTTTAATGGTAGAGCTGCAAAGGCAAAATTATTGTGCTAAGATGTTGGCCTGAGCATATAATAATGCATCTTTTCTGTCTGACCATGTCGTCATCGTCAGTAAGATTATTATTAATTATATGACCGAGATATTTGCATTTAATAGTGTGATGTAATGGACAATTATTGAGAGTGACAAGATGAATATTTTTCAAGTCTTGAAGTTTGTTGTCAATAACCATACAATATGATTTGTTGGCATTATATGTTATGTTAAACATTCGCCACACTTGGCACAACAATCTGTTAGTTTTTTCAACCCAGAAACACTAGGTGAAAAAATACAGAGGTCATCTGCATACATCAAATGATTCATTATCATGCCTGCATAAAGACATCCAATTTGTAATTTGTTAAGATTTACACTTAAGTCGTCCATGTACACATTAAAAAGGTGGGGAGAAAGAATCCACCTTGTTTAACACCATTTGAGACAGTAACAAATCTAGAAATGCTCTGACACCATCTGACAGTGAATTTAAGTCTAGGTACTGTACCAGTGATACAGAATGCATACAATAAAAGCAGGACAGCCACGGTCAATTAGTTTAGTGAATAGCTTGCTATGGTTCACTTTGTCAAAGGCCTTGAAGGCATCCAACATAGTGACATACATAGAAGAGCCGTTCGCTATGTAGTGTCGAAAAAGTTCTTTTACTAGAAATATGAGCATCTCAGTTGAGTGATGCTAGTTTTTTTACATGTGTATATGCTTAATTTATTAGCAGAGTGAAGAAATCAATGTTTTTAGTTATTATATGGCCAAAAGATGTGTGGTTGAAAGTTACAACCAAAATATCCTATCATCTTTGAGAAATAAGTGTTGAGTAAATAAAGCTTAGTCAAATGTAAATATCATCATCATTGTGCAGCCGTATTATCCCGTGGTTGGGCGAAGACCTCAGCATGTCGTTTCCAAATCTGCCTGTCTTGTGCTATTCTCTGCCATATGGTGCCCTTCCAGTACTCATCTAGTTCGTCTCTCCATCGTCTCGCCGGTATTCCTCTAGATCGTTTCCCTTCGTAAGGTCTCCAGGTTGATGTCCATCGGTTATCTCGTAGTCTGCTGATGTGCCCTGCCCAGGTCCACTTCTGTCTTCTGATTTGTTTTATCACGTCTATGACCTTTGTTTTCTGCCTTACCCAGATGTTTATTTTTCTCTCCCGATATGTTATGTTAACATACTTCTTTCCATCTTTGTGCAGCTGCTAGCTTGTTCTTTGCCTGGATGGTGAGTGCCCTTGTTTCCGCACCGTATGTCATCGCTGGAAGTACTCAGGAGTTGAAGACTTGTCTCTTCAAGCAGGTTCCAAAGTTACCCTTGAAGATGTCGCGGTATTTGGCTAATGCTGTCCACCTGGCAGTGATCCTTCTTTGAATCTCCTTGTCTTAGTTTTTGTCTCTGATACTGTATCGCTGCCCCAGACAGACGTAGCTTTCAACGTTCTCGTGTTGATATATATTGGTGTGTCATTTTCTAGCATTACTTTTGTCTTCGAGATGTTCATCTTGAGACCTTGTTTTTCACTTTCATCAGCTAGCTCCTGCAGCATGTTTTGTTGTTCTTGCGGTGTAGTAGCGCATATGAGTATGTCGTTGGCGAAGCGAAGATGGCCGAGATATTCTCCGTCTATCATCAAGCCTCTGGTTTCCCGGTCAGTCTTCGGAATATGCTTTCGAGTGTTGCCGTGAACAGCTTGATCGATATGGTGTCACCCTTTCGTACTCCTTCCTCTCTTGATGTTTATTTTGTTGCTCTTTTTGTGTAGGTGGACTGTCACCGAGCTGTTGCTGTAGATGTCTTTCAGGAGATTGATGTACACATCTTCTATCTGTCTCGGCCTAGTTCCTGCATTCTTCTTGCTTTCATCAGGCTCTTTGATGACATAATCGTTTCTCGTATGATCTCTTGTTTGTACTTTCTGATGTCCTCCTTCGTTTTCTTTTTGATGGTCTTGCATATTTCTGCGTACTCTATTTGTTTTTTACGGTCGCCGTTATCCACCATTTCTTGTCGTTTCTTCATTAGTGCTCGTGTCGGTGATGATATTCCCGTCATTACATGCCTGTTGATTGCTTTGGCTACACTTGTTGCACTTAGTTGGATCATTCCAGTGATGTTTTCGCTCATGGTGTTGATGTCGTCTAGTTCCTGTAGTGTCTTGAATCGATTTCGCAGTTCGAGTTAGAATTTGATCTTTCTTCTTCCGATTTGTGTGGTATCTACACTCGGTGGTCTCTTAATTGTTTACCAAATTCTTCCTTTCAGCCTTGACGTCTAGTTTGATGTTGCTCATTACCAATCTGTGGTCACTTCCAATGTTGACTTGGTTGATGACAGTTACGTCAGTGAGCATGTCTGGCTTGTTTGTCAAGATGAGGTCGATTTCGTTCTTTGTTTCTCCATTTATAGACTTTTCCATGTGCATCTCCTCCCTGCTTTCTTCTGGAACATGGAATTCATAATTTTGTACTTTCTTGATGTTGGCCTTTCTACCAAGGTTTTTCACACCTAGACCAAATTTGCCTGTTGCCGTTTCCGAAATGTTTGTTCGTTTCCCTACTTGCGCATTAAAGTCTCCCATCACTATTGTGTAATGGGTTGGCTTTTCTAAGGTCTCATCCATGTCGTTGTAGAAGTTGTCTGAGTCTGCTTCTGAGTATGATGTTGTTGGTGCATATACTTGTAATATCTTCAGCATGTAGAGCTTTGTTATGCATAGAACAAGTTCTGCTACTCTGGGGCTGATGCTGTTAACCCTCACTATAATGTCTTTCCATTTCTTGTTTTTAAGAAAGCCTACTCCAGCTTGGCCATTGTTCGCTGTGGAATAGTAGATGGCTGCTTTGTAAGGTAATGAAGCATTCCTCTCTTCTTCTGACTTCTCCGATTCCGATCACATCCCATACCAACTTGGTTTCCCTAAGTTCTTCCTCCAGTTCTTGTATGTGTTCATCTCTTAGTAGTGTTCTTATGTTATATGTTGCTATCTTCAGTCTACTTACCTTTTCTCGGCGGCTCTTCTTGACCCAGATATTCGTAGCACCCCCTGCATGTAGCCCTACTTGACCCGAACCGCCTCCTTGGTCATACTGTTGTTGGCCTACCCTTCCACGCTGGCCGGTGCGGGTTGGAAGGGGGGAGACATAGGGTGAACGAAATTGCGCAAGTTTCGACACGGCAGCCAAACCACTGCTCAGCCGGTGCTGTGATTTGAACCCCGGTCCCTCCAGTCGAGAGTCGGGTATTCTAACCACTTGGCCACTGTGCCCCACTACAGTGTATGTGTGTATGTGAATAATTACATGTACATTATAATGCCTGGAATTTTCCATAAACTGCGGAAAATTGAAATATCAACATGTGGTTTATTTCACCCGTAAATGAGTTTTAAAATATTTTTGAGGAAACATTACACAAGAAAGTCTATATACTGTGTATTTTCAAAATAAATTCTGGAGACTTGTTCCTTGTCTTCCACAATTGATGCTTCTGCACAGCTGGCATTGTATGTCAAGTACCCCTGTAAAATCTGGAAAATTGACCTGTTTATAGTGTATTTTTTATTTATGTGCAAAAGTATGGGCAAATGTGGGTGTGTGTGTGTGTGTGTGTGTATATATTTATGTCTGTTCTAGATGCTGCCACCAGTATGTCGCTTGAGCTGCTACAGAACACCAGAGACGTGAAGAGTGAACACACACTGTTTGGTATACTCAATTACACACGCACACCAATGGGCGCCCGCCTGCTCCGATGTAACATCCTACAGCCACCAAACAGTAAGACATTCGTGTACATATTTTAAAGTTGGCCACTCATAATTATCCGGTGGGTTACGTGCCGTACTGGCGCATGTATTGTCTTGGATGAGAGTCTTGTTAAATGATTGGTGCCATGACATCCATAAATTTGTTTGTGTAAAATGATTGCGAGGCAGAAAATAGCGTATTTTGCAAAAATTGTTTTGCTCATAATTCTAATAAATGGTGTAGTTATTTGATATCCTAAGAAATTATGCAAACAGTGTAAATCAATAATCATGCAAACATTCTATATACATCTGTACAACTGCTTCACCAACAGCTGGATAGAAACAAACAAAGCCATTTCTGTGTAATATTCTTCCACCAACAGTTCTACAGGTACTGTGAATGTAGTGTTGTTCTCTTCCACCCAAGGACTAAGAAACCATATCTCAGTATAGCTTCCACCTACATATATATAGACCACCTTGGTGTACTAAACAGTCTTGGAAACCATCTCAATGTAACACAGTTGACATATGTCAGAACAGTGAGTTACACATAGGTGAACAATTGTTGGACTCGCTTCTTTGCCTAATTAGTGGAGCGCTGTGGCACAGTAACTAGAGTGTCAGACTCTCAACCGAGAGAACCTGGGATCAAATCCTGTGCTGTTGTGTCGAACTTTGGACCGATCCATTTACTTTATGTTGCTTCAGTTTAGTCACGTGTATGAATGAGTACCTGACTATAGACAGTGGTGGGTATTTATGTACGAGAAGTCTTTGCATAATAATAGCAACATGGCTGAATGCTTTCCCAGATAAGTTAAGGTGGTGTTCTATTGAACACGTCTGCCAGGGAATAAACTGTAAGGCACTTTGAGCAGTCCTAAGGACTGGATACAGCGCTATATAAAAACTGTCAGTTACCATGTGGGTTTTTGGTTAACAATCTTGATAATTCATTGCCCCTTCAGACCTGGAGACAGTGAGCATGCGCCTGGATGCCGTGGCTGAGCTGACAGACAATGAGGAGTTGTTCTACAGTCTGCAGTCAGTGGTTGGTCGCTTCCTTGATGTCGACCACCTGCTCTCGCTGTGCGTCCAGGTCCCCAAGCAGGAGACACTGAAGACAGCAGAGAGCAATATCACCAACATGATCCACCTGAAGCACTCCCTTGAGCTGGTTGGACCACTACAGCTCACTCTCAAAGACAGCCACAACAAGCTCTTCAGTGCATATGCGACGGTGGGTATTGGTGCAGATGCTACACATTGGTTCGAGTTTGTTTTGTATAACATAGTATTGTAGTACATAGATACTAATCCCGTAACCTGCCTGGGTCATGGGACGCTGTACCAACGAATGTTCCACGAGTCGACTCTAATCTTGGCGGTTGTGTGCTGGTGCTATATATGACTAGATTACTGATAGTCTGCATTATGTTGACAGTCTTAAGACTTGTGACATATCAGTTGAGGAATATATATATATGTCTCTTCAAATTAAAACAATGTGTCAATGGACACAACAGATTATAAATCATTGCGCCATGCCTTAAAGTTGATTATACATCTTTTATATACAGTAAGTGTGAGGAATGGTGATTCAGCCAAATAAGACTTCTGTTACACTGCTTTGTAAGCCATAACATTTGTACAAGAATCGTACCATATCCAGGAAGTGTGGTATGCACCTTTCGTGTGAGTTATTGAGGCTTCTCATACTTACAAAAGCTGGACAGTTTCATCTGTATGACTGATATTTGATGTCGTTTCGGGAAATACATGTTTGAGTTATTATACCATTTGAGCGGGAATTGTTTGAAGGTACTGGAAGATCCTAGGTTCAACCTGATCATGGAGAAGATCCACTCTGTGATCAATGAAGACACGGTCTACCAGAAAGGGCTGCTCAACATGCGCACACAGAAGTGTTTCGCAGTCAAGGTGCAGTAACTAGTTTCTGGTAATCTCTTAAGCTGTGCAGAGTACAGACAAGACATAAACAGCTACATATTTAAATAGTAGAGATTCCTGATTCCATGCCTTTTGATTATTTTATTTTTATAGTTGGTAGTACCATTTCATTTACATTAATTGCACAGTTTATGTTTATCTTTAGCTCCAAAGCTAAATACAAAGCATGTTAGAGTAAGAAATTCGGCAGTGATTATGATTGTTCATGCAAAACGTCAGGGAAATGTTAACAGAATATGTCAAGTTAATTTATTTTCTTAATTATCTACATTGTGTTTACAGTTTGGGATAGAACAATACGTGTTATTATCAGTTCTAAATATATAACTTTTGCGCAATTTATTATTTACTAAGATAGGCTAGAAATCCAGTAAACATCTGAGCAGTGGTGAGATGTGTATTGATTTGTGTGCAGAAATGTACTAATTGTATTGTTTGTTTTACTCCCGCAGCCTCACATCAATGGTAAGTTGAGCACTAGTTGAGCAGATGTGTAAAGAAGAGGGGGTGGGATTCGTAGATTTATGGGGATACTTTGTTGGGAGGGAAGATATGTACATGAGAGATGGCCTACATCTAAGTGGAAAGGGGGCAGCAGTTTTCTCAGAGAACTTGCTGCAATCTGTTGACAGTGGGACAGGCTGCATCTATTTAAACTAGATTCGCAGGGGGGATTCACAGAGAAGCCTGAAACTGGAGGCATAGATAAAGACAGCAGAAATAAATCGGCAAAGAACAGCCTGGAAAACTGTTCTGAATCAGGATATAAATGCATTTGTTTAAATGCAAGGAGCATAGTAAACAAAAGAAGTGAACTAAACATTATGGTAGAAGATATTGACCCTCACATAATAGGTATAACCGAATCGTGGGCCACCACTGATATATCAGATGCCGAATTGGGACTAACAGGATATGTAATGTTTAGGAAAGATAGAATAGGAAGAAAGGGAGGTGGAGTTATTTTATATATTAAAGAATCTATCCAGGCTTATGAAATAAAATTAGAAAGAGAAGCAGATTGCGAAGAAGCTGTTTGGTGTAACATAGTTACAGGAAACTCAACGTTAACAGTTGGGTTAGTTTATCGAAGTCCAAACATAAGCATAGAAGAGAATGAAAAAATACAAAACGCTATAAGGGAAGTAAGCAAACGGAACTGTATTATTATGGGGGACTTTAACCATGGGCATATACAATGGAAATCTCTACAGAGTATGGGGAGTGAGGACCACAAGTTTTTAGTTTTAGTACAAGATAGTTTCCTTTCTCAACATGTGCTAGAACCAACCAGGGGAGAGAATGTGTTAGACTTAGTTTTGTCCTCACAGAAAGAATTAGTTGACAATGTCAAGATATGTGAGCCACTGGGGAGTAGTGATCACAACCAGATACATTTTACCATCAAAGTAAAATCAGAAAGGAATAATAAAAAGCAGTATAGGAGAAATTTCCACAAAGGAAGGTATAAGGACATGAGGAAATATTTAGCAAAGATAGACTGGAATAACACACTGAAGAATAAGACAGCAACCGAATGCTGGAATCTCTTAAATAGTGAAATTAAGTGCATAGTCGATAAATTTGTACCTTTCAAAAAACAAGGGAAACGGTCTAAAAAGAAACACTTATCGAAAGAAGCCATTAGAAAAATTAAGTATAAACAAATGATGTGGAAGTCATATAGATATACTGGAAATGATGAAGACTACAACATTTATAAAGAAGCACTTAATCAAGCTACAGCTGAAATTAGAAATTCAAAGAGAAGCTATGAAAAAAAATTAGCTAGTAATATAAAACATGACAGTAAGAGTTTTTATGCGTATATTCGAAGCAAACAGAAAGTTCAGGATAAGGTCGGTCCTCTAGAAGATAGTGCTGGAAATACAATATCAGAGGGATTCTTAATGGCAGAAGACCTGAATGAGTATTTTAGTTCAGTGTTTACCAGGGAAGATATTAGTTCACTGCCAGTACCAGAGGCTAAGTTCAAGGGGGCAGATTCAGACTATTTAGGACAGTTAGTTGTAACCTCGGAAATGGTAGCTAAGAAAATAAGGGCTATGAAGGATAATAAATCACCTGGAGTGGACGGGATTCCGCCCAAACTACTATTGGAAGTTGTAGAACAAATTAGCGTACCGCTTGCAACAGTTTTCAATTTGTCATTAGAAGAGGGAGTGGTTCCTTTAGAATGGAAAGTGGCAAACATTATACCGTTATTTAAAAAAGGTTCGAGAAACAAGTCAGAGAACTATAGACCAGTGAGTTTAACATCAGTGATTTGCAAATTATTATTAACGATTTGGACGATGATATAACAAGCAAGGTGTTAAAATTTGCGGATGATACAAAAGTGTTTAGAAGGATTAAAAGTGATGGAGACAGACAGCATTTACAAGATGATCTTGATAGGTTGATCAAATGGTCTGAAAAGTGGCAAATGCTGTTCAATTTTGGGAAATGTAAATGCCTCCACACAGGTCATGGGAATGAAGAGGTAAAATATAAAATGGGGGGTACTGTTCTAAGTACTACTGTAAAAGAAAAGGACTTGGGGTTAACCATTAGTGCTCATATGAAGGTTTCAGAGCAGTGCGGAATTGCAGCGTCAAAGGGAAATCAAATCCTTGGATTAATTAGGCGAAATATAGCGTATAAGAAAAAAGAATTAATAGTACCGCTGTACAAAACAATAGTGAGGCCTCATTTAGAATATTGTATACAAGCATGGAGGCCATATCGCAAGAAGGACATAGATATACTAGAAAGAGTACAGAGGAGAGCGACTAAAATGATACCAAATCTGAGGGATCTTAGTTACGAAATACGCCTAAAAGAATGTGGTTTAACAACATAGAGACCAGGAGATTGAGAGGAGATCACATAGAAGTGTTTAAAATATTGAATGGTTATGAAAATATTGATAGAAACATTTTTTTCTCAGTTAAGAAAAATAGAAGGACCAGAGGACATGAAGCTACATTAGTAAAGGAGCAGTGTAGATTAGATATAAGAAAGTTCTCATTCTCACAAAGGACTGTAAATGAATGGAACAGATTATCTCCTGATTGTGTTGGTGCTAGTAGCGTGAGTATGTTTAAAAATAAAATCGACACACACCTTAAAAAGGCGGGATACATGTAGATAAAAAGTATTGGACTCTCGATAAGCCAAAAGGCTTCCTTGTCCACCTGCCATCCAGAGTAATTTTCTGGATGGCAATCTTGTTAAATCTTGTAAGTATGTCATATGTCACAATTTTCCCACATGTAACATTCTAAAACAAGCCCAGTTATACATGAAAACCACTGATTTGACAACACTGCTACTGACATTGTTTCTGAAATATTCTAATTACACAGATAACGATCAAATTTAAATGTGGTTCATTAATTTAAAACACATTTATATGGTCAAGATGTTAGAAAATATAAAATTTTTACATGAATTTTTGATAAAAAGATCAGCCTTTGTCAAACTGTACTTATAATGATGCTATTTCGTTGATGTCAGGCTTGTTGGATGTTGCTCGAAGGACCTACACAGAGATTGTAGATGACATTGCAGGTGGGTAAAGACAAATATACAGTATTCTTTATTATGAAGTTATTCATCTTTGGCGGCTTAGATATATAAATATTTGTCTCATATTTCACAATTAATTTTCACAGTGTTACATGTTGTCAGATAAAGGTAAAATTTACTGCGTAATACATTAAAATGATTATTATTGGTATGTACCCCGGTAGTATTTTTATAGGTTTTTGAAGTTAGGTGCATCTTCTACATAACTCTCATATTGAATCTTACTGTTTCACTACTGTATTACCTTATATCAATTTTCTGCTCATATTTCAATAGACTTTGCCAATATTTTTACCAGACAGGGACACATCTCTGAATACTGTCCCCACAGTGGTGTTTCTTATAATTGTCTTGGCTCACCTAGAAATGGTGGAGCAGCTGCGGGACCAGTACCACCTGCCAATGACGTCTGCCTACAACTCTACGCGCGGCTTCCACCTCCAGATCCACTGTCACAACAAGGACGAACTGCCTGACATCACCTCTCTGCCTCCCTGCTTCATCAAAGTCACCCGCTCCAAGAACTCGCTCACATTCACCAACACTGACCTGGTGAGGCAGTCATTTCAAACTCCTCATCTTCTTACTCTCTCTTACTTATGTGGTCTGCATTCTCATAAAAATTACAGAATTTAAGCCGATATGATTGAAAACATAATAATCACACTGTTGTAATTTGCTATGCACTGTATACTCACACTGCACATTTTTTCTTAGGTTATTTACATCATAGCTAATTTGTATGTTGTTTACAATGATTTTGCGCATTATTTCTGCAGCTAAAATTGGAGCACGTGGAGAAGTCATGCCTCGTTTATTTAGTTCTCCAATTGTTTGGATCTTATAGCATATATCAAGACCCTGTTTAGGTAAGCAAATGTCGTACCTGTTAAAGCACATCAGTATGAGCTAGCAACATGAGTCCAGTATAAGAGAGTAAATGAGGTCTATGTGTAATGGAACAACATTTCTCTAAAAGCTATGTTAAGTAAAACTAGTATTGCTGCAATATAATGAAGTAAACATTAATTTTGTTATTATGTATATCTATTACATTTATTATTATATGTTTTCAGATACGAACGAATGGTAAGCACATTCCATAGGTTCTTCTTATGTTTCCTATCACATGGTCAACAGTTCCAACATTAATTTTGATCACATCAAACCAAAGCTGTCTCTTAGATACTTTACCGCTTACTGGGCCATATTGACAGGCCAAGATAATTTGGATGCAGTGTTAAAGAAACTTGATGTTAATCTAAGAATATTTTATCTAATGAACAAGCCAAGAAACCAGAATTTCTATTATAAATACAAGAAGTTACAGATTGTAGTTTTGCTGAAACTGTAAGTCATGTACTTGAATGCATATACTGCTGGGTGTTGGCTGACATTTAGTTCATGTTGACAGAACGTGTCAAGGAGTCTCTGCAAGAGATCTACCTCATGACCAACATGTAAGTTGCTCTCCTCCTTGTTCCCTGCTCTACAGGGGTGATGCTAGGTACAGTATTGCCGAACCAATCGCTGTATTTTTTCTTTAAAAATATTTCCAACATGTAAGTGTGTGTCAGCAAAAGATGGCATTATGTAGAACACAATAGGTGACTTGTATTCAATGAAAGAGGTAGAATAGTATAGGTTATATAGAGTATAATCTGTGAAGCAGGATAAAATCATTAGTGATTTAGATGATGTTTGATTTCAAAGTGTTGAAAATATATATAGATACTAATAATTATAATATACAAGAGACCACGTGTTGATAGTTCTGATAAATAACAAAATAATTGACAAAATGTATAGTAAATATAGTACTAATATTCAAGAGTTGATTGTTTCAAAATTATGGTGGTTATGCACACATGATTTGTTAGGATGTGATGTTGACATATCCTAATGAATTGTCAGTATACCATGTTGTAGTATTGATTGAGTTGTCTGTGTGTGTGTCTGTTCAGTGTGGTGACAGAGCTGCTCGGAGACATCCGTGTACACCTAGGCTGTCTCTACAAGCTCACTGAGTGCATCAGCATGGTCGACATGATCGTGGCATTTGCTCACAACTGTACTCTCTTCCACTATGGTCAGTATCACAGAACACGTTATTATAGATGCCAACTTTTTTGTTGAAATCTGGAAGAATCATCAGCGCTGTCTCGTTGTGCTGTGTCAGATCTTGACATCAGAAGACGGGGGGGGGGGTGCTGTTGGAGATTTTTTGCTTGGAAATTCAGCAGTTCTGCACGTCTTAGCACGTCTCCCGTGGTGTCGCGCTGTCTCAAAGAAGGGGGGGTGCTGTTGGAAATTTTCAGCAAATATCCGGGAGATTTGCCAGTATTCCAGGAGACCGGGAGATACACCCAAAATCACATCAGCATGGCATCTAACTTCCAAGATGCAAGTTATACAAAGTATGTTATACAAAAGTGTTTTTGTAGCTTGAAGCAGACCACCACTGTCAATGACTTAGTGTCACTAGGGTTAAAATGCCCACAGGTATGTTATGTATAGTTGTATTTTAAGTAAACAAAAGTTACTTCATCCACATTCTACATACTGTAGGCCTATGTTATTTTTATTCAAAATTAATTATACCATATTTTCCAAATAAAAAAAATATATAAGTTCCCTGGTTTATGCCTATTTCCTGTGCAGTGCACATTGCAATAAAATATACAATTTTTTTTACATATTTAATGGTTTATTCCCTTTACTTACTGTGAAGATATACATCAAAGTATAAAAGAAAAATAACAAGTCACAATTTTTATGTGTAGAAAATAAATGTACACATAACAGGTACACGTTATCTCGTCCGGAGACTCCTCTAAGATTGATGTTCACAATCGCTATCGAGGAGCCATCTTTCAATAAAAAAAATAGTTGGTCAAACAAATTACAATCTTCTAGTGAAGAAAAACACCCTGGAGGTGGGTGCTGATTTCTAGCACCAAGGAAGACAGCTTGAGGTTGGAGTACACGCACAATCATCACCCACACTTGGTGGCCACTATTAAGTATACTTTGCTGTTGATATCACTTTTATCCAAGGCCTTTTTTACTTGAAGTAGCACTGTGCATTGTATGATGTATTGTTCCAGTGCGACCTGAATTCACTGACACTATTGCCATCAAGCAAGGCAGACATCCAATACTGGAAAAGATCACAGTCGATGCCATTATGCCAAATAATGTGGTAAATATACTCTGTATATTGGAATTTGAATTCATTCACTTACTATTATTCAAGGCTTAGGCAGTTTTATTACCTAAGTTTTATCAGTTGCATAAATGAGAGTATGCTGCATCGGCACGATGCAGCATACGTATTTTTGTGCGGGCAACAATGCAGACAAGTGATGAATGGCCCAATGGATTGTTCTAATTATATGCTAATTCAGCTTAGCCGTGGGCGCAAAGGACCAATCAGCGCATAGTAGTAGCGTGCGCTAGGAGAAGTCGGCCACTTTGGTTCGAGAGAGCAGGCTATTTGGTTGAGAGTTTTGCGTTCTTGTTACTGCGTTCCATTGATTTCATTGCCGTCATCTTTTCACGTCGTCATCACCATTGTTGCGTTTCATCTCGGTCGGATCTTCTACGGAATGTGATTGCTGAACACTTCGGCCGGTTCCAGCTGAGTATTTTCGTTGTTTGTAATTTCCTTCGTTGGCCGCCATTTTGTGCGTAGAGTTCGGCGACGATGGCCCGAATTGTAGCCCGCCGTGCAGACGTTGTAGTCGTGCACATTGGAGGGAATGACATTACTGGTCAGTGTACTCCCATTCTAATTGCACTGGACATTCAGCGTCTGGCGCGACGGCTGATCAGCTCAGGCGTGAGTTGAGTGGTGATTTGCCAGGTTTGCTGGCGGCAGAAATGGCGCCATTGTAGCTATGAGGAGGGTGCCGCTCAGGTTATGGAGATAAATCGGTACCTGGAGGCGTTTTGCCAGGATACTGAGGGGGTAATTTTCTGGAGACATAAGCGCCTGTGGAACAGTGTCCGAGAGGTTTTTCGACGGGACGGGGTGCATTTTTCCGACATCAGCAACTACCGTCTATACCGTAGTCTGCGGGGCGCGATATTTAAGGCTGTGGGGCAAATCTTTGGTTAATGGGGTAAATCTTGGTTAGCGGGGCACATCTTTGGTTAGCGGGGCACATCCTTGGTTAGTGGGGCAAATGTTTGGTTAATACATCGCTCTGACCATGCAGAACTAGCATAACCGGGCGGCATTCCTAGGCTAAAGAAATAGTATAGGTCACTTCGAATAAAATGTTTCGCAATTGTCTGTCGTGGTCACGTGTTCACACAGTATTCTTTGTTTATAAATGATGGTATGGTTACACGCAATGTAGTGCTACGTCACTATTTTGTTGCCTTGTGCAGTTTGTGTAGCATCCACACTAATTGGTAGTTTTACTATTTGCTGCTCAGATCTTACATCGTTACACACACTGTAACCCTCTCTCACACGCTACGTAGTGCTATGTCACTGTTTGCTGCCTTGGCAGTTTGTCGCGTTTTCACACAGTAGTCCTTGTTTATAAATGATGGTATGGTTCCACGCAATGTAGCGCTACGTCACTGTTTTGCTGCCTAGTGCAGTTTGTTGCGTGTCAACACAGTATACCTTCGTTTCCACTTTGCTGCTCTGGCAGATTTTGGAGTTGCACATTCTGGCATGCTCTCTCACACGTAACGTAGTGCTGTCACTGTTTGCTGCTTTGTGCAGTTTGTTGCGTGTCAACACAGTATACCTTATTTTCCAATTTGCTGCTCTGGCAGATCTTGGAGTTGCACACACTGTCACGATCTCTCACACGTAACATAGTGCTCTGTCACTGTTTGCTGCTTTGGCAGTTTGTTGCGTTTTCACACAGTATGCGGCTTTATAAACGATGGTATGGTTACACGCAATGTAGTGCTACGTCACTGTTTTGCTGCTTTGTACAGTTTGTTGCGTGTCAACACAGTATACCTTCGTTTCCAAGTTGCTGCTCTGGCAGACTTTGGAGTTGCACATTCTGGCATGCTCTCTCACACGTAACATAGTGCTGTCACTGTTTGCTGCTTTGGCAGTTTGTTGCGTTTTCACACAGTATACGGTTTTATAAACGATGGTATGGTTACACGCAACGTAGGCTACGTCACTGTTTTGCTGCTTGGTGCAGTTTGTTGCGTGTCAACACAGTATACCTTATTTTCCAATTTGCTGCTCTGGCAGATCTTGGAGTTGCACACACTGTCATGCTCTCTCACACGTAACGTAGTGCTCTGTCACTGTTTGCTGCTTTGGCAGTTTGTTGCGTTTTCACACAGGATACGGTTTTATAAACGATGGTATGGTTACATGCAACGTAGTGCTACGTCACTGTTTTGCTGCCTTGTGCAGTTTGTTGCGTGTCAACACAGTATACTTTCTTTTCCAATTTGCTGCTTTGGCAGATCTTGGAGTTGCACACACTGTCATGCTCTCTCACACGTAACGTAGTGCTCTGTCACTGTTTGCTGCTTTGGCAGTTGTTGCGTTTTCACACAGTATACGGTTTTATAAACGATGGTATGGTTACACGCGACGTAGTGCTACGTCACTGTTTTGCTGCCTTGTGCTGTTTGTTGCGTGTCAACACAATATACCTTCTTTTCCAATTTGCTGCTCTGGCGGATCTTGGAGTTGCACACACTGTCTTACTCTCTCACACGTCTTGTATAATTGACACACTCATGGAGTGCCTTGTCACAATTGGCTGCCGTGGCAGTTGGTTGGTGCGTACTAAGGGTGGCTCATGTTTAATAACCTGACAGTTGTCGGCACACACATTATTGCCAATTAGGTTGGGCTGTGTGTAGATGGTCATTGTTTATCTTTTTCTCTTATGCAGTGTTTTGTGGTTGTAGCATGCCTCCAGCCAGAGCACCACGGGGACGCGGGCGCCCACCACGGAGCGAGGCGACCACACGACAGACCCGTTCACGCACTCGGGCTGTCGAGTCAGATCAACCGCAAAGTGTCGCGCCACTGCCGAGTCGGCCTTCCGGGGTTGCCTCGAGACCGTCTCACCCCTCGGTCAGCGCAGGTTTTAAGTGGAGTTGCCAGTTTTTCATGGACGCAATGCTTCCTATGGGTTGTTCGAGTGCATGTGCTATCTTTGAGCGTTTTAGAACAGCGTTAGAATGGGCTGCCAAGGTTAAATTACAGGTAACTGAAGTGATACATGTCATCGATGATTTTCTCCTGCTGGCACCCTCATTTGAGAAGTGCAATGATGACCATGGGGCTTTTATCGCCATGTGTGAACAGATTGGGGTACCACTTGCTCCGGAAAAAACTGTGGCCCATCCACCTCACTCCCCTTTTCTGGGTATCATCCTGGATACCGTCCGAATGCATGCTAGACTTCCAGATGATAAGCTTGAGAAAGCTAGGGCATTACTTTTGAGTTTTCAGTCTAAGCAGAAGGTCACACTTGCAACAGTTAATCGGGGTGCTTTCGTTTGCTTCGGCTGTCGTAGTCCCTGGCCGGGCATTTCTCAGGCGTTTAATCGACCAAACCATGGGTAGGCTTAAACCACACTATCACATTCGTTTAAACAGACAAACTAAATTTGACCTAGGAGTATGGTTGGAATTCCTCCAGCATTTTAATGGTAAGGCCTTTTTCTGGATGAGAATGTATATTCGTGGGGTGGTCACAGGTTGAGGTGACCGGTGGCATAATCGACCCCACTTTTAAGGTTTAGCCTCAGTTATATATGGTGTGTAATGCGTCAGCGGGTAGTGTTGGTTTTAGATTTGGTGTGTTTGACTGGTGTGCTTGGCTAGTATTATACTGTGCAGTAGGTCTATGGTGATTTTAGCAGTAATGACATTGTTTGATATATGATATCATGTATACCAATACTGCTTGTTTTATGTGCCGCAATGTGGGCTCTGTCAACCTGAGGTACAGGAGACTAGTATGGGCTCAGTCACAGGCCTGGCCTTGGGATGTCGAGCCCACATTTCTCTCTTATCATGTTAATAAATAAACGTCATTCATTTGGCCTTTTTTATCACTATATTGGACTCTGTGTTGTTGCTTGCATAAATGAATACCTGGTGATAGACAACAATGAAATGCTAGTGATGAAATTATTTGAATTATTATAATTTAGCAGTACTAACGCTGTGATTGTGCAATTGAAGTTGTTCAATCACAAAACCGCTCAGCTGTTGGGGTTTATATATGTGTAATTTCATCAAAACTGTATATTCAAACACTTAATTGAAGTCTATGAAATTTGGAATAAATACACGTAGCAGAATAATTGCACAGTGTTGTAATGTGTTATATAGTACGTTTAAATATTTAATGCAATTGCATGCAATTTTTATTGTAAAATTGTATGGTTGTTTTGACCTATCGTTCTTAATTAGTTTGGTGACGTATGCCCTATACTATAACTACATTATACAGCAACGTGTGCTACAGGAATTCAAGTAATAAACTAGATGATTAAAATAACACATTTATTGCACATTCTTAGCTGTAACTGCCATTTCTCTTACTGCAGTATGCATCAGAGGAGAGCAACTTTGTAGTGATCACAGGCCCAAACATGGTAAGTAAACAGAGTTATTACATGCATAGAATAATAATGTCCAACAAAAGTGTAACCTGTTCAACATAGATAATAGGATACAAAATATCATTGTAATGACACATGGACATGTAACTTTTTTATATAGGATACTAATTACATGCATGTGTCTCTTATAATGATACATGTCAGACCTGTTAAGTTTCTGAAATGACAAAACTGGAGATTTGTGCGTAAAGTAAAATCGAGCCGTCAAAGACCGATTTCGTTGCGCGACGGTTGAATAATTAAAAGACATACAAGAAGTGTAAAAGACTTTAATTGCAAAATATCTTAACAACTTGAGATATTCACAAAGTACACTGTTATATATAATACAAGACAACATTGTGAAAAGTATTTCACCCACTGAAAAATATGAATGCGAAGTATTCTTTATATGCATGAATTATAATTATTTAACTTATTCACATATAATTTACAAAACTATTAGAAATTCACCCTATACATGAATTCCTAGCACTAGCAGGACTCATTCTGTAAATGAGAAGTTACATAACAATGCTCCATATGGTGAAACTAATCGGTGATCACCATGAAGATGCCAAAGAAAATTTACCAAAAACAAATCCAAACTTGTGTAATTTCCTCTCTAAATGACAAGCATGTAATTCCTTAAATGAATTACAATTATAATATAAATGTTATTCATCTATTCAAAGGAAGACAGTTAATTGGGTCATTAAGTATAATAAAGACATGAATGACACACCCCAATTATTCTCCAATCTTAACAACATCAGATATACACAAAGTACAATGTTATAAATTAAACAACACACCATTGTGAAAAGTATTTCACCCACTGAAAATATGAAAGAACTATTCTTTATATGCATGAATTATATTTAATTTATTCACATATTATTTACAAAACTATTAGAAATTCACCCTATACATTCTGTAAATGAGAAGTTACATAGCAATGCTTCATATGATGAGACTAATCAGTGATCACAATGAAAATGACAAAGCAAATTTACCAAAAACAAATCCAAATCAGAACTTGTTTCGTTCTGGAGCGATCGCACCCTTCACTGTCATGGTCGTTTTCTGACGCCTGCACGAAAACTTCTTTGCGACTTCACTGTCCGAAAACATTTTCTTGCGATCTTTGTGAAGTGCTCTCCAAGCATAAACGAAAGGTTGTGCTCGGCGACCATATCAGCAAAGAGAGTCTCCGCCACAATTACCCGCCTGGTAATTTCTTGGTCTTTGTGGTTGACAAAGAACGACGTCAACCCCGTCATTCGATCGTTTGTGTGTGAGGCACGTTCAAGATTCACGTGCTGCGATGTTGCGGCAGGGCGAAGGGCATCGTACTTCCCACCCGCGGCAACACTGAAGTGCGAGTTGCACACCCGGCAAAACGCGTGTATCACACCTCTATCACTGTTTGATATCCATCGTAGATCTGATACCCATGTCTATGAAAATTTGGACGAATATTTCTTTTTTGGTCGAGGCAAACTTTGTTTCGTTGGCGCCATAACATTGTGTGTTTATGTGTGCCTTGATGGGCCCTGTAGAACGACTGATGAGATTCGTTGTTTCGAGACCACGTGATAGTTTCCATCCAATTAAAATATCTGTTGCATGTTTCCGGTGTGTCCGGTATTTAAAAATGTTATTACACAAATAGTAACCAAAAAACACTTGTGATTCCACTAAAACGAAAATCACGGAAATATTTGTTTATAGAAATGGAGCATATAGCCTGATATTTTGGAGGTTTAAAAATAAAACGGGAGGAGGCATGAAAAACTGGAGATTTCATTTCCCGCGCGGGAGAACGGGAGATGGGTGCCAAAAGCGGGAGTCTCCCGCAAAAAGCGGGAGACTTAACACGTCTGATACATGTGCATACACCCGATATATGCATGTGCTTTATAGTGACAGAATAATCAACTGGTTGGTTCAGATCACTTATCGGGAAAAGAAACACAAACTACAATGAAGACTACTGCACTGGTATATATGTATGATTAAAGGAAGTGCCAGGCTACGTCAAACAAACTAGTCCACTCTTAATGGTTTCACTCTACATGTATATTTATGTAATGTCGGCCATCACAGAGTCGGTGTTCTCTCTGAGTACTGATGTGTAGTGTTGTGGTATTGTTGCATAGTGGTACATCTACCTGTTACATTGTGGTAAGTATACATGTTACAGACTGATAAGTCGACCTACCTGTAGTGTTGTTACACAGTAGTGATTCTACCTGTTACAGAGTGGTAAGTCAACCTACATGTGTTCTTACAGAGTTGTAAGTCTACACATTACAGAATGATAAGTCAACTACCTGTGGTGTTGTTACAGAGTGGTAAGTCTGCCTACCTGTGGTGTTGCTACAAAGTGGTGAGTCACCTACCTGCAGTGTTGTTACAGAGTGGTAAGTTAATCTGCCTGTGGTGTCACAGAGTGGTAGGTCTACTTACCTGTGGTGTTGTTACGGAGTGGTAAGTTAACCTACCTGTGGTGTTACAGAGTGGTAAGTCAACCTACCTGCGTCAGATAGCCCTGCTACAGATCATGGCCCAGATAGGCTCCTACGTGCCGGCCGAGTACGCTTCCTTCAGACTCACCGATCAGATCTTCTCTCGCATTGGCAGTGATGATGACATTGAAACCAATGCCTCCACATTCGTTATGGAGGTAGGCTTGTTTATTCATCATGTAGGCAGGTTTGTTTGTTTGTTTTGGAGGTAGGCTTGTTTGTTTGTCATAGATGTAGGCTTGTTTGTTTGTCATAGGTCATAGGTGTAGGCTTGTTTGTTTGTCATGGAGGTAGGCTTTTTTGTTTGTCATCGAGGTAGGCTTTTTTGTTTGCCATGGAGGTAGGCTTTTTTGTTTGTGTACTCGGTGAAGTTCCAGTCTGATGTTCATAATATTTGCATTTCTGTTTGTTTGTTTTCATTGTTACTCTTTCTCTTATCACCTGATGTCTCTCAATATACCAACAACTTGTGTTTACTTTTGTATTTTACATCACTGTGACCAGCATAGCCACATGCTCAACATGCATGATGATGCTGGTTTTTCACCAGATAAACCAAACAGCGTATGCCAATATACAACTGAATTCTTACCGATACATTAAAAACTAACATCATGCAAATTACATATGCAGCTATGTTAGCCATAGTGATGTAAAATACAGTTATTAGTATCTCGCTATAATGAACAAGTTGAGACTTGATCTAAATGTTCCTTATATCCAATAGACCATATTTACGTGGGTGTATAAGACAGTGGAGACCTGAATGTACCAGGGAGTATGTTACATTTACTGTTCTATTATGTTCTTTCTAGATGCGAGAGACTAACTACATTGTGCAGAATGCGACAGCCTCTTCACTTATTATTATTGATGAACTTGGGAGAGGTAATGTTGGCATTGTATGTATTATATTATGTAATTGTTAATTATAATCAATAATTCAACAATAGTGGTACATAAACATAACATATTTCAAAAATTCACAGTGATGTGATATTTTTATGGGTAGCTCTAGAATTAAAATAATCAACCCTCGGTCGGTGCCCCTTTTGTCTTGGAATCTTGATTTAAGTCAGTTTAAGGGTAGCCACTACCTCAAAATGGCCATATAATCAATATGCTATATCTCTATTAATACTGAACATATCTTAAAAAAATTTGGTGTACTGGTTAGATAAATTAATGGTATATGATGTTTGAAATATGGGCTCATTTGCTTGTGTATTATCATGGTAATGAATGTTTCTAGTGAGACTGATTTTCACATCCTTGAAAATTATTCTGAGCTAACAACTGTACGTGTGATCATGCCGTTGTCAAGAATCATCAGCTAGAATACTCCTTTGTGCAATAAGGTGGTTTTGGGCAAAGATATCTGACTTCACTGACTGTTGTTCAGGTATTAGCATTTTTCAAGACGCTTTGAAAAATGCTCAGACCTAAACTCCTATCTCACAAAAGTCATTGCAGTCAGATTTCCTTGCCCAAAACCACCTTATTGCACAGAGGAGCATTCTAGCTGATGATTCTTGACAATTGCATGATCACACATACAGTTGTTAGCTCAGAATAATTTTCAAGGATGCATGCCCCTCTGTCACACTAGAAACGTTTATTGACATGAAAATACACAAGCAACTGAGCCCATATTCCACATATCAAATACTATTCATTTACCTAATCAGTACTCCAAATTTTGGTAAGATACGTTCAGTATTAACAGAGATATGGCCTATGGCCGTTTTCGGGTAGTGGCTACCCTTAACGTACATTTGAAAGAGTCATGAACATTGAGAATTGTGAGATTCTGTGTTTGCTGCAGGAACAAGTGCAGATGAGGGGGTAGGAATCTGCCACGCCATCTGTGAACATCTGCTTACTCTCAAGGTGAGCTGTAAAACATGTTTCATTGCCCACGTAACAGTGGCACTGATTGAACATAAGTGTCAGTGCATTTCCTAGTTTAAAATTATTGCATTTAAGCTGTTGAACATTGTGCATTGAGTAACTGCTATAGATTTTACTGAACAATGGAAACTCTTTTTCCTATGAATTGTAATATATGTTAGGCTATAATTTATAGGTATTGCCTGTTGCTAGAGATAACGCCACTCAGACCACTGCTAATCTGATGCCACATAATTCATGTTTCAGGCATATGTCTTTTTTGCTACACACTTCATGCAACTGACAAATCTTGAGTCGCTGTATCCCAACGTTGAAAAGTAAGTGACAAACTTCATGTATGACATTAACCAGAATAGCTATATCAGATTAAAAACGATCATATAACGAAGGAATTTGGAAGACTTGCAGAGCATGTATTGCCTATTCAAAATCTATATTTATTAGCCTTCAAGTCTCGACTGCAGGTCGGATCATGATGATGTGGTTATAGAACATGTGCACAATACATATTTTGGCAATGCTGTGCCGAGTTCAGCATTTTTCACTGTATACTTTGTGGCCTGTGGTTGGAGCATAATGATGTTAACAGGTTACTGTGCTGTCCAGTTTTAGTTCAAACTACTCTGGGCCACTTTGGCCCATTCAGAAAAAAAACTGTTCATTTAGATTTAACAAGATTGCCATCCAGAGAATTAACTCTAGATGGCAGGTGGACAAGGAAGCCCTTTGGCTTATCGAGAGTCCAACCCTTTTATTTACATATATCCAGCCCTTCTGAGGTATGTGTCGATTTTATTTTTAAACATATTCACACTACTAGCACCCACACAATCATCAGATAATCTGTTCCATTCATTCACAGTCCTTTGTGAAAATGAGAACTTTCTCACGTCTAATCTACACTGCTCCTTTACTAATGTAACTTCATGTCCTCTAGTCTTTCTATCTTCTTTAACTGAAAAAAACATATTTCTATCAATATTTTCATAACCATTCAATATTTTAAACACTTCTATCTGATCTCCTCTCACTCTCCTGGTCTCTAGTGTTGTTAAACCACATTCTTTTAGGCGTTTTTCATAACTAAGATCCCTAAGTTTTTGTATCATTTTAGTCGCTCTCCTCTGTACTCTTTCTAGCATATCTATGTCCTTCTTGCGGTATGGCCTCCACGCTTGTATACAATATTCTAAATGAGGCCTAACTATTGTTTTGTACAGCGGTATTATTAGTTCTTTTTCTTTATATGCTATATTTCGTCTAATCAATCCAAGGATTTGATTTCCCTTTGAAGCTGCAATTCCACACTGCTCTGAAACCTTCATTTCAGCCTAAGTCTTTTTCTTTTACAGTAGTACTTAGTACAGTTCCCCCCATTGTATATTCTACATATTCGTTCCCATGTCCTGTGTGAAGGCATTTACATTTCCCAAAATTGAACAACATTTGCCACTTTTCAGACCATTTGATCAACATGTCAAGATCATCTTGTAAATGCTGTCTATCCCCATCACTTTTAATCCTTCTAAACACTTTTGTATCATCTGCAAATTTCAACACCTTGCTAGCTATATCATCGTCCAAATCGTTTATATATATTAAGAATAATATAGGTCCCAGTACTGATTTCCTGTCGCGTTTTTTCTTGTCCCCTTTCCTCCTGTCATCTTCTCTTCTAGCACATTTACTCTCACTTCCTTTCGTCCCTTCTTCTTTCCTCCCATCACATTTTCTTCTCTCCTCTTCCGTCCCTTTTCCCCGGCTACCTCCTTCACTACGGTCACTTTCTCCCCTGTCACCTTCACGCCTGTCATGTTTTCTGTTTTTTGCTGAACACTGTCTTCTTCCATCAGTCTTCTGTCTCACAGTCTTACCAACTGCCTCTGTGGTATCTACCTCTTCACCACCTGTATCGCTGTCGTGTCTCTCCTGTATCGCTGTCGTGTCTCTCCTTAGAGAATGATATCGAGTCATTAAAACTGTTGAAAGAGCTTCACACTTCTATGGGAAGCATTCAGCCATTTTGCAATAACTAAGAAATCTACCCATTCACATATATCCACCACCAGGTACCCGTTTACAAAACTAGGTGAACTATCACAGAGTGAATATAACTTCCCAAACATTGAATGGTAGGCAAAAGAAGATCGATACCTGGTTCGGTTTGATTGTGATTCTAACATATGCGCTATGACAACCTACTCATGCAATGTGTGTCTGTGCCTTGCAGCTACCACTTTGATGTGCAGGAGGTGTTTGGTGAGCAGGGTCAGGGCAGCAAAGTCACCTACACACATGTCCTCTCCAAGGGCAAGACAAGGCAGAAGCACTATGGTAGGTCCTGCCATTGTGTCCTATTCAATGTTAGCAACAGTTTTTTGTTTGCAACAGATGAGCTTGTGTTTTGTAAGCTGTCATTTACAGCAGCATTATGTGACTGCCGAGTTGTGTATTCCATATTCCTTGTCTTGATAATATTGGAAAATCTAATGTCACTGTATAGGATGTTGACATTGCTGTGTGGACGCAGCAGAATGTAGACTAGCCAGCTTAAACAAAAACCTGAGTCCTGCACATATATAAATGCAAACTACAAGAGGATATCTAAATTAGTTCTGTTCACCCTATTTCATTCCATCACTGGTACCAATAAACAACTTAAGAACTTTGTAACATCTGTTATGGACAGTGCTGTAAGAACTTCCAGAATGTGTCCATTTTAACGAGGTGTGTTACCGTTTCGGTTCAGCCATACTTTGTACTGTTTGGTACGTGTGAGATTTCTCGGTGAAATTTCCATGTTCACAGGCCTGCAGCTTGCTGAGATGTCAACTCTGCCGGCAGAAGTTCTCCAAGATGCAAGACGTTTGGCTGAACAGATTTCAGCACAGAGAGAGGTGACGTAGAACTTGAGACCCAACCATATGTCTTGCTCTCAGTCATAAACTACTAAAGTAATCATTGCCAGCATGTGTGTGTGCACACGTCCTCGGGCGTGCATGTCCCCAGGTGGTTCTAACGAGTATCTGCAATTGCTGATTGGTTGAATAGATTGTTAGGTCAGCTGGACATGATCCCATAGATATGAACTACTGTTTACAAAAAAAATAAAAAAAATTGCACGTAAGTAATTGTACTGACCTAATGTGGTGTTTGTCAACATTGTTTCTTTATAGGAGATTAACTGCTGTGGTATAACATTAAACAGTCATGTACTAACTGTATGCAAGCATTGTACTAATCACACTGGTCAGACCATTTCACCTAAACAACTTTGCTTAACTCCAGAACTTATATACATGAGTTATTGTCTCTGCTGTCATGTGCCTAATTATAGTTAGAATGTTCAGATGTAACATGCAATTGATAAATTACAACATAGGTAACTTTTTGATTGTCAAAAAGCATGCAACATTACATTTTTATTTAATTGATGATCACACATTTGTGCATATAATATACTGGAAGTGCCAACAACTGTACTTTTATTTCTTAGAAACAGTACAAATATATATAAATATCTAGTTTACATGTAGAATTATCATGTGATAATATTGAATCCCACCAATGTTGCACAGATGAAGGCCCCCCTTAGTGCAGCTGCAGTGAAGAAGCATGCAGACTTCCGACTTTCAAAGCGTCTTGTACAGACAGCCCTCAACTCTAAACTGGACGAATCAAGTCTACGCAGCTACCTCCGCGCTCTCAGGGAGCAGTATCAGAAGGAGCTGAGGGAATCTGTCACCTCAGCAGAGGACTGACTAGTGAAAACCGTACAGTTCTGTCTGTGAACAATCTGTGAAGTTCTAGTCAGTGAAGAAACTCCAGTTCCAGTCATTGCTGACAGTGAACAAACTTAGTTCTATTATTTAAAAAACTCAAGTTTTAGTCATGGATGGCAGTGAAGAAACTGTCAAGTTCTAGTCACTGCTGTCACCGAACTAATTATTAGTTCTATTCATTGCTATTATTGGACAAACTGTCAAGTTCTAGTCATTTACAAAGTAAGAACAGACTTCCAGGATGCTGATGTAAATGAACACACATTCAGAGTCAAGTAATTGTTCCAAATTGGAATAAATTATCCCACCCCTCAAATATAGCAATGTATGAAACGAAACATGATGTCCGAGTCAAAACGATGCAGTTTATCATAAGAAAAAAAGTCACTCATTTGTTGCCTTTGTCAAGACCAAGTTTTTAGTGTCTATCCATATGATATTGTATAGTGGTCATCTCTTACATGTGTTGTTGTCCTGTTGATCAATTTATAGTGTCATCAGAAGACTACTCCATTTTACCTGCGAGCCTACATATTGATGGACACATATGCACAGAATATTTATTGCTGATGTTTTACTTATTGTTTCATTATTTAACATAGTTGTACACATTTTATTTGAAGAAGATATAAAAGTGACACACAACGAACTTTTGAAACTTTTTATTTGCAAATATAATTCATTGCTGGTGAAACAGTTTACAATAGATACAGCATCCGAAGTGGGTTGACTGATGTACTGATAAGATTTATTTAAGTAAGAATCAGAATGTTGTAGATTCACAATAATTTAAGTAGTCATACTATACTGCTGTTCTTGTTGTTTATCAACTGATCTACATAATTTTTCACAATAAAGTTCTTGTTTCATATGTGAAAATATGTTAAATCTGTGACCACTATTCTGTTGTATGAAATTGGAGCTGATAAGAAATTCTCCTAATTACTGTTGATCTGCTCTTACGGGTGTTATTATAGCAACTGCCACTCTTTGGCACATCTTCCTTATCTGCTCTGAGTACCAGGGTATACAAAACTCTTAAAACATAAAGTTGCCTGACAACTCAAGCAAACTCTGCATGTGTCAGTAACACAACACACAGTTGCATCATATACAGGACTTCTGTCCTGGCTGTAAATACATTCCAGAGAAAGAGATAGTTACCGACATTTGGTTTGCAACATATTTCACTGCATCTAACACAAAACATTTGCATAAAGTTAACATAATATATTTAAAAATTGTAACTATAAATACAACATAAGCAATTATAACGACTATAAATAATACTAATATTGTTTGCACTGCAAATCTTGACTTTCAACAGTAGCTCCTAGTATAGAATATAATAAATTAACGAAGCAGTAATTATATATAAATACATATCAATGCTGGTAAGAATTCAAAGGCAATGAAGTGGTGTTCATGTACATCTGGAGTGTTACAAGTACATTTCTGAGTGCATCATTATCAGCAATTCATTTCCAGTGATATCTGGTCAGCATTCAATTACCGGGTATAAATACACAACATAATGGTACAAAATGTGCTCATATCCATAGTGGCAACTAGTTTTTAAAAACCTTGCATGCACTGACGTTACCAACATGTGAAAAGACTATACCAGAATGTAAGTCTGTCAAGTATATATTGTTTTTGATATAAAAAGTATTTGCCTAGTTCTGGAAGCACTGACCAACATACACTTTTCACACAACACTGAAGTGTGTAGAAAACAGTAGAAATTATATACAATATCTATTCCAGAACAGAAAGTAACCACTTTTGTGGTACTTCATAATATATTTTACAAGTACATCCTATATTGACACCTAGCACATTGTTCCCTAGTTTAAACTGATATAACCACCAAGCAAAATGTTCTTTTCTCGAGTGACTATCGCAATTGACTGAAGAATACCTATTTCTTTTGATGATATGCATGTAGTCATTGAATTGTTCCTCAGTTTACTCACTCTGATATGCAAACATTTCTGATAAGAATGTTTTATACAACTGTGTAATCGCAAAATTGAGTCCATGACACAAACAATACATGTTAAAGTTGATATCAGACAACAACAGGTGCAAAACAGCAAATTTGTACACAAATAAAAGTAAGTATTAAACAACCTGTGCTACAGACGAGATTGCTAAAATGTAACATCTGGTAATTAATAATACCAAACAACTGGACAACCTCTAATTAATTTCACACACATGACAGAGCAAGGTTTTGTTGGACGGATAATGACTGAGTGAAGAGGAAGACCTCCCTCAGACCTCCGAGTCATTTGTCTCACGTGGCCGTCTCTTCTTCATCTTGCCCCGTATGATGGGTGAGGGCAGAACCTCGTCCATCATCATCACAGTCGGCTCTCTCCGCTTCCCTTTCTTCTTCTTTGGACGACTACAACTTTACATAACAACATTTATTATCTCTCATGACAGACATATATGTAATCACCAAAGAACACACATGTAAAAATACATGCACATATATCAATCAACATAAATATGAAAACAAGCAGTCTTCTTTTTGCTTATCTGTTTTTTATTATACGCAAAGACAGTGCATTGTGCTGTGATAAATATAAATTATTCCTTGTTCCCTGCTGTACAGGGGTGAGGGTCAGGTACAGTAAAGCTGAACCACTCTCTGTCTTTTCCTTCCGTAGTTTTCTGTCCATCGCTCCCTCTCTTCACATTTTTTATCATCCCCCGATCTTCTCATGTCCCTCCTCACGCAGTCCTCCCAGCTCAGCTGTGTCCTTTTCTTGAGTCCTTCATGTTGTTCCACCTCTGCTCTCTGCGCTACTTTTCCGGCATAAATTCTTGCCAAGTGGCCTGCCCATCTTATCCAGCTTCTCAATAATCCTCCTGTTACAGTACATTGCATTCCAACCTCTCTCCTCAGGTCATTCGTCCTTCTATCTACCCTCTGTTCTTCTAACCCAGTTGTTCTCACAAATTTGCAGCTTTTGTTGTTGTTCTGTCAGCACCACTGTCTCCAGACGATATAGGCATGCCGGTGTAACACACACTCTCAGGACTATCCCTTTCAGCTTTTTCTAGATTTTTCCGTCCATGTGATTAAATGTATACTATTTAGTAGTAGGTTTAATGAAGTCCAAGAATTTTAAATGATGAAATATTGCAAGTTAATCCAGCAGTGAACTGAACGGACCTGTATGGATTTACAATTAACACAAAAACTTATATATGGATAATTTTGGCTCAATTTACACTGGATGTGTTTTGTAAACAAACGCTTCAAATAAATGTCCAAAATGCAGACCTTCTGAGTGGAGTCTCTGGGTCGCTGTCCTCAGGGGCTGAGAAGATCTTGAGTTCACCACTCTTGGTGACCACTGCCGCCTGGAACAGACAGATGACACAATCACAAACAACATGTGACAAATGTGAACATTAGTAGTATTACAACATGAGATGGAGAGATGAGAGATCTCACTAGGGCAGAGGTGAACAACTGAGAGTGGGCAGGAATGGCAGAGGATCTCAACAGATGGACATGACTCAATGTTGAGAGGGTGGAAGTGATGTGGCCTCCATCCCATTAATGGTCAAGGGAGGACGAAGAACATTAGTGTTTACCTCCTAACTGGTACTGACTGGTCAATGCAGATGTTGAGGACTCCTATCACCTTACCAAGAGCAGATGTCTTTCATATGGAAAATTATTCTAGTCTTCCTCAAATGTAACAACATTCCAGTTTCTTGGCATGTTCCATTATTTGTTGATATAACCTCTCAAGAAATTTACAATTTTTTATTTCTACTGCATCATGCAGTCTTTGTCAGCGAAGTGTTTTTGCTGCTACGGATGTGTGAAATGACACAATATGCCTTGAACCAAGACATTGAACACAAGCTTCCACCTATCCTTTTGTAGCTCGTGTCACATGACTGGTTAAGTGACAATCCCGTAGCAAAACAAAACACTTTGCTGTTGAAAACTGCACAATGCAGTGGAAATATAAGTTTCTTGAGATGTAAACAAATATTTTCTCTCTGGTTAACATTAAATGTCTTATTAGGAATCAAGCCCAAGAACTAAAGACAGATGATAAGAAATTTTGGTTGATAAGAAATATTGTACTTACATGATGAGATGGCTTATCATCATTGTCATCTGTTGCATGTATGTCAACTATGTGCTCAAAGTTTTTACTCGATTTGACCACGTCTTTGTCACCTGCAAGACAAACATGGTGGTTAGCAATATGACAACTGTAGGTCTTGATGTAACATGGACACACTGTACATCTTCATGACATTTATTGTAAAACTATAAACATCAGTCTCTTAGCTCACCCACAGTTATGATAATAATACTTGATTCTCACTTAACGAATGTGACACCAATAAGAGAACGATATTATGTACTCGCTTGTCTCGCTAAAACTGTTATTACAATAAGTGTTTCTGATAGTCATTGTCATTTACTGACCTTTCTTAACAGAACACCTTTAACAGGTTCATATTAGAAATACAGTCTCTACTATATGACATGATTTTATGATAAAAGCGATCAGAATCTTCACCGTAAATGTTAGTTGTCCAGTTCACTAGCGGCGAAAACGACATGGCAGTACAGGATGATAGCTGTGGTCAGTCATACGTGACCACATCAGTTCCTGTAGCCAGACACTTACATTCGTAGCTGCAAAAACACGAATATGTCCTGGCTGTATAGGATGAGAGTTGTGGTCAGTCAAGAGTGACCACAGCAGTTCTTGTGGCCAAACACTTACATTCTGTGATATAGTTGGATAGGAAGAATGCCTATTAGCTACAAAAATGACAATATGTCCTGGTTGTATAGGATGAGTGCTGTGGTCAGTCATGCGTGACCACATCAGCCAAACACTTACAGTCAGTAACATAGTTGGACGGGAAGAATCCCTGCTGACCAGTGGGGAGCTCGCCCATCCACCAGTTGGCACTGTCCTTGTAGAGCACCAGCACCGAGTCCCCACAGCGCAGGGACAACTCGTCCGACCGCTGCGCCTTGTAGTCGTACAATGCTACCACCTACAGGTAACAACACAAACTACTTCATTTCACTTTCCACAAAGTTATTACTTTACATCTGCGAGTAGTACGGTAGTATTTATAAACTAGGAGTAACAAACCAAGGCTAGCAATCGCTGATAGGCTGATCAGAGGTCAATGGTTCAACGATGCGAATGAACACAGAAAGAGGCGAATGGGCATCAATGATGCAGAAGATACACCTACAACGCCTCCAAATTAGGGTATTCAAAGGACGTAGTCTCTTCCTAGTTTGATACGTATTAATTAATATAATGTTCTTAAGACTACTATCTATGTTGAAGGTATTCTGTCCACCAAATTATGTTTAGATGGAGGAGTATCACCGATATTTATCTTGAGGGTAGCAGGGAGGGTGTAACATAGACTGTGCCTTGTGTGCTAGAACTGGACTGACCTTCTCCAGCTCTTCCTCCTTGGCTGATGTGAGGCTTTGGAAGGAGAATTGGGGCTTGCCCGGAGTCTGCAAACACAGCCACATGATGCAAGGTCCTTGTCCAAACATCACAGCAAAATCTATAGGTTTTGAATAGTCTAGACAGTATCATGTACATAGTATTCTACAGTAATAGAATGTCATATATCTAACTGAGAATATGGATGTTAATAGTAAATAGGAAGCTAGCAGACTAGTGATGTTGAGGCTGTCATTGGAAATATGGTATCATCAACTGACCAAAGTCAATGCTTACTGTGGTCAGTTATGAGGTCAGTGCAACTATCTATTGATGTCACTGTCTGTGGTCAGTGCCACTGTCTGTGGTCAGTGCTACTTACAGCGGTCATTGAGATCTGTGGAGTACCAATTGAGTGGTGCATGCCTTGACGACCCACTGGAACCAAACAACAGTCCAACAATAACCACCTCACAGCTACACCGGGAATGTAAAAAGTAAAGGTAGGTTCTTCTATAGGAGGGTATTCAGTCCTCGACTACTGCTCAAAGCAATTTACTCTTCATGCCATCTTAGTGCGGTGATTAGGCTCATTATTGTTACATGACATGTCATGTACCTGGCAGGAAACTACCTGAGATGTTACATACCTGGCAGGATACTACCTGAGACATCACGTACCTGGCAGGATACTACCTGAGACATCACGTACCTGGTAGGAAACTACCTGAGACATCACGTACCTGGTAGGAAACTAACTGAGACATCACGTACCTGGTAAGAAGCTACCTAAGATGTCATGTACCTGGCAGGAAGGTACCTGAGATGTCATGTACCTGGCACGAAACTACCTGAGACATCACATACCTGGTAGGAAGCTAACTGAGATGTTATATACAGTTGCGCCTCGTTATAACGCGGTAGTCGGGGTCCACGAAATGAATCCGCGTTATAAACGGGGCGCGTTATAAACGGGGCGCATTCCCGTATCTGCCGTCAGGGGTGCTACGATGACGACCGACACCGCTGCTGCATGAAAAACGCCATCGAAGCCAGAGTATGCACATTGCACAGTCTATATGCAGTTTATGAAGCTTATTAAACTGCCAGCCAACGTCAACGTGTATTCTGTTTAAATGTCATACACTGTTGGACAATGTTGAATGTTGAACTGAATCAAATTCATGAATTGTGTACCGTTTTTAAATAAACAACAGGCCAACAAACCACGGTCAACTGAACGATAATATGGTACCGCTGACGTAAGATCTTAAGGGGAGACCAGGGTCGGACTTCGAGGGTCATTTTCTTTTTCAGTCAGAGAAATGAAACTTACAGGGATTGTAAAGTGTGCCAAAGTACACATGATGAATATTTTTTCGAATTTTTTTTACGCGTTTTTCCATGGCATGGCAGCCATCTTGGATTTTAAATGGTGTGAGCCCCATTTGGAAACTACTTGTCATAGATGTCCCAAAATTGGTGTGCACATACCTTATAATAACCCTAAAAGCATGTACAGATTGTTTTTTCAATATTTGTTAAAACAATTTATTTTTTTATTTTTAAAGATTTTATCAAGAAAAACGGTGGCGTTAGCCTGAATTGATGGCATATATTGTAAAAACCGATAACATTTTCCAAAAACTGATCTGTAGACACTGAAAAGGATACTATAAAGGTAATGTGTGAGAAGTTTCAAGTCATTCTGTTGAGAAATAACCAAATGAGGCTCATTTGAAGATAACAACAGGAATAATAAATACGTTTTAGAGAAAATCATGATCAAAGTTTATATACGTTGGGCTGTAGAATTCAACCTCTAAAAAATTGTCCAGATGGATGAAACCTTGTACATATGAGCTCTCAACTGCCTTCTAATAGATGGCACAAAGGTAAAACCATTATATTACATAGAAACTACAACACTAAGCATTTCATGTGAATCTGGAAAAAACTAGAGAAAAACGTCTTCAGTAATTTGACAAATTTATTGTACACATGTATAGAATAAATGCAGAATGTGTAGACATGATGTACATACTATATATATATATGTACAGTACACTGTCCGCAATGTCTTAGTGTGCCCCTGATTCATAGCTCATATCCTGGGCGTGAGCCCGAGCACGACGTGCCGCAACCGAAGTGTCCTGAACTTGGCGACGAGTCACACAGCGTACAAGGAAGGTGCTCGACAAGGGCAGGCAACACACTGCAGCGTACTATCACGGTTGACAGTTTGCTGTCAACTGTGATAGTACGCTGCAGTGTGCTGTCGCCATCTTCATCAGCAAAACGTGTTGCCCCCATAGACTCGAGAAGTTTGGCATATCCAAACTTCTTCTCCGTGGCTGAAGTGCGTCAGGATGTAGGTGCATGCGAGACCTGGAAGCAAATTATGCTAATATATTTCCTGTTATAGTTATACATTCATTTTATATAGTAACTGAAAACTTACAGACAATGTATGACTCTAGCAATGTAGTTGCATTGCACTTTTGGCAGCAAATATGTTTTTCTTTATATCTATGCCATTGGAAATACTGCACTTCATAATTTGTACTGGATATCACAATGAAGAACTTGTACTAGTAGTACAATATCAAAATTGTCCATAAGTTCATACATAACTGGCACCTGGAGCCTGGATAACAACCCTGGATCAGTAGATGTCTCGGTGGTGACAAGTCAACATCCAACAACGTATGGGGCTGTATGTAATGTAGCAAGATTTATAAGCTAGACTAATGTGACACGATAATAGTATGTCCATAGATATATAATACAACGGTCTGCCATGAGTGTAACTGAGCGTGGAATACTGGAAACTGAACTCACTTCGTTTGCCATTGTCGCAGACGCAGACGACATGACTGAACTCGACGGTGACGCAGAAGGCCGGGGCTTTGCACGTTGTTTTTTCGCAGATCGCGCTAACTGTAGCTGCGCACACCTGCGCTGCTTTGCAGCATTAATCTTAGGTGACGGCATATCGATGACATTACGTCGTTTACTTTCGATAAAGTAACGGAAAACACAGGAGAATAGCTATCGAATAATGTAAACAAACGGGAACGCAAGCGAACAGATGTAGCAACCGGATGTTAGCGCAACCAATCAGTGCGAGGCATTCCCGTATCGAAGCGAGGAAATCCCACCACGTGACGTGGCCTGACCAATCATCGACGCTAATGTTAATTTCTTTGTGTTCTCGTGTGCAAATAGGGGGTCACTAGTAGTCGGGATTATTCGGCCGCATTCGGGGACACTTTGCAATGGTTATACCCATGATGCAGAGCGAAAACAGAGCTCTCCGGTGGTATGCGCCATGATGGAGTTGGTCTACGGGTTCGCATGTAAACGATGTCCGAAAAAGTCATCAAACTCTGATTATTCACGCTTCATTTGACAAAAACAAAGACTTATAACGAGGGACAGTGCACAAAATACATGTTTTGTGACACAAATAAATTTATTTCAGTTGTAGAACTCGCATGAATGGCAAGTTGACTAATTTTTCTACACGAAAATGAGTAAAACGCGAAAATGATTTCCTTCGCAAAATCCGCAAAAAATGCATTATTTTCCGACCCTGGTCTCCCCTTAAAATAATGACCTGGCACTCAGCAGCTGAATATGCAAATGATTTGACAAACGCTGTGTTAGAGTTGATTAAGGATTTAAAGCTATAAGTACGTTCACAATTGGCTTAACTTCGTCTTTCAATCAATATCAAAAGACCAATTTAGAAAGCACATTTACCGTGCCGAACAATATTACGATTCACCAATTCATATGCGGTTGATGAATTAATATTTTGGCGCACCAGTACAGGCAGTAGCTTGGCGTTCATCGCAGCGAAAAGCTAATATTTGTTACGCAATGTTAGCTTACTGATCTTGCCTACTAAGTTGTATTAAAAGGTATTTAACCCATTCTTAAGCAAGGCGTATTTGTGAATTTCAATTGCACTTTACAAGCCGCCAGGCGCCAAAAACAGGCGAACTCACAATCCGCGGAAGCCATGAGCATGACTTGCAGATTGGAAACGATTCGTTTGATGTCAGCGCAAAACAAACAATACCTTGCTCCACATTTACTGTTCCTAAAGTTAAAATTGATCATAATTATAGTCAAAGAAACTTATACCTTTGATAGCATTGGCAGTGCAGAATAAACGTAGTGACGCACCTCACACTTGATTCGTTGCAGTTGTACGTCAACGTTAAATTTATTGTCCGCCAATTAGTCTTTCAATGTACACATGTCGTGGACAAAGACGGGGATAACTTCACACAAAACAATTGACAGTTATTACCGTGTTAATATAGTTTGTCATAGTGCCCATTTCCCCCCTGGCGGCAGAAATTCGGGATCCATGACTGACCGCGTTATAACGAGGCGCGATTGTACCTGGCAGGATACTACCTCAGACATCATATACCTGGTAGAAAACTACCTGATACATCACATACCTGGTAAGAAGCTACCTGAGATGTCATGTACCTGGCAGGAAGCTACCTGAGATGTCATGTACCTGGTAAGAAGCTACCTGAGATGTCATGTACCTGGCAGGAAGCAACCTGAGATGTCATGTACCTGGCAGGAAGCTACCTGAGATGTCATGTACCTGGCAGGAAACTACCCGAGACATCACATACCTGGTAAGAAGCTACCTGAGATGTCATGTACCTGGCAGGAAGCTACTTGAGATGTCATGTACCTGGCAGGAAGCAACCTGAGATGTCATGTACCTGGCAGGAAGCTACCTGAGATGTCATGTACCTGGCAGGAAACTACCTGAGACATCACATACCTGGTAAGAAGCTACCTGAGATGTCATGTACCTGGCAGGAAGCTACCTGAGATATCACATACCTGGTAAGAAGCTACCTGAGATGTCATGTACCTGGCAGGAAGCTACCTGAGATGTCATGTACCTGGCAGGAAGCAACCTGAGATGTCATGTACCTGGCAGGAAGCTACCTGAGATGTCATGTACCTGGCAGGAAACTACCTGAGACATCACATACCTGGTAAGAAGCTACCTGAGATGTCATGTACCTGGCAGGAAGCTACCTGAGATATCATGTACCTGGTAAGAAGCTACCTGAGATGTCATGTACCTGGCAGGAAGCTACCTGATATGTCATGTACCTGGCAGGAAACTACCTGAGACATCACATACCTGGTAAGAAGCTACCTGAGATGTCATGTACCTGGTAGGAAGCTACCTGAGATGTCATGTACCTGGCAGGAAACTACCTGAGATGTCACATACCTGGTAGGAAGCTACCTGAGAGGTCATGTACGTGGCAGGAAGTTACCTGGGATGTCACATACCTGGTAGGAAGCCTGGTCTGTCCCCTGCCTGGTTGTACTCCATGTATTGTGCCTGGGCTGCCAGTTGCTGTTGTTGCTGCATCATCAAACTCCTGGTGTCTGTGACGCTGTGGGGCGACATGGCACTTGGTTCTAAGATCTACAAACACAACAAAGCAACTTAAAACACACAGGAAAGTATCTGGCCATAAATGTCAGTTGTACATGTTTTTTCCATTTGTTCGAGGAATATCACTGCTGCTGCGTTATATGCGGAAATGTGGGCTCTCAAGCAACCTGATGTTCAGGAGACTAGTATGGGCTCAGTCACAGGCCTGGCATTGGGTTGTAGAGTCCACATTTCATTCACTTAAATCGTCAGTGTGCCAAAAACGGCTTGCACACTGGACCCCCTAATAAACGTCATCCATTTGGCCTTTTCATATCTACATTGGTCTCTGTGTTGTTTCTAGCATAAATGTGTAATTATGCTGATAATAACATATGAACAATTACTCAATTTTTTTGATTTAGAAATAGTGTACCTTTTCCACATGGTCTTGGTGTTTTTGGCATGGTAGCCAGGTGTCGTTATGTGGGGGGGTCACATGTTTGGTGACCTGTGGTGTATTGCCCCCACCTATGGGGTTATAGTTTTACCATTAGTATAGTCAGCAGCAGGTAGTCTGGTATTCAGTGTGGCAATTTGCAAAGGCACTTGTTAGTTAAATCAGTTGTACATGTTTTTCCATTTGTTCTAGGAATATCGCTACTGCTGCGTTATATGTGGAAACTCTAGCAGCCTGATGTTCAGGAGACTAGTATGGGCTCAGTCACAGGCTTGGCATTGGGTTGTAGAGTCCACATTTCGTTCACTTAAATTGTGTGCCAAAAAGGGCTTACACACTGAACCCCCTAATAAACGTCATCCATTTGGCCTTTTCATATGTACATTGGTCTCTGTGTTGTTTCTTGTATAAATGTATGTCGGGCCATAAATGTACAAATTGGTATAACAAACATAAATAAAAAGGTTAAGGAAACTCCCATTAAGACATACATGGCGCTAACATAGGAGCCACCATTTCAAGTTAGAAGACTGGTTGTTTCTGCACAAATGAGGGTGGTTGACTTATTATGCATACATGTTATACATGCAAATCTATACACTTTTAGACAGCTCGTAAACTGTGGTGAGATCTCACAAAAAATAAAAACATGGTTACCACGGCATTGCACCTTAGCCTTTCCTAATTATATCCTCATGATCAACAACTCTCTGGCTAGATTAGACCTTTAGTAATTCTTTTAGCTGATTCAGTAACATAAGCACCCACATGAAAAATGGCAAACTTGTCATGTATGCAAAATCGTCATTTCCCGACTCAAGTCCTATAACTAATTTCCCACAGACATCGTCATAACTAATCTGATTGTTTGTCTGTTATTTTCACCAAAATGAAATAAAAAATATGCACAAACAAATTAGCATATCATAGTGAATTCTTGGTACATTTGCTTTGGAGTTTTAAGCAAAGTCAAAGATAATTACAAAATAAATAAAATACTGTGTCACCAGCTATGTCACCAATGACAACCATATAACTCAATCACCACATAACCTATGAAGCTGCAACAATCATTACCCCATCTTGGTACGAGCCATCTACCCCAATCACTCTCACAACCCAGTAATTCCATCACTTACCCTGGACGCTGACTTTGTAAACATGGTTGTGTCAAAGGTCGAGCCCCAGGTGCTCTGACTCAGCAGGGTGCCAGCGCTGCCGTAGGGCACGGCCAGGGGGTGCTGGGGGGTAAGTAGGGTGCTGCTGCTGGAGTCAGGCTGGTGACAAGGCCAGCGAAGGCAGGCGGAAGCATAAGGAAGCAAGAGATTGCGCAGGCATGCATGCAACGTATAAACACAATCATAATGCACACAGGCAAACAAAGTATGGCATCAAGTGAAAACTGAATGCAATGACAAAGCTGTGTATATATTCTGGTGGCTAAGTTGTATAGACAAATATGAGAATTTGTATGTCAAACAATATGGTCCTCACTGTCTGTCCTAAATGGTCCACCCTGGTCTTCATTGTCCAACATGGTCTTTGGTATCTTACATGGTCCTCATTGTCCTACATGGTCTTCACTGTCTTAGATAGTCCTCATAGTCTTACATGGTCTTCATTGTCCTACATGGTCCTCATTGTTCTGCAATGATCATTCCTGTAATAAATGGTCCTCGCAACCCTATATGATCCTCACTGTCTGTCCTACATGGTCCTCACTGTGTCCTGCATGGTCCTCATTGTCCTACCTGGTCCTCACTGTCCTACTTGGTCCTCACTGTCTTACCTGATCCTCACTGTCCTACTTGGTCCTCACTGTCTTACCTGGTCCTCACTGTCTTACCTGGTCCTCACTGTCCTACCTGGTCCTCACAGTCCTACCTGGTCCTCACTGTCCTACCTAGTCCTCACTGTCTTACCTGGTCCTCACTGTCCTACCTGGTCCTCACTGTCTTACCTGGTCCTCACTGTCTTACCTGGTCCTCACTGTCCTACCTGGTCCTCACTGTCTTACCTGATCCTCACTGTCCTACCTGGTCCTCACAGTCCTACCTGGTCCTCACTGTCCTACCTGGCCCTCACTGTCCTACCTGGTCCTCACTGTCCTACCTGGTCCTCACAGTCCTACCTGGTCCTCACTGTTCTACCTGGTCCTCACTGTCCTACCTGGTCCTCACTGTCCTACCTGGTCCTCACTGTCCTACCTGGTCCTCACTGTCCTACCTGGTCCTCACTGTCCTACCTGGTCCTCACTGTCCTACATGACTTAGTGTCTTACTTGGTTCACATAATTACACAAAACAATAACAGTTGTCAACATTATAGAAAAACACAACAGAAACAAAACCACATTAAAACCAACACATGCTGGTCCTTGGCAATGCTGGGCAAGAAGAAGTTTGTGTAGAATGTTGGTGTCTGTTTTGTATTACAAGCTCAATGTGCAAACACCTATAAATTGTTATGTTTAAGTCTGGTGCATTTTGTCACAAAGTGGTTTGTATAGAATTTAATCAGGCTTTAGAACAGTGGTTTTGTATACAAAGTATGGTTGATGGGATGGTGCTGCCATCTCTGGTATGTATTGTCGCGGAGGTATACGCTGGTGCCCTCTGGCGATTAAGGCGTGTAACGTTTTAACTGCCGACGAGTCGGATTTAATTAATTTCATTTGTAGCGTACACCACTAATTCTACGGTTAGGTATACCAAATTTGGTACCAGTAGAAATTATTTAACATGACTGGTAATATGGTGACCTTGCAAACTACTTATGTTGTGGTTATAAGAAGATTATATTATGAACTTATAAAAGTTGTTTACAGAAATGTAGGTGTGAAAAACACTAGGGTCACACCTAGCTTATGAATAGAGTGCGTGTTTTATTAAAATTATGGATTAATTCATAAGAGTTGGAATGTACGATGAATATTGTGGTATCCGGCTCGATACAGGGAATCCACTGATATTAATTATGTAAGTAATTCACGTAAGTTACAGATTGAATGAGCACTTATATAGCCAAACGTTTAGCTCGCAAAATATATTTTAAACTCAGCGAGTTGAATGGATTGCTTCAAAGTGTGAATGGTTTCGGGAGCCGGTTTTTGAAGCGACTTTAATTTGTATTATGTGTTGTAATTGGTCAGACTAACTTCCAGCCATCAAGCTATATAAGGGCAGGACGGCCATTCGAGGCCAGACGAACATTTGAGCAGAAGAAAGTGTTGCACTCTCGTCTCCAGGAATTGGGCTGAAATGTGTGTCCGCCCAACGCCTGTAGTAAATACTTCTACGATTTCAACAGTACTGATTAGTTGTGAGATGCTGCACTTGTCACGCGTTGAAGAAGACTGAGCGATAACCGACTGCAGTTCCGTTTTGACGTGATCTTCGAATGCGAGGCCACCACCGTTTCGTCTGCTAGCTGTCGTAACACAGACTCCGTGACAGACCTTCTCGACATCGCCGAAGTCGTGACATTGTTTCCGTGTTGTCGCCTGGTGATTCGCGTGGGATCGACAAGGCAAATCTACCGTCTACTTGATCGCCCGAGTCGCCTGCTTTCATCTACGTGAATTCGTTCGCCGAACGCTGAGCGACTTTCGACTTCGTCCTGACATCTCGCTGAACGCGATCGATGCGAACGTTGACATTCGCACATCACGAGACATTCATTGGTTACAGTTCATAGACTTTATAACGGTGTATACCCATCTTCATGTAAGTGACCAGCTGTTTAAATTGTCTCCCATGTAATTTCGTATTTTGGATGCATACTCGTCGAGTACAATGTATGGTGTTATAAATATAATGTCATAGCAGAGTAACGGTTGGCCATCTTTCACTGAACCGCATATGTTTATGTTGTATTAAATGGGAACGCCAGTTGGCTTCTCGTACATATATATCTGATGTCATGTTATGTCTCTCGTTCACTCCGAATCCTAGTGCACCTGAACCTATAACTTGCTATGTCAAATCGGGTACCGCCAATTTATTAATACTTACACTCGATTTTGTGACACATTTTACTGTTAATTAATAATAATATAATAACTTTTATCTGATGTTTCTAAAGATGGGAATCTAAAAAGACTAATTTTGGCAGAGCATAAGTCATCAAATAACTACTACTACTTGTGCAGCAACTACATTTGAAATATACTGGTAATGAGTGGAAGAAATTACTACTACGACTACTATAAATGTTGCGACCCCATGCCGACTACTGCAATGCAGTAACCATCCACCTTTTTCTATATGACTACAACAACTACAACATGTGGGTATGACTCACCCTGACTGAGTGTAAGAGAGACATGACTCGTTCCATTTTCGCTGTTTCTTCTGCCTTGAATATGTCTCTAGCGGTGTTCACGCGAGACCTCGCCGTCTCCAGCCTGGTGGACACAGTCAGTCCACATTAAAGCATGTTGTAGTTGTCAGAAACGTTTACAGAACCATAAAGACAGTTTCTGCAAAACTGTTGATTCCTGCTGGTCAATAAGGTACACACGTCACTTCGTACATAAATTATAATGCGTAACAATTATGCTGCCTGATGAGGTGAACCAATGTGGAAATATTCGTCAAAAGATTGGCATAATGTTTAATTTTACTGAATCTAAATCCTATATCATATCAAACTTTGCAAGAGTGTATTTTTCTTGGCATCACTATGACTTACGTAATTTAAAATGTTTTTAGCATTATAATATTTAGCTAAAATTTAAACATGTGAAGTACATTATTTCCATCATCAACACGACGCAAGGAGGGACTTATTGCTACATCACTTCATCATACGTTTCTTTCACCTGTTTTTACCTTAAAGAGCCATTGGATCCTTGCAGCATGTAAATGATACAGCCTGTATATAGACTTTGTAGTTTCACCAACGGAGAACTACACAGAAACAAAAGTGACTGATACTGTGTTATAGTTAAGTCTCCAAACACGTGTTTCAGGAATATGTATATGAATAAATAAACATAGAGAATTAAATATAGTTCAATCACAAAGACGTACTCTTCATTATCAGACTTGATGGCAGAAGCCTTGAGTTCCGGTGATCTTGCTCTGTCTCCACTCTCCATTCCTACGTCCTTCTGGGCCACTGAACCACATCAACAACACTCATTTCAGAACAGAATCTTGTTAATAATATCTGAGATATAACATACCATATATAGGCTGAATTATACACATTTAAGAAACAAGTACAGGCTGTTAATAATGTTTACCTTAACCATTATATAATATATTTATTCTTGCCAAAGTTTCTGTTAAAATGTTTCTTTATTATTTATAGCTTTATTTAGTTAGGTTTTATTTCAAATATTTAATTAAGTATACATTTAAGTAGTGGTCCCTTTAATAAATTAATCTTACTAGTTTTAACAAAGTTCTATAAGTATTGTGTATATCTTGTGTACCTGTGAATTAAATCACAAATAAGCTTTCAAAGTTACAAAAAAATTGTAAATCATTATTATAAGGAAACATTTGATTGCAAGGGAAGTTTTTGCATGGTACAGTGGAACTTCCCTAATAAGGTCAGCCTCAGAACTGGGCCAAAGTGACCTGAGTAGCAAGGTGACCTGAGTAGCAAGGTGACCTGAGTAGCAAGGTGATCATCCTAGCACGACAAATGTTCTATACTGTTATGAAAATAATTTGGAACTGTCCCAACATACACATTCGGTACACAGAGATGCAACAATCAACGACGTTATGACTGACCTTCATGGTCAAACTTGTACACCAGCACTGGCTGGTTGTCTCCGAATGCACAGAAGGCCACTATGTGGTCAAGTGGGTGAAACTGGACATCAGAGACGGGTGACCGGTAGCCCAACTCTGTGTAGACGGCCACCTGGTCACCTGTAACATAACACAGACTTGTGTAGACATAACTAGGGCCGAAACACACCTTTCTCACAAAGTACCACAGACTACTATGTCAGCTTCTTTATTTTATAAATAGTTATCTTTCTGAGATTGACTAACTCTTTTGTATTGATGCGCCTCTGAGCTTGGTTTCAGAAGATTTAGGCATAAAAGAAGTTATCTTATTATTATTATAAATGATTTACTACAATCTCACTTCATGGGAATATCACATGAACAATTCAACATGAGTTTTCAAACACTCAGTTGTTTCAGCACTTGACAAAACAATCACAAGAATTTTTTAGCTGTCAAAATGCTCTGTTGACTCACATCGCTGCTTTTTTCACTGCATCAGACAATACTGTGCATCTGTTTATTAAATAGGAAAAGATTATGTCACCTATAGTGTTATGAAACATTTTCCAAACACAACATAAAAATGTCAAGAACAAATTTGTAAAAAAACAAACTGCACAGGTACAATTATTTTTAATCATATCTATATAATCTAGGAAGTTAAGAAATCTAAAAATGCAGTTATGAGACGGGGCTGGTTTCATGAACCAGCTAAGAACGTTCTTAACACTAACAAGATTGTCATAGTAAATGAAAATTTATTTCAATAAACAAACATAGGAGTTTGCACAAACATGTGACGCTAAATAATTGCGTAACTTTAAGAATGCTTCATGAAACTGGCCCCTGATGTACAAATGAATTCCCTATGTATAGTCGTGTCCAAGATCGACAAACCTGTCTCTGTGTTCCACACGTAGGCACAGCTGTCCTCACTGCCGGCGAACACAAAGCTACCACAGGGGGTGAATGTGCTGTGGATGAGTTCGCGGAAGTTCAACCCGCCAAAGAACTTCTGCATCGTCATGCCTGATCCGCCACTGAAACATCACACTCCACATCAGGTCGTCTGGTAAACACAACACTCCACATCAGGTCGTCTGGTAAACACAAAACTCCACATCAGGTCGTCTGGTAAACACAAAACTCCACATCAGGTCGTCTGGTAAACACAAAACTCCACATCAGGTCGTCTGGTAAACACAAAACTCCACATCAGGTCGTCTTGTAAACACAAAACTCCACATCAGGTCGTCTTGTAAACACAACACTCCACATCAGGTCGTCTGGTAAACACAACACTCCACATCAGGTCGTCTGGTAAACACAAAACTCCACATCAGGTCGTCTTGTAAACACAACACTCCACATCAGGGCATTTGGTAAACACAACACTCCACATCAGGTCATCTTGTAAATACAACACTCCACATCAGGTTGTCTGGTAAACACAACACTCCACATCAGGTTGTCTGGTAAACACAACACTCCACATCAGGTTGTCTGGTAAACACAACACTCCACATCAGGTTGTCTGGTAAACTTACAAATTCAACCACTAATCTATATATATATACTCAGAAGACAATATATATATATATGTATATATACACTCACTGGATTTTAAAACATTAAATAAATAAATGTAAATGAAGATGCCATGTTTGCCTCAATTTCATTTTTTCGTTTGGTAGATTAGGTGACACATTATCAGTGACTGTCGTATAAAAGTATCATTATGATGGTAAATAGGTTACTGGTATGAACCGGTAAGACTCGCCTTAAAAACAAACATTCTGTTGTATCAGAAGCTTATACTATTGGAGTGTAGCAGGACAATATATAGGTCCATTTGGGTTGTATTTAATTCCCACAAGTTACGGCTGTAGTTGAAATAATAAACATTCAGTCAACCACAGTGACGTAGAACAGCATACGTTATCATTTCTCTACATTCATTAAAATGCACTAATTTCTTTAATCGTGTGACTAGAAAACTGATCACCCCTTCCAACCAACGAGACAAACAAAATAAATATGCCAATATCCCTGGATGTGTACACGTTAAATTATGTAGCAGATATATATATATATATATAGATATAGGTATAGATAAATGAGTTATGTACATGCGAAGGTCAAACATGCGGACGACGTTGTCTCGACTGTGAACCAACAACCGGTTGTTGTTAGGATGAACCTCCAGACTGCTGACAGCAACACCCTGCAGCACACACATCACATCATAAGACTGACATCACATTACAGCACAGACATTGCATTACAAGACAGACATGTCACATTATAGCTCATACGTCACATTACAACACGTACATAACATTACAACAAAAACATCACATTATTGTAGCACATATATCACACTATAATACAGATGCTACATTACAAGACACAACAACACATTACATACATCACAGTACAACACATACGTCACATTACATGACAGACATCACAGTACAACACATACGTCACATTACACGACAGACATCACAGTACAACACATACATCACATTACATGACAGACATCACAGTACAACACATACGTCACATTACACGACAGACATCACAGTACAACACATACATCACATTACATGACAGACATCACAGTACAACACATACGTAACATTACATGACAGACATCACATTACAACACACATACCAAGAATCCAACAGGCAGTAGACAAACAATTGATAATAAACATTTTATTTATGACACACTGACAGTACATATGACACACAGACAGTGCATATGCCACACTGACAGTACATATGCCACACTGACAGTACATATGCCACACTGACAGTACATATGCCACACGCACAGTACATATGCCACACTGACAGTACATGTGCCACACTGACAGTACATGTGCCACACTGACAGTACATATGCCACACAGACAGTACATATGCCACTCTGACAGTACATATGCCACACTGACAGTACATATGCCACACTGACAGTACATATGCCACACTGACAGTACATATGCCACACTGACAGTGCATATGCCACACTGACAGTACATATGCCACACTGACAGTGCATATGCCACACTGACAGTACATATGCCACACTGACAGTACATGTGCCACACTGACAGTACATATGCCACACTGACAGTACATATGCCACACTGACAGTACATATGCCACACTGACAGTACATATGCCACACGTACAGTACCTCTAAGTCTTTGTCTTTTAGCTGTTTGTTCAGAGTCCAGTCTCGAAGCAAACCTGTCAATAGGAACACCTAATACAAGCGTCTTATAATACAACAGCTACTGCAATTTCACGGCACAGAAAAGCCAGAATGTTGCCATGTTTAATTCTGCAGCAGGATTCTGATACAAAAACAAGGCATTTCAAATGGCAGGTTATATCCAATCTCCAAAAATATTTATATTAATAGGAACGATTGGTCACATATTTTTGCTACTTGTTATGACAAATGGTCATTACAGATAATTAGATTGTTATTTATTAATTCTGTCTGACCTGGTGAGTATTTTGTTTACTCATGACTCTTCAATTTATTGTTTTATTGCTGATGTCATAGAAATACAAAATGATCTTTACCAACAATAGTTTATTGTGTTTTCCTGTAGCAAATAAACTCAGCATTCTGCCAAATTGTTCAGAATTAAAACATATTTTGATGAGTTGTCTCATCAGAAGCTCCACTGACATTGAATTTGTTGGTGCCTTTTGGGTCAATTACAAATCAGCTGACAGCCTGCAGCAGTCTTGTGATAGCGGGGTACACACCCTTGCTGGATGGCAGCTCAGTAACGTAGACGTTCCACATGTAGATGACACCGACACTGTCAGCTGAGAAGAGTCGTTTGCCGTCGCTGTCGAAGCACACAGTGTTGATGAAGCTGTGGTGTTGATCCAACTCTTGAAGCAACTGTAAGAAACAGGTTCGTATTTTCCTATTTTATTGTAAATACAGCCGAGCTTTGAGAACACATGAAGCCTTCCTCTTTTTAATTGTCTTGCTGAGACAACATGGACACGCACGCACGTACTCACACACATCCATGTGAATACATGTACAGACATGCAAACACACATAGATGGATGCACACACTCACTTGCTTAAAAACATACAGGACTCTCTACAATGATTTCTTCTTGTAACTCTGCAGACAAGCAAAGACAGACATCTCAATCCTACAGATGTCCTTCCTACACAGTTTCTGCTACAGTGCAACGCGCTTATAACGAACACGTATACAACGAATTGACGGATATAATGTAACAATTTCTTACATACAGATTTTTTCTCTACCTTTTCCATTATAAGCGTTCACGCATATTACGAACACGGGTATAACGAATTCACAGTTATTATGAACACCTTTTTCCGAAGTAGTTACCGTGGCTCCATCCCTCCACAGTTCGTGTTTTAGTGGGCTTGGACACAGGGTGCTCGCCATGTGTTTACATCATATTTCGTTACTTTTTCACAGAGGGTGGTCTGCGATCTTATACTATAACTACACTTAATAGTAACATTTGTAACTGTTTTATGTGTCATCTCAATAAATGTTACACAACAAAATATCTTTGCGTTTGATAGACACCTGACAAATAGTTTAAAAACTGTCACATACAACACTGCCACCTAGCGGGCAAACGTGAACTTGCATATAATTAATTCACGGATATAAAAAACTTGTTAGCTACCCACAAAGTAGTTCGTTATAAGCGCGTTGCTCTGTATTACACTTCCACAAATATGTAGAATAAATCTATGATAATTTCCTTTTTTGGTAATTAAATGCAACAAAACACCATTCGACGGCAAAAATGAAAAATAATTATCTCGTATTTACCTCCCCACTTGAAGAGTTGCCCTGGACACTCCAGATCCGTAGGATGTGATCGTAGCACCCCGTCACGACAACCTTGGTGACGCGGGGGTGGAATTTGGCCGTGTACACGTACGTAGGATGGGGCAACACCTTCATGGAGGGGGCAGATGGCTTCGCTACATTCCATACCCTAAACACAAGCAAGATACATTTTATATCTGTACATAGATAATGGAACATAGCAGAGCAACTCAAACAAAATATATACTGCAAAGACATCAAAATCAGACTGGGTGAGCAAATGATTCTTTGATGTCATTAATGTTCCCTGGCATGCCATGAACATAAAGATCACTTGTTGAAGGTACAGAGTGGTTGTCTGGTACATTTGATACAGGATATTCGGTAGATTACAATCTAAAACATTCGTTAGAAAATCAGACCCATAATCAAGATCTTCTTCGTCCCCTTGCACCTTTGCGAGGTGGGGTCCGTGTCAGTTAATTTGTAGCTTCTTTTGCAGTTTTTGTTAATCTCTCTCTGTCGTTCACAATTATCTTCCATTCTTGGCTGTTCACACCCACCCTCCCAAGGTCCTGTTTCAAGCTTTCATTCCATCCCAGCTTTGGTCTTCTTCTTTGCATTTGCCGCCCTCTTCTGCTTTCCATGCTCTTGACAGTCTGTCTTCGCTCTTTGCACATGTCCTGACCATCTCATTCGGTTTCCAATAACTTTCGTCTTTAGGTATTTTTTCATGCCAACCTCTTCTCTCAGTTCCATCATCTTCCTTCTGTCTCCTTGGGATACTCTACGTATTCTTTTGACACAGTTGTTTTCTGCTACCTGTAATTTCTTCTCTGTCAGTGCCAGTCTCCCCATAATCAACATAAACTCTTCTGGCTGCCTAGATAATTATATATACTTGAATGTGCTTAAGTGATAGGTGCTGACTGGTGATGATGGGTGATGACTGGTGATGATAGGTGCTGACTGGTAATGATGGGTGATGACTGGTGATGATGAATGATGACATATGATGACAGATGACAATCATGACATGTGACACTATGTACCTGACAGTGGCATCGGCTGAAGCAGACACCAGCTGCTTGTCCTTCTTTGACCAACACAGGTCATAGGTCATGCCAAAATGACCCTGCAGCTGACCTTTGACCTCACCAGAAGGAATCTGAAAAGTCAAAATATAATCGTTTTAATACCTAACAAACGTTTCAATAAAATGTCCGTTTATTCATAGACACATAATTTTGAGTGAAACACAATATTGTACAATAATGTAGTAATAGTATCCCGAGCTATCACACCTACATATAATATACTAATATTGGGGTACTGTAAATTAATTTCCTCCCCGGCATCGAGGTTCAGTCACCTCTTTCTATGTTCATTTGTTTCCTTGGACCAGTGGCCTCTAATCTACCTATATACACAGTTACTTATTGGCTTTGCCACCAGTCAGCAAATGAGAAAACTGTAGCGGTTGGTGACTCTCCAGATGGCGCCACTGTGAATGGGTTTTAAATACAAATACATTCACTGGTTTGTTGCTCTATGGATGGGTGTCAGCTAGTACATCACTAACATTTCAACCATGTAAAACTTTACACTGAACAAGAGGACTGACCACAGTCATTGTCACATTCCATAGTGACCACTAGGCTCATAGGATCAACCACTTACAGTGGCAACTTCCACAGTCACAAGCAGAGAAAGGTACTGATACTTACCTCATACAAAGTTATGGGGTAGCCATCTTTGTCATGGCAACCACATGCCAATGTCCTGAAAGCAGCATAATATACATAACAAGTTAAAATACAGATATATTTTAATGTTGTCTTTAAATTTGTCTTTATTTATGAGATTACAGCACTGAAGTGTATTAACACATGTATGATGTTAAGTGGTTGATTAATTTAAATTACACATTTTAATGCAGTGGAAATATGGCTTAATTATGTTCCTGCCAAAATATTTTATTCTACTAAATGATTGAACCTTTTATTACGGGTTCTGATGGAGTCCATTTTGCTCTTACATACCAAGATACAGAGGCCATTGATGCAAAATAAATCTCATAGAGATGACTATTATACTGCTGTCTGACATTGAGAAGCTGACAGAATTGGTCAAGTTCGAGGAATTATGGGGGACTGGTTGCAACATGTCTCTAAACTATTTCTGTTATAGAAACAACAAATCATCATGAAAATAGTGAAAAACAAAACAAAAAAGAAACACAAGAATTAAAATAACTATCAAATATGTCGCACACTTCCCTCAAGGGGGGTTGACAGCAACCAGTTAAATTAATATGTAGGCCTACTTATTTTATATTATTATCATTTAAACCAACTGGTTACAGCCTTAATTGGCTCCGCTGTCAGCCTGGAATCGTATATTATATCACCGAGTGTTATACTTGTTTGATTATGTTTATATGTACGATTTATATTATTCCAAAAATAAACTCTATCTATCTATCTAATTGTAGGATACTTACTTGCCATCATGAGAAAAGCGAATGATGAAGCAGCCACCGCCCCCTGCTGGCAGATTCAAAGTGAGGCAGTTCGGCACTCTACACAGCTGACCTGACAGTCGAGTCCACTGGGACGGCTCCACTTGGGCCAGTGACGACCTGAATCACATGGGAATATCAAGACACATTGTTAAAATATAATCACATATTTTAATAACAGGAAAACTGTTATATTTGTCAGTTTAATTTACAGTATTTATCTCTGAAACAAAACAGATGACAACAATCATTTGTGGGTGGAATGGGGGCCAGGGGATGCTCACAGTAGTTTTCTGTGATAAGAATAAATTAAAGAAATACTGATAAACCATAGTTGTGAGGATTATTAAAACAGGCACAACGACATGAACAATGGCCAGATTATAATTATCCCAGTGTTCTCCAATAATAGTTATGACTATTAAACAAAGATTACCTAATGATGCAATGTTCATCAATAATACTGATAGCAGTTCAAACTGATTACGTGGAAAGGGCCTGTGTACTAAATGTCAAATAATTATTACAACTCTGTTGTAAATTTATGCTTTACAATTACTTACAGTACATTTCATTCTTTTAAATGTATCAGCAACAGTAACACAACCTCGATGATTTTGCTAATTTTGACCATTGGATATAATTACAGTTACAATTACCTGTTTCTTGACGTTTCCTCCAGTTTTTGACTTAACTGGTTGAACTCGACAGTTCCCCTCTCCTGCAAATGTAGTCAGCCACAGACTTAGACGTATTCCTTAGAACCTGTCACAACTCTTAATCATAATGGCCTAAATCCTATTACAAAGTAGACAGGTACAATAATGTGATAATGATAATGTAAATCTTCCACAGCAACAACTTTCTAACAAGATAGTATTAGTTGGTTCTTAAAACCATATCATAATTATAATAAATTATGTTAGAAAAATATTGTAAAAATATAATAAGGAAGTGCACCCTACCCCTTGTGTGGCAAACATGGACCTCGCAGCCGGCTCTATTTCTTTTGGTGGAATGATACCTTTAATGGTGACATACAGCGTAGCGGGATACTTGTTTAGACGATATCGCTTCCACCACTGATAGACCTGAAGAACAGCACTCAATGTTATGTATGTCCTATGTTCCACAATTGTAGAATGAGTATATAAACTGCATATTTAGTTGTGTGTTTATATATGTATGTGTATTTACATGTATATATATACACACACACATACAGATTATAATACATACACGCATTCACACACAAGTGCACACACACACGATACACATACACAATATACACACACACGATATCAATATACACGCAAAACACACATGACGCACAATACAATGATCAAAAACGTCAATGACTAAACTTGTTCAACTCAGTGTAATGTAATAACTGTAATGGAATCCAAGCCATACGTCAAACATAAATTAATTCAAACGGTGCTAACATCAGAACAACTAAACATGTGATTCTTTCACAACACAAATGGAGTGTACATTATTACACAGTCACGTAACAAACACAGCTACAAGTCGACATACATCGACGGTGTCTGCGCATGGGTGGTAGCGTGTTGGTGCTTCAAACAGCTGCAGTCGTAACCTGCGACCTGTGTTCTGCGCATCTGTGTCACTCACAACCTGCAACAACCAAAACTCATCATCATTCACATATAGTTTTAGTTATTTTTATTTACAGTCACTTTATCACATATGGAAAAAACAGTAATATAGATCTGTCACTGGAATAACCACAGGATGACTTAGTGACTGTTACTAAAGGTGATATAGTTTCACTTCTCATGAAAGGTATAGAGGCATCTTATATATAATCTACAACACATTCTACGACATAAATCTGATAAGGGAAAATGTAACCGTAACGCTATATACAAATGTGATTGACTCGGACAAGAGATGAGAGAGAGTGACCTTGAGGAAGGCCCAGGCGATCCTATGCCAGCCTCCGTCTCCGCTGGCTGCATTCCATTTCTCACTCGCTCGGTGCATGCTCACAAAGTCCAGGATCTGAAACAACACCACACACTGGCCTGGTCACATCGTATATAAATATATATATACGTAATGTACCGGGTAGATATACACTGCATATAGTGGCCAATATACAATATGTACATTACTTTCGCCTTCATCCGGTTGTGATCCACAAAAGACAGCAGATGCCTACTTAAACAGAAATTAAAACACAGTCGTATGCATCAACAGGTTACAAAGAGCATAAGTAAAACAAATACGGAAGTTAGCAAGAAATAATAGTTGGCCCCTTATATTTCATTTTCACACTACAGTAGATGGATGCTCATGTCACACTTGCAGCACATTATTTAAATTATCTTTGTAGGTTTTGAAGTAATTTTGCAATGTTCTCTGTCACACTCACCTCAAAGAATAATATGACTCTAGGATTTTTCTGGATGAAGTAATTATAGTTCTCATTAAATACCAGCAGCTCCTCCCAGATAGGTAGAGTCGACCTGGACAACAAACACACAGGTGAAAGGGAGTCAAAACAGTTAACAGGTCCTCCCAGATAGGTAGAGTCGACCTGGACAACAAACACACAGGTGTAAGGGAGTCAAAACAGTTAACAGGTCCTCCCAGATAGGGAGAGTCGACCTGGACAACAAACTCACAGGTGTAAGGGAGTCAAAACAGTTAACAGGTCCTCCCAGATAGGTAGAGTCGACCTGGACAACAAACACACAGGTGTAAGGGAGTCAAAACAGTTAACAGGTCCTCCCAGGTAGGTAGAGTCGACCTGGACAACAAACACACTGGTGTAAGGGAGTCAAAACAGTAAACAGGTCCTCCCAGACAGGTAGAGTCGACGTGGACAACAAACACACTGGTGTAAGGGAGTCAAAACAGTTAACAGGTCCTCCCAGATAGGTAGAGTCGACGTGGACAACAAACACACTGGTGTAAGGGAGTCAAAACAGTTAACAGGTCCTCCCAGATAGGGAGAGTCGACCTGGACAACAAACACACTGGTGTAAGGGAGTCAAAACAGTTAACAAGGGAGTGGACAACAAACACACTGGTGTAAGGGAGTTAACAGGTCCTCCCCTCCCAGACAACAAACACACTGGTGTAAGGGAGTCAAAACAGTTAACAGGTCCTCCCAGATAGGGTGAGTCGACCTGGACAACAAACACACTGGTGTAAGGGAGTCAAAACAGTTAACAGGTCCTCCCAGATAGGTAGCGTTGACCTGGACAACAAACACACTGGTGTAAGGGAGTCAAAACAGTAAACAGGTCCTCCCAGACAGGTAGAGTCGACCTAGACAACAAACACACTGGTGTAAGGGAGTCAAAACAGTTAACAGGTCCTCCCAGATAGGTAGGGTCGACCTGGACAACAAACACACAGGTGTAAGGGAGTCAAAACAGTTAACAGGTCCTCCCAGATAGGTAGGGTCAACCTGGAAAACAAACACACAGGTGTAAGGGAGTCAAAACAGTTAACACGTCCTCCCAGATAGGTAGGGTCAACCTGGAAAACAAACACACAGGTGTAAGGGAGTCAAAACAGTTAACAGGTCCTCCCAGATAGGTAGGGTCAACCTGGACAACAAACACACAGGTGTAAGGGAGTCAAAACAGTTAACACGTCCTCCCAGATAGGTAGGGTCAACCTGGAAAACAAACACACTGGTGTAAGGGAGTCAAAACAGTTAACAGGTCCTCCCAGATAAGTAGAGTCGACCTGGACAACAAACACACAGGTGTGAGGGAGTCAAAACAGTTAACAGGTCCTCCCAGATAGGTAGAGTCGACATGGACAACAAACACACAGGTGTGAGGGAGTCAAAACAGTTAACAGGTCCTCCCAGATAGGTAGAGTCGACCTGGACAACAAACACACAGGTGTGAGGGAGTCAAAACAGTTAACAGGTCCTCCCAGATAGGTAGAGTCGACCTGGCCAACAAACTCACAGGTGTAAGGGAGTCAAAACAGTTAACAGGTCCTCCCAGATAGGTAGAGTCGAATTGGACAACAAACACACAGGTGTGAGGGAGTCAAAACAGTTAACAGGTCCTCCCAGATAGGTAGAGTCAACCTGGACAACAAACACACAGGTGTGAGGGAGTCAAAACAGTTAACAGGTCCTCCCAGATAGGTAGAGTCGACATGGACAACAAACACACAGGTGTGAGGGAGTCAAAACAGTTAACAGGTCCTCCCAGATAGGTAGAGTCGACCTGGACAACAAACTCACAGGTGTAAGGGAGTCAAAACAGTTAACAGGTCCTCCCAGATAGGTAGAGTCGACCTGGACAACAAACACACAGGTGTGAGGGAGTCAAAACAGTTAACAGGTCCTCCCAGATAGGTAGAGTCGACCTGGACAACAAACTCACAGATGTAAGGGAGTCAAAACAGTTAACAGGTCCTCCCAGATAGGTAGAGTCGACGTGGACAACAAACACACTGGTGTAAGGGAGTCAAAACAGTTAACAGGTCCTCCCAGATAGGTAGAGTCGACCTGGACAACAAACACACAGGTGTGAGGGAGTCAAAACAGTTAACAGGTCCTCCCAGATAGGTAGAGTCGACCTGGACAACAAACTCACAGATGTAAGGGAGTCAAAACAGTTAACAGGTCCTCCCAGATAGGTAGAGTCGACGTGGACAACAAACACACTGGTGTAAGGGAGTCAAAACAGTTAACAGGTCCTCCCAGATAGGTAGAGTCGACGTGGACAACAAACACACAGGTGTAAGGGAGTCAAAACAGTTAACAGAAAATCAAGGCTTTGATAAACAGACGTGCATAATTATATTGTTATTCGTATGTATTTATTCTAGCAATCCAGTTTGATGTTTTGTAATGCAGAATGTGCTATACACGTGACTTATTCCACTACAATTTCAGCAACATTGCTTCAAGTGGACATTGCTTCAAGTGGACATTGCTTCAAGTGGACATTGCTTCAAGTGGACATTGCTTCAAGTGGACATTGCTTCAAGTGGACATTGAGGTTAACTTATTATTAACAATCTAAAATGTGATGCTGTGAACATCATGAAATCTAACAATGTACAGGTATTTATTATGGTTCTGAAATTAACTGTCCTGAAGAATGTACAGGATTGTATATGTAGTATTCACTTACTTTTTATAAAAATGGATGGTCAATCTAGTATGTGTAGAAACAGTTCATTAACATTTAATCTGGGTGAGTTGTAGCATATTTGTTTCCATGTTTGTTTCCAGGAGTGAGTGAGTGAGTGAGTGAGTGAGTGAGTGAGTGAGTGAGTGCGTGCGTGATTTAGTGAGTGAGTGTGTGCGTGCATGCGAACGAGTGAATGAGTGAGTGAGTGAGTGAGTCACATACATGTTCTGCTTGAAGTCAAATGGTTGAGTCATAATAGGCAGGATGATGTCAATGTTATTCCTGTCTTTCTCATAAAATGATGTCACTGGCCGGTTTCTGAAATTTAATAATCACAATAAAACCACTCTCGTTACTGCAGGTGGAAACGTTACGTGTTTTAACAAAGCATATTTTGTATATATGTATGTATAAATAATGACATTGTGCCTGGCCCATGGTACGTTTTATTATTATCACGGATATTTGTCAAATTCAGACTAAAATAGCATGTGAATAATTTTGCATCAACACCCTTTTCATCCTCTCATGACCCTACACCCCCAACATAGACACCCCCACCCATGTTCCCCCCACATCACAGTCACATGTAGGGTGAGAAGATCAACAGTTACCGTGCAGTACCATCAACTGAGAAAACTAGAGATTAGGTCAACCTGCAACTGTTTCAAAACTTGGGCAATTTCGTTCCCCCAGTTTGCCAATGTCTATCAGAACAGCCATTGAAGTTGTTGGTTCCTTCTTCTTCTGTTGTACGACCACCAACATTTGTTGATGATTCCTTCGTATAGTGTTTTAAGAATGAGTCCTCCGCTCAGTCAGTCCACAACAGGTTTTTTCCATTTCCCCGCCTGGGATGTTTAACTTCCCCTAGCACAGACACCAGAAAGAAGGAACCTACAGCTTATAGCCTCTCTTCCAAAAGACACCAGAAAGAAGGAACCTACAGCTTATAGCCTCTCTTCCAAAAGACACCAGAAAGAAGGAACCTACAGCTTATAGCCTCTCTTCCAAAAGACACCAGAAAGAAGGAACCTACAGCTTATAGCCTCTCTTCCAAAAGACACCAGAAAGAAGGAACCTACAGCTTATAGCCTCTCTTCCAAAAGACACCAGAAAGAAGGAACCTACAGCTTATAGCCTCTCTTCCAAAAGACACCAGAAAGAAGGAACCTACAGCTTATAGCCTCTCTTCCGAAAGACACCGGCAATATAGGGTGAACAAAATGGCCCAAGTTTTGAAATGGCAGCCGAACCAGTACTGAACCACCACCCGGAGGCACCAGGGTTCAAAACCTGTCCCCTCCAAATGACAGTCCAGCACTCTAACTGCTTACTACTTCTGCCTTGTACCTTAACATTTCATGAATTCACATAACTAGTGATGCCTATTTGTAAAACTCACTAAAAATAAATAATGTGCTAGCTCCAGAAAAGGGCTGTCCGGAGTATATATCATAAGACATAGGACTCCACCCATGACAACCAACACATCTTAACTGTACACCTGCAGGTTTTGTTGCCTTGTTCTGATTCACCTTGATATTTTCACCCCAGTCACCCCGTCTTCATCCCTGCCACCTACATCATAGTACCATACCTCCCTGACACCCCAACCCTGACACCCCTATCCTACACATCCTCAGCCCTGCCCTGCACACCTCTGGTGCCTCTACTCCCCGACACACCTACCCCCACCCCCTCACACTCACTGGTGTTGTTTCTTCAGCAGTGTGCCCGTGTCCTCGTTGACAACATGGACTCTGACGACAGGATGGGAGATGATGAAGTCAGTCTTGAGTTTGTCTGTACGGTGGATGGTCACCGCAAACACCTCCCCACTGTCTGGAATCTCAGGCACCTCTGTTGAGTCACTCATGGCTGTGTCCCTGTCTGTTACTGTACGGGGAGTGCACAGGTAATGTACAGGTTATATACAGGTAAGACACAGAAAATACACAAGTTATATACAGGTAAGACACAGAAAATACACAGGTTATACACAGGTAAGACACAGAAAATACACAAGTTATATACAGGTAAGACACAGAAAATACACAGGTTATACACAGATATACAGGTAAGACACAGAAAATGCACAGGTTATACACAGGTAAGACACAAAAAATGCGCAGATTATACACAGGTAAGACACAGAAAATACACAGGTTATACACAGGTAAGACACAGAAAATACACAGGTTATACACAGATATACAGGTAAGACACAGAAAATGCACAGGTTATACACAGGTAAGACACAAAAAATGCGCAGATTATACACAGGTAAGCACAGACCTGGGTTCAATTCACTTTTATAAATTCCAATTCAATACCAGTTTCACTGTATTTACCAACGATCAATTCCAATTCAATTCAATGTACTCACAAAAAGGGATCGATTCCAATTAAATTAAATTATAAATTCATTTTGATTCAATTCCAATTCAATTATAATTCAAGTCGACAACAATAGCTGTTTTGTTGTAAATTATTAAGTTTCTGCACATTGATGGGCAATGAAGCCCCAGTGAAAATCCACTGTAGCAAACAATAGCCTTTTAATTTGTTTAATTAAGCATAAGCCAGAAAGTCCATAATAAAATGCCTGCCCTGTTCTCAGAAGAGACAGTGCTAAGCACACCTTGTGCCAAGTATGGCAATCCGAGTGTTATAAAGGGTTATATTGACTCAAGTCAGACAACCTGCACCAGTACAGTGTGGTATCACCTTCCAGCCTGGCTAAAGAACAAAGGGGATGCTGAACTCTGGACATTGGCAAATGCTAATTCACTCCCTCAGCAAACAGTAATTTTGGTCTGTGGCAGACAATTAGCAGTGATCCAATTAGCACTTAGAAGCTCTGTTCTACTCTGCTAGTAAAAATGGGGTACATAGGGACTGAGACAGCAGAGAACTGATAGACAAAGAATTGCAGCCCATGTTTTGTCTGGTGACAAATCCGTTTGTGCCTGTAAATACTAGTAGTTCTGCTGTTGGTTGTTATATTTTGGTCTTTGACCAAAAAGACACATCCAAAAACATTACAATTTAACATATATTTTGTAGTTTATACGTCTCACTTTATATAGAAAAAGCGTCGTAAATTTATTTTCCATTTCGATCAATTCATTCAATTCATCTTACCTTGCGGGATTCAATTCCAATTCAATATGTTTTGGTTTTACTCAATTCAAATTCATGCATTTTATTGATCAATTCAATTCCAATTCAATTAAGAATAGAACCTAGGTCTGCAGTATGGTAAGACACAGAAAATGCACAGGATATACACAGGTGGTGATGTTCGGTTATGTATAAATATCTACTTTTTATGTTTTAAATTATTTTCTAACAAGATGTACTGTTTTAGTAAATGAGTACTTTATCATGCCTTTTGTATTTTATTAAATCAGCAAAGAAAAAATAATTAGTATTATTATTAAACAGAATTTATTCTTAAATGTAAGGAGGTTTTTCTAAATGCAGAAAAGTTGCCGCCATATCACCAAGGCCATGATCAGTGTTAAGGAGCAATGTTGGTAAGACACAGGTTATGCATTGGTAATACTCATGTAATGCACAGGTAATACACGTATAATGAACATGTAATGCACAGGTGATGCACAGGTTATACACAGGTAATACAAATAACACAACGTTATACATGGATATGAAACATGTAAGACTTGACATAGGACAAAGGTAGACAGACTGACATGACACAGGTAAGACACACTGGTGACATGCACCAGTAAGACACAGGTGCACACACAAAACATTAATTATTAACATACCTTCTACTTTCTTCTTCTTTTTCTTCTTCTTCTTTCCTTTTGTGTTGTCTTCAGCTTCCTCTGGTTCACCTTCTGTCACTGTCTCCTTGTCCATCCCTGCGTCACACGAGGGAGAGACCACAGAACAAGTTAGATCCAAACTCCATTGTTACTTTGGCTGAATAGACAAGACCGAAGACTGGTGTTACTGTTAATGAATACTGTGTCAATAGTTATTGAGAGCGAGACTGTTTTACACATAATTTTTAATAATATCATCATATTATGTTGTACTTATATTACACACAATGTGTTCTGCTTACAACAAAGTCACCAAAGGACTGGTGTTAAGTAACAATACATTGGTAGAAATAGAAAACATTGACAGGGAATTATTTCCAGCACTTCAGCCTGTGTGATATATCATACGTCTATAAGGAGAGAGTGTATTCTCTGTCAGACAGAAACTAAGACATGACTGGTAAACTGGTTACAGATGACACCATCCAGCTATAGATATGAATTCAACAGCTCACGTGTAAATAATAATAATAATAATACAATCTTATACAGCGCTGGTGTCCGTCGTAAGGGCAGTCGTGGAGCTTGCACAGTATTTCACCATTGACGATTTTAAAGCACTATTCCAAGATATAAGAGCAACTTTCGAAATTTTTTAAATAAGTATAATTAATTATACATCATAAAATCAATAAATATTATGTATTCGTTATCAAAGTAACGTAGATTCGTTATTACTACCTTTCTAGAAATCAATACCTAGTCAACATAATAAGTGTTATAAGTAATGTAATAAATAACAATAAAATCATATTCATAAATAGTATCAGATCAGTATCATAAAATGTCCAGGAAATGTCCACATCATGTCTTATTCTAAATACACTTTGAAGAGCAGTGATCGCCATGTTTCCAAGAGTGTATTCAACATCTTAAGTTTCCTCCCCCTGGGGGGTTGAGATCCACCCACCTGGAGGCCTGATCTTCTTCTTCCTCTTCTTCCGCACTCCAGGCTCCAACTCCTCATCTTCCCACGTACAGGTTGCCTCATCATCCCCTGGATAGGGAAGAACAGAGGAACAAATGCAAATCTTCCACACCTGCACCATGAGTGTGTATTCACAATGTCGAGCTCGCAATGGCCGACTAACTTATAGCAACTACCATCATTGTTGTTAATTCATAATGTCTAACTCATTGCGGCTAACTCATTGCGGCTAACTCATTGCGGCTAACTCATTGCGGCTAACTCATTGCGGCTAACTCATTGCGGCTAACTCATTGTGGCTAACTCATTGCGGCTAACTAATTGCGGCTAACTCATTGCGGCTAACTCATTGCGGCTAACTCATTGTGGCTAACTCATTGCGGCTAACTCATTGTGGCTAACTCATTGCTAACTCGGCTAACTCATTGTGGCTAACTCATTGGCTAACTCATTGTGGCTAACTCATTGGCTAACTCATTGTGGCTAACTCATTGTGGCTAACTCATTGTGGCTAACTCATTGCGGCTAACTCATTGTGGCTAACTCATTGTGGCTAACTCATTGTGGCTAACTCATTGCGGCTAACTCATTGTGGCTAACTCATTGTGGCTAACTCATTGTGGCTAACTCATTGTGGCTAACTCATTGTGGCTAACTCATTGTGGCTAACTCATTGCGGCTAACTCACTGTGGCTAACTCACTGTGGCTAACTCATTGCGGCTAACTCATTGCGGCTAACTCATTGTGGCTAACTCATTGTGGCTAACTCATTGGGGCTAACTCATTGCGGCTAACTCATTGCGGCTAACTCATTGCGGCTAACTCATTGCGGCTAACTCATTGCGGCTAATTCATTGTGGCTAACTCATTGCGGCTAACTCACTTCTCATGTTTTCTCTTCTTAAAATTATCAAATATCTCCAACTTAATTTGCATTATTTGTATTATAATCTTATCAAGGTGTGTTAGTCTATATACAGGACTGGTAAAACTTGTACACAGCAACTAACACTACAACACAGCAACCAACACTACAACACAGCAACTAACACTACAACACAGCAACTAACACTACAACACAGCAACTAACACTACAACACAGCAACTAACACTACAACACAGCAACTAACACTACAACACAGCAACTAACACAACAACACAGCAACCAACACTACAACACAGCAACTAACACTACAACACAGCAACCAACACAGCAACCAACACTACAACACAGCAACCAACACTACAACACAGCAACCAACACTACAACACAGCAACTAACACTACAACACAGCAACTAACACTACAACACAGCAACCAACACTACAACACAGCAACCAACACAACAACACAGCAACCAACACTACAACACAGCACCTAACACTACAACACAGCAACTAACACTACAACACAGCAAATAACACTACAACACAGCAACTAACACTACAACACAGCAACTAACACTACACCACAGCAACTTAGTGTTACACAAAAGATAAGACAGCAACTGACGATTCTATAGAGCGGCTAACTCCAACAAGTGTATTTAATGTCTTTGTTCACGTTGGTTATAAACGTTTCTGTTTTACCTCCCATGAAGCACTAGAGATGGCAGCACCTACCCGGTGTCCTGATCTTCTTCTTTTTCTTCCTCCGCACTCCGGGCTCCAGATCCTCCTCTTCTCCTGTCCACGTCTCCTTGTCCGAGGCTACGAATACAAGAAGACGACTCTTACAAACAGAGGCTAGATTGTTTCCTTTTTGATTATTTACACTAGGCTGCCTATGACAGCGGCTCATAATCATTTTTTTGCAACACTATACCATACAGCCGACACTATACTATACAGCCGACACTACACCATACAGCCGACACTATACTATACAGCCGACACTACACCATACAGCCGACACTATATTAATCAGCCAACACTATACTTTACAGCCAACACTATACTATATAGCCGACATTATACTACACAGCCGACACTATACTATACAGCCGACACTATACCATACAACCGACACTATACCATACAGCCGACACTATATTATACAGCCGACACTATACCATACAGCTGACACTATACTATATAGCCGACACTATACCATACAGCCGACACTATATTATACAGCTGACACTATACCATACAGCCGACACTATACTTTACAGCCAACACTATACTTTACAGCCAACACTATACTATATAGCTGACACTATACCATACAGCCGGCACTACACCATACAGCCGACACTATATTATACAGCCAACACTATACCATACAGCCGACACTATACCATACAGCCGACACTACACCATACAGCCGACACTATACTATACAGCCGACCCTATACCATACAGCCGACACTATATTATACAGCCGACACTATACCATACAGCCTACACTATATTATACAGCCAACACTATACCATACAGCCGACACTATACCATACAGCCGGCACTACACCATACAGCCGATAGTACAGCAGCAAACTCCAACAAGTGTAATTAATGTCTTAGTCAAATAAAGAAGTATTTTTATTATCTTACTTAAGTAGAAAAGTTTACTTTTCTTGAGTACATTTTTAGAAGTACTTTTACCTGTAACAAAGTATAATTAAAGTGTACTTTTCTGAATGTAATGGAGTATCCATAGTTTATGTTAACATTTTGGAACTTCTAGGATGTTTCCGACAAATGCTCTCTGCCAGAACTGTTTGCTGCCTGGCACAGATTTTTTACAAATATCAGCGGGACCTACAAGTGGTAATATTTTCTGATTGTCAAGCCATTAACTTAGAAACATACTTTTGTATCACTTGAAGTACAATTGTTTACATTTTACTTATACTTCAAGTACATTTTATTAAAAAAAAGTACTTTTACTTTTGCTTGAGTAGCTTTTATCCTAGTTACTTGTACTTTTACTCAAGTACAAAATAAATGTACTTCTACCAGCTCTGGTCTTTCTTCACATTGGTCATGAACGTTTCTGTTTTACCTCCCACAAAGCACTAGAGATGGCAGCACCTACCTTGTGTTCTGATCTTCTTCTTTTTCTTCCTCCGTACTCCGGGCTCCAGATCCTCCTCTTCTCCTGTCCATGTCTCCTTATCCGAGCCTACCAATACAAGAACATGACTCTTACAAACAAAGGCTCCATTGTTTCCTTTGTGATTATTTACACCACACTTCCTGTAAGACAAGAGGTTGTTTATCGTCCTCATGGGTACATTTTCTCTCTCTGTGTGGTCGACATTCATAAACAACAGTGCCACAGGAAAACATATTCACCTATCTACATCTTTACTACTAATAATGCTAGCCATATTTTTGCAATGGCTAGTGTCAACTTGTATAAATGAAATGCCTCGTTAAGCTTTATTACAAAGATTGACAAGTCGAAGAATCCCATTGTACAGAATATTGCAATTATCAACATGTACACAACAACAACAAAATTACAGATTCAGTGGATGTTGGCTTTGAATAATTGTACATGTAAAATATACTGTTTTATCTATTTACACTGTATTTAGTGTTTTGGGTTATTTTGTTGTGCGATTGTATGAAATGAAAACCTTATTATTATTAGAATTTTGTGAGACATGTCATACTGAACTTGTACACACCGGGCACTCTGAGCTTCTTCTTTTTCTTCCTCCTTGCTCCTGGTTCAACATCTTCATCTCCCGTCCACGTCTCTTTATCAGACACTGAAAACATAAACGATGATGTAAATAAACATTAAAAACAAGTGTCCTTGCTGCTCAGACATGTTGTGGCAAGACATGATGTGATGCAACCTTTATTGTTTTCAATCTAGTGGTTGCCAAGTATGGTTTCTTTAAATCCCCATTCACACTAGCAGTTTTAAACCGGTGCAAAGCCGGTTTCAAACACACAGAGCGTTCACACTGCAAAATCTAAACTGGATCAGTGATTTAAACCGGTTTAAATTAACCCACCTCCTTGAGGTGGTTTTGCACCTGTTTGTGACCATTGGCTGTCTCCACATCGACATTGGGTGCGCTAACGACATACAAGATAAGGCGACAGATCAAGGAGTGTTGGTCAACTGATGTGGTCAAGGTGTTCTTTGACATCTGGGGAGAGGGAGGTCTAGCAATAGTTGGATGGGTTAATGCCAAACAGCCATATTTTTAACTGAATCTTTGGCTTAAGCCTAAATTATGGATTCAGGGTATGACTGGATTGTAGTGACGGCGACGACGTGGTGCTGCTCTCTGATAGCTCCACTCTTTCAGCCAATGACTTTCTAACAGACAGATATGCAGTCGCAATATGTCATAAACTTGGAGACATAATGGTACTTTCTTCTGTAAATGCATCCATCTTGGACCAGAATGATATTCTGCACCGCAGACGGTAGCTGCGAGCATCAGCTGACCTAATTAATACCACACCCACTTGCTAATGTGTGATGTGTTGCGGTCAGTAACTGAAACAACTGCATTAGTTGACAGGGTTCTACTCCAGTTCAAGACGTTACAGTGTGAGCACAACGGGGTATTTTAACTATTTTAGTTAATACGCATGGAAAAAGATTAACTAAACCGGCTCGAAGCCTGCTTGTAGTGTGAACAGGGTATAAGACACCTTGTTGAACTACATAAGAGCCCAAATACGAAGAGTAAATATTGGTTGAACTCAAACTATGTATTTTCAACTCTTAATTGTGTCATAAAGGTCATGACCACCAAAATGAACATAATTTGGCATAAATAAATGCTACTATGCATATTTAAGAAGTCATGACTAAAAATATTGACCTCATCAAATAATTCATACAAAGCACCATACAAAGGCATATGTACAAAATGATGTTATAAAATTTCCAAGCACCAACGTATCTGTTGCAGAATTCTTTTAACAAACTACAAACAATTAATACTATGCTAGCTGCATCAATGAATGTGTGACTGCCACTGTGCATTCTTTGAACATAGGTTCTTGAGAGATTTTTAAGGTGTGTTGTCTCTGATGACAACATATTAAATTATATAGTTTCATAAAGTTATAAGCTCGTAATCCCCATTTTGCCCCTTAACATTTATTTCGCTCCTTAGCAGCAATCTTGTATACAGAAAATTATCAACACCACAACATACCACTGGGCCACTTTTGTTGGTGTGTCACAGAAATGGTATCCTCTGTAATATGGCAACTGCTATTTGCATTTAGATTTTTTTTTAATTTAACAATGGATTATTTAATGATGGATCTTTTCTTATCAGCCCATTATCCTATTGATATGGTCCCTGGAATGTTGAGCCAACCTGGAGGCCTGATCTTGCTCTTCTTCTTCCTCCGGACCGTTGGTTCACTGTCTTCATCCTCCCCTGTCCAAGTCTCTTTCTCCGACACTGCAGAGATAGAACACGCCAGTTCTACAACCATTGCACACCTGTGTGTCTGGCACAGAGAGACACTCAAACACTACTGTCACAAACGACTGGGAGTGGGCACACGATTGTAGGAATCAACTGTAATGGTGTAACTTTATACATCAACATATTTTATACAAGCAAAGTTTTAATTTGCACAAGTGGATGCGAACAGCAACAACAGATGGCAAAGCTGTTGCACTTGCCAATTTCATGAATGTTTAAAATTGTAATGCAAGTGAATGACTTTAGCATACACGTGTTATCTGGTTTTTATCAAATGGCAGGCAAAGCATCAGTTAAAACACAACTGAAGACGGACTCTTATGAATATTTAAGCTGTGTGCAGTGAGCTGTGCCAAAGTCTCTCATAATTAAATCAACATATCCCAGTTTACACAGTGAACCTAAATAATGATATAGATTTATTTGCACAGCTTACTTATATCTATTGCCAGTGTTACAGGGTGGGCACTAAGCTATTGTGGAGTAGATTTTTGAATATATAATCTGCATTTGTATGATTTAAAAACATGTCAGAGCAAGATATCTGTACAAACCTGGAGGTTTTGTCTTTGGTTTCTTCTTCTTGCGAACTACTCCTACTTCACTGTCCTGAGTCGGCGGTTCATTGTCAGAACCTACAAATTACAACACTGCCATAAGTAGACATAGTTCGGTCATTTTCCTTTGTTTAGTGTGTATCCACAGCCACACAATGACAGTTTCTTTTGTGGATCATGTTTTAACAAGATTGCAAATCCACAGCACATTACGCATTTACCGTTGTGTAAAATCTTTTAGTTCCCCAAAGACAGAAATGAGATTCACTGAACCTACCGGTAGTGGTTGTCTTGTCATCAAACAATCTGCCCACTAGCCAGGAACTAGATGAGTGAACAAGTGATACTATGTGTGACATGACTGGATTGGCCACCTGTATCCGGTTTACCACAAACATCACAAGACCATTAATGCTATGATGACATATCAAATAATGCTGGCAAACATAAAATCAGAGGTAGATGTCTGGAAACATTAATGACATTAGAATGACTGGAACAATTTGATAGGTTCCCTTTTCTGAATAACTGTTTGTGGTGAATTGGAATTCTTATTATTCTTTTTGTCCCAGTAAACAAAAATAAAATGGCTCTCATGTAAAACTGAAAGTAAATTAAATAAATATTGCCAATGTAGCAATTCATGGTAAATTCAGGTATAAGTCGAATGTAGAATAATCATCATATACATTCAGATATTACCGGAAGTACATACTAAACACAGACAGTTTTTCTTTTTCTTCTTTTTGCTCTCCTTTTCATCTTCACTAACTGCTCAGATTCTGTTCATGTTAGAAGTAACAAAGCAGTGTGATACATGTGACTGGCAAAGAATTAGGTGACTGGAATTTATGGATTCTTTAAAGAAACCTTGTTATTTATTCACCGTTCCATGCATTCATGAAGTAATAACATGAAAACACATTACTACCAAGCAAATGTTTTTTTTTTATTTATCCTTGTGTTATTTGGGATATAATTGCTGTTATTATTATTAATAAATATGTTATTATTACAATTATGTTCTAGCAAGACATACCCTTGTACCTTATGGTTGAATTATTGGACGCAGTATTATTACCTTGATCTCCATGACCCAACTGTTTTCCTTTTTCCTGCGGTCCGCGGGGACTCGCTGCCCGGATGTGTGACTGCTCCCGGTCATTGCTTTGCTGAAAAGAGGAATTTGGGAAAAATTATCAATCTTGTGCTTTTTCACATTTTTACTAACAAAACAAGACATTGCCTTTAAAATGTTTGGCCTAGTTGTTGAAAACTATCGTTGGTGAGCAGAAATAGGGGATACAATCTTTCTGTGATCTTCATCAAACCGCTGTCATGTGACAACCATCAAGACAGTCACATGACGCCAGAGAACAGTCCAGACTAATGCTGAACAATTGACTGAGGTCAAGAAAACTCCATCATACACAGCGATAGACTTCCATAATGACTATATATTTGGACACCTAAAAATAATTAAACGATACTTAAAATCAGCTTTCCGAAAACATACAGTATAAAAAGAATTATTTTTTGTGGCCAAAAACATACAGAGTCCAAATACACAGTCATTATGGTCTTTAACTGACATGTGTATGTCATGTGTGTGTCACTCAATTTCAACTCACTGTGTTAGGTTAAACAGCAGATAGATTTAGTTTACACATATCTCTACATGAGCACTTGTCAATTAGATGAATCCCCCTCTCAGAGTGCCTGTGCCTCCACTGAGGGGACACTTTTTGTCATGTAAGGACGCTTGCTTTGACACAGTCATATATGAGAACGGTAGAAATACTAAAAAACTACACAAGTAGACATTTTAAAATTAAATGTACCTTTTTCACAAGACCTGGAAATGGTGTCTGCTTCTTGTTCTTTCTGCAGTTACAACAATGTCTTAATACATCATCACATAATGAAAATACAAAAAACTAACACCAACTCTTGACTTGTCAAAATACAAAGTCAGCATGATCTTAAATACAATTAATGAAAGTAAATGAATTGAACATAATAACTGCATGTACATGTGGTAGTATGGCAGGAGTTCAGCTACAGGACTACAGCAGGTGATGAGATGACTGAATTAACAAGACATCCCAAATGTTGTATTTTGCACAACCAAATGATTTGTAGCCATAAACAACAGGCGGTTGGTTGGGTTGCCTAAGACAGGTTATCACAAAAATGTAACATCTGCAAAGAAATGAAAATAAAAGTAACTCTAACTAAAGTAACTTTATGACATATCATTGTAGGTTAGAATGTGACAGGGCAACTGCAACTGTATTGCCAATCCCAGTCTCTGGTATGTTATTTCACTGTAAAACACTACACTACACTTACCTGGAAAGATTTTCGATAATTTCTGGTGACTTGTTTCTTTTTTCTTTAGCTGATTTAGAGCCAGTGTCACCAATGAAAGCTTCATTTGACTTGCCTGCAAACAATGTCATTCAAAAGTATGGATATGCCAGACACTAATTATTTTAACATAACAGCTAAACATAATGGCACAGAAATGTGATAATAAGTATACTTGTTTATCTGACCACATTGTAGAGACAAGGACAGATAGTAGAAGGTTGGACGGATGATCTGAGAGGAGATTGGTAAGTAGATTAAATAATGATCTAGATGATGTGGATTGGGTACTTGGTGTCGAATGGAGGAAAATCAGTTGTGATCAGAGGTAGTGAAAGAGTGAGGTCAGAGAAGGCTGGGGAGGAAGGGTGTGAGAAAAACTGGTGACAGAGGACAGTGGAGAGGAATTACAGCCAAGGCACTGCAGCTATATAACCATAAATGATAACACTGCTTATAGAAGAAACTTTGAAGTACAAAAATACACCAACAACAGCAAATCTCCTGCTAGCATATACAGGTGGATCAAAGGTAATATACCTAATCTTTGTGTCCTACAACATGTGCATTGCTTGGTCTGAAGATAAATCGCACAAAAAACTAACACAAACTTAACTAACAGTCAATTGATACCACAGTAAACTATTGCTATTCCTTATTTCTATCTTTTTAAGATACATGATCTAAAACAGAGTTTACTGCATAATAAAAGTTTCTCTCGAAGCTTTATATTAAAATAATAAGAAAATGTGAGACCACTTTTGCAACATAATAACACTTACTTAATGGTTGACCTTTACTAATAAATAATAATACTAAAAGTACTTATGTAGCGCCCGGATCAATTGAAACTGCTCTCGGGTGCCTTACATACATACACACATATATATAATAGTATTTTACATAAAAAGAAATTCTAACTAAGAAATAAACATGTAAAAATAAAACATTATCTTAAATATAGTTACTAAACAAGGGAGATATTAAAAAACTGTTAAACAAATACATATACTAAGACATTCTTTAAAAACTACTTTAAATGCATTCATTTATACAAGAAGAATAACCATAAATATGCTAAGAAACTAATCAAACAAAACATATTTTATGTAAAGAAAGCACATAAAATGTCCTCGTCGGTGAATTATAAAAACGCTTGTTTAAAAAGGTGAGTCTTCAAGTGTTTAAACAGTTGTAATGACGTTGCTGTCTTGAGAGCAGGAGGCACATTGTTCCATAGAATCGCCGAGCAAACTGTGAAACGGTAATCATCATGAGTGACAGTTTGTGAGGCCTATATGAACAAAAGGTGAGGCTGTGAGGCAGATCGTAGAGTTCTGTTGATGGGGGCGGTAGTTAATTAACTCACTTAAGTAGCAGACAGAGAAAAAGTTTGACCCAGAAATGTACAAGAGTTCAGCCATAGAAAGTGATCGTCATACCTGTGTTTTTATCTTTCACTTTTTCCTTCTCTCTTCGTTTGTTGCTTTTGCCAGTTTTTGTGTCTTCAGGGTCATAAAGATTTGCCAGGAGGGTTTTCTCATCCTGTTTATCTTTGCGGACGTAGTTACCCTTTTTTAGTGATTCCATCTGCAACCATGGAAACAGGTGAATGCTAGAAATTATTTGTTTAATTAATTATTATTATGGGCTACATTACACATTCAAAATCTGGAATGACAATAAAGAAATTGTTTTTAAATAACTTATTACAATACCTGAATATATATAATTTAATTAAGACTACTCTTCTGACAGAGGCCAACATGTTGTCAATATTTAAACATTTTAATTTAATGGGTTTAATATAAAACTTCTAGACAGCACAGATACAAATAATTACAATAACATATGTAAATATGTCATGTTATTCAATGTCAGTAGTAAAGTAGTAATGTACTCACTGCTTTTTTCTTTTTCTTGTCACTTCTATTGGAAAAGAAAACACAATTTGCTCATTAAATACATTATAGAAATGAACATTTTGTACATACTAGTTATATTTCTGTTTATATTCAACTATCTCTCAGTAGTACTTAGTCAGTCCAGAACATCTACCAGTAACATGCCATTCTGCACAAAACATTAAAATAAACCACTAGTGGTTTCATCATTGTCACAATGTAATGGACTACTAGATCACTGAAGGCCAATTCTCTCTTTCATAACCAAACTATATCTGCCATTTAGCAAACAATGTTGAATGCATTCTATGTTTAAATCTCCAAGCCAGTTTTAATACTAGCCATGTGTTCACTATGATTATCAAATTTATTTGGGCTCTAAATTCACAACGATACAAATGTTTTATTGAAAATCTTTCAGAATTTCATAAATAAAAGCTGTTATGCATCAATCACAGGTGTGACTACGGGCGATGCAATTTCTCTATATACAGTCACACAGACAAATATATTTTAATAGACTTACTGTTTGTCGTTTCCATAGTAGGAATTTAAGTACTTGTCAAATATGACTTTTGTCGTTGATTTATCGCTTGGATCTTCAGGTGCTAAAAATAAAAAGTATAGAAAAATATGAACACAAATAATATATTTTCACTAACTCATGACTAATATTAACGCAATGTGTATAAGTTTAAAACTATTACTGAGCGAATAAATAATCCAAAATGAATTAAATTACATAAATTTAAAATTATTTCGTTCAAAATGTGCAAGTATGTGTTTGTTTTATATTCTGATTATTTTATACTCAAATCTCAATAAGTTTAGAGTTGCCATGACTCCCAAGAACAAATATAGTTTTTGTTCAGTGGCCTACTAACTTTATATAGTTAAACAAATACACTGATGAGTGTTGACACAAGACTTGTAAGTTTAACTATATAGAGCCGTGTTATCCAAGTACTTGAATTTCAATTCCATACAAAGGCATGACTTGTATCATATAATATTTTCTTAACAGAATTTGTATTTTAAAAGGCATGGAAAAGTCAATGCACAAAGTCAATTTATTAAACATGCTGTGGAAAAAATAGATGTGCAGCATAATAACCAATAAAAAAATATTAAATAAATCATGCATAACTATGTTAATAGCATAATCATTAAATTAAATAACTGTAAAAATAGAAGACACTAAGTCGCAGAAAATTGAAGACATGCCAGTTGTAAAAGTGTCAGCATTCTACACAATGTTTACCAAAGTGACTTTCCACATGCAGATATGGTTTTTGTGCCTATTAAATGAAAGGTGGTTTTGTTCTGCTGATGCACAATGCTCTAGCTAGGGGGTTAATGACATGTCACCCCCCTTATCCTGCACACCCTGGGAACTGATTTATCACTTAATTAATGTGATGCCATTTGGCACATCTCCTTTGCCACATACCTTACTGCCTGTTTTAACAATTCCGACAAAACTACTACAGCTCTCCCACTTTTTTGTATTAAGACGTTGTAAATAAAATACATATGTTTTTTGTTGTTGTAATGCTTGTTATGTTATATGTTATTCTCGTTATCTGTGATATCTATTGTCCATGTACAATGTACAAACCCTTATCCCAAGCAGAAAGTGCCAGCGCTCCACCTTCAAAGGTTCTTGGTATCTAGCCTATCCTTTCATCAAATTGTTTTTTGCACTGTTAGTACTACTGTACTAGCTTGTATTTGTTATTTGTGTACTTAGTACAGGCTACCGGGGTATTCTTGCTGTACTTCCTCCCAGCAGTGCCCAGGCACTATATACACACATCTCGCCATGCACCGGAAATCTCTGTCCTACCTGCCTAATGTCAATAAACTTACGGACTGCCCATTTACAAACATCCACAGAAGGCTATGTCCGCACACAGAGAGGTATGAATTGTTTGACCATACAGAACACCACGGTAGCAAACACATGAAGAACAGACGATGATTCATCCTGCACATGCATGAGTAAAAGAAGTTGATGAGCAAACACAGCGCTCAGTAAATTATCTGAATTACCTGGTGTAGCATTTTCCACTGGAAAACAATATGCTTAATTACAATACTGACAAATGTGCTGCAAGAATGCAGATACAGATGTACCACGTATGATAACTATTGATAAGTATATTATGCATATATTTATTTTATCAACAGAGTGCCTGCAACAGGCCTGGGGTCAATTACATTGCAATGTAATATATTACTATTACTCTGTTTCCTTCCCATTACTATTATGTGCTGAATACTTCCTATTACTGTTACTATTACACTTGAAGCAATTACTATTACTATTACATTTTTCATCAGAACATTTTATGGTATAATGCACTGCATGCATATGTAGAATTAGAACAATTGTTTGACTTACAGTCTCAAGAAGTTAAACAAGACAGGTGAATAAAAAATTATAACTTGTCATTTATTGATACCCATGCCCAAAGTATTTGAAATAATATTTGAGAATGTCAAGTCCTTTCATCATTAGGGAAGTTTTATAAAGTATAACAAATTCATAAATATTTACAAAAAAATATATCTATATAGTATATACCATACTTAGTACAATCTACTAACTACATTGACTAAGGATGAATTATATTAGTCTAATTAAACCATGTTGCTCTACTGCTGCTTGGTGGACAGTTAATTATTTACTCAAGTACAAATACATCAGAATGTTTTTTATACCTGCTGTAGTTTAGGTTGAATTGTGTGCACCATGTAAGCAGTCACTAAACCCACATGCTTACTTGAAAAGGGTAGTTGGTAACTTGGCAGAACTAGCTTAAAAGCAGTGAAAGCCCAGCTTAATCCCTTTAGTAAATGCAGCAGTCTCACTGTACCAGTGTCTCTTGCTATGTAAACGCTCATCAAACTTCACCAGGGCCATGCTGAAGTTGACAAGGGGGAGCAACCATAAAACCTGGAGAAACTAATGGAATCTACAACCTAATCAAATGGAATTGTTATGTAGTTGAATTTATGTTTAAATGTTCTATAGTAATATACAATAGGTCAATTACTATTACATTGCTTCCTATTATTATTACATTGAGCTTTTGCTCAACCTATCACTATTACTTCAGTATTTGTAAGCATTACTATTACATATTACTATTACCCCAGGCCTGGCCTGCAAGTGCCCCAATCTTGACTCCCATCCTAACCCAAATTGTTTAAAATGTTGGACAACCAAACCGAGCGCATGGTATGATGAGGAAGGGAGTCGAGATTGGGGTGCTTGCAGACACTCTCTAATATTAGTTTGTAACTTACAATATTACATTCACTGAATGCTATTAAAATAAAGCTGTACATACGAGGACAAGTGTGAAAATACAGGATTACTATTTTTCTGGGCTTTTTGCAAAAAAAGAAAGTTTTATAAAAAGGTTGTAATTTATAATAATAAATATATATATATATACGTATATGCTAAAACATACAAAGTGGTGATTCATCTGTTCTAGCAGCTCTTCCCTTCGACTTCATTTTGATTTTCTTTGATCTTTCCAAAGGTTCTTCTACATCTGCTGCAACAAAGAACATTGCATTAGTTTAAAAGAAATGACCATATACCACGGGACAGTCAATAAGTTTAGAAGCAAAATTGATTGGTCTGTCCAGAGTGAAGATGTAATGTATGAGTATGGTGTAGTCAGAATTCCTGTTGAGAAATGTTGAGATACCAACTGACGTTTTATTATGTAAAGACTGCAACTGTACTAAGGTACAGCATAAAGAAGCCTTACAAAATATTATGACGATATCATATGTGCTGTAACCACTGCTGATCAGAATACTATAGACACCCAAACCATCCAAGGGTAAAAACTTTAACCTGCCAGGTTGGAAAGAATTTGCATCTGATTTGTATGATTTGCCCAGAGACATATAGCATATGGAAAAACTCTGGTAGTCCTAGGCAAGGTACACTTTTTGATATGAAAACAGAGCTAAGGCTAGGTTTAAAGATGCCATGAGGATGATGAGGTTCATCAGAAACAACAAGGATGCACTAAGAAAGGAATCACTTGCTAAAAAACAGTGGTGTAAAGATGTAAGATTGTAAATATGTGGAAATCTCATTGTTGTGTTTGTGTGTTTTACCAGTTTATTTGTTCATGATATTTTACCTGAATCTATGATATCTGTTGTACTTGTGTCCACTGTTAAAAACAATAGTGCTAGCATATGTAGCAAGAATAATTGCTGTAGCCAGTAGTGTCCAAAGTTTAAAAAAAAAAAAATTACTACTGTATTGCCTATAGCTTAACTACGTGTAATAATCAGTTTGGCTTCAAGGCTAAACACGGTATAGATATGTGTATATATGCCTTCAAAGAGGCTGTACTAAAGTATCATAGCCTGAACAGTAATGTATATTCATGTTTTTTTGATCATGTAAATCATTTTGTTCTGTTTGAGAAACTCGTAAAATGGGGTATACCCATGTACATAGTTAGAATTTTGGTATTATGGTACTCAAAAAAATGTATGTATGTTGGAAGAATATCGTATCTTCTGTTAATAATGGGGTACGCCAAGGAGGAATTCTTTCTCCATATCTTTTTTTTGTTTACAGGATGATCTCAGTAAAAAACTAAACAATGTTAATGGTGGATGTATAATAGGCATGTCGTTAATTAATCATTTGATGTATGATGTATTTAGTGCTCTTGGCTCCCTCATCTATGGGTTTATCAATGTTGTTATCTGTCTGTTCAGTATATGGAATAGAACACGATATCAAATATAATAGTGCCAAAAGTAATGTTATGATTTTTTGCTGTAAAAGATTCAACGATATACACCTCACAAACTTTGTATTGAATGGTGAAACATTACCAAGAGTTAGCAATTGTAAATATCTTGGGCATGTTATCACGGAAGATCTCTTTGACAATGACGATATAGCTAGGCAGTACAAACGAATCTATGCTCAGGGTAATGCCTTAATGCTAAAATTCTATGTGTACAGAAGCTGTAAAGTGTACTCTGTTCAGATCATATTGTATTTCATTATATACGTGTCAGTTACGGTGGAATTATAGAACAGAATAAATTAGAAAACTATGTGTAACTTTAAATGTCTTTAGATTGTTGTGCTGTGAACCTAGAAATTGTAATGTTAGTTATGTTTGTATCACGAGGATTACCCACCTACAAAATGTTGATCAGAAAAAATGTATATAGTTTTATGACGTGTGTGTAGCTAAATCGGGCAATGCAACATTGCAGAGTATTATGAACAGTGATACATTATACACATCACCCCTGTGTCATCACTGGCGAAAGTTGCTATATATTTACAGTTATTAGTCATAGTCTAGCCTATATTTTATATGGGTGTAATATTCCGGAATAAAGTTATTGAATTGAATATCACAATTATCATTGTTTAATTATAAAACAGTGTGCATATCTGTTTATCTGTCTGAGAATACTGCATTAGTTTTGCATGTATAGGGCTGATATTTTGTATTGTGTTTGCGGGCCCATTGGAGTGGATCATAGATCGTATTGTGTTTGCGGCCCATTGAAGTGGATCATAGATCTAGAGACCTTTTTAATTGCATCCAGGCATTTGTGGAATGGCCTGAATGTGGATCTTCCGGATGATGGATGTACACAGAAATTTTGAATAATTTTCAGGTTATTGACCCAATATTTAATAACATATTAATAAGCCTGGAATTAATGCATTGAGGTATCAAATTTAGGCAGAAAATATCATAGTTATAATGACAAAATTGAGGTGGGCCCAAATTCTACACAAGTGACCTTTCAAAAGTCTATCAAACCATATGATATGTGCACAGTTTTAGGCTCTTAAGTGTAGAATCTGGGTCCATCTCAATTTTGTCATTATAACAATATTTGTTATCTTAATTTGATAGCTCAGTGAGTTAATGTCATCATTCCACATCTTCCCAGGCATATTTACATTATAAAAATGCTAGTGCACTATTGACAACAAAAAGATGGTCTGGTTGGCATCAATCAATACGTATACACTGTTTATCGCCCATTCCAAGCACATGGTGCAGTACTGCGGTGACATGAACTGGCACAAACCCCAGTGCAATGTGGACCACAAGTCTGCTAATTCTGCATTCACACCACTGACCTATATTATAACTGAACTGGCTGCCTAGAGTTATCAGTGAAGCTGATGGGCTTCATTAAGGCTAGGTTGAAGGACCCTCATCACTTAGCTGCCTGACCGCACAAGCTGATGATGTTACACTCAACTGCTAGTCGACATGTTTTGGTATATTTTTTCTTACAAAATAGACTGTAATATGTGTTGAATATATATTATAAATAATATAGGCCCTATATATTTATTTATAGCTAGCATCCATCCAATTTAATTGTGTCATATTGTGCTAAATAACTGATCGCACCCATAAAAATAACTGAAAATAATCATACCGATGTGGGACTGGTAGTTTTCAAACTCGGAAACTAGTAAAAGATTGCAACATTCAATAGACTTGTATCCATCCTCTTCCAAGTTATGGCATTTTATTTAAGATAACAAATTAGGTCATACAGCTTAAAGAAAAACAGAAGGTAACATGTACCACACATAATGGCAAGATAAGACTGAGTAACACATTCTGTAGCAATTAATATTTAGAGCACAACATATACATGCATGCATGCATACATACATACATCACGTCAGATAGTGGCAAATGCCATGTCCCGCTCATAGCACTGTTAAGTGGAAGAAACATTCGATATGTGTCACGGGGTGCAAATACAATGTTAATTTTCTTCATGAAAAACTTAACATAAGCATTTCTGTAACACTTCAATATAGATATTTCTACTGATTTGAAGAGAAAACTATGAAATGGATGAAGGACTAGAAAGATAGTTATAGGCCAGGCTTAATAATTATGTTAAATGTATCAAACAACCACTCCGTTATAGCCATATATCTGCCTTGTATAATCATAGCAACAACCCATTATGATTCATACATAATATATAACAAGCTCAATAATAAATATAATCTGGTATATTGAAGTAAACATGTACTAGCCCAGAGGCCAAGCCCTATGGTAATATGTGGTTGCAGACAATGTCATTCAAAGTTCACTTACCGAATCAGAATCATTTATTCGACCATAAAATACATATTATATACAGCAAATAAATGTAAAGAAAAGTAGGGCCTGTGGTCAGGGAGACTCTCATTAAGGCATTATGCATGCCGCTAACATAAGATCGAGCCACCCTGTTATAAAATGTATAATTTTAATACAAAGTTTTAATATAACAATAACTTTTGTATTAAATATGTTTTATAAGTAATAAGCATTAACTGACAGTGTTTAACACTAACTAACTAATTAACTCACTAACATTAACTAGCTACTACCACTAACTAACATCAAACAAGCAAAGTAATACACTAGAATAATAATATATGTATATATTACACTAGTCTAATGTTAAAATAAAACCGATGGAATGTCAAGCTGTTTGATCTTGCATTCTGGTCATCTCAATGCACACAGCCATATGCCACACAGGCAGACATGCAGGCACCGACAGTAATGCAATAAAGGCTTGGATATGCACAATTTACCACGGCTTTAGTGTTGGACTGCATTTACTTCCGCTGGCTTCACTGCTCGTAGCACTAGCCCTGCACTAGCTGTGGGAGGCAGCCAGTCGAGTTATAATATAGGTAAGTAGTTCACACTGACAGCGTAAGTAGCTTAACTTCAACTGTACGGCAATTACATAGCTTGGAACAATTGTAGAAAAGACGTGTGGTGTTTTGCGAACAACTGTATGTCATAAACTGGTTTAAAGTTAAGTCTCTTAAGGTTTTCTGTGTAAACACTAAACACGGCACTAGATGCAATATTTTTATAACGTAAATATGCTTGGGAAGGTCTGTAATTTTGCAATTTATGGAATTAACGCATTAACTTGATTAAGGTGCACAATTTAGGCAAACATAAAGTTTATAACGGCAAAATCGAGGTGGGTCCGATTTTTATACAAGTGCCCAGTTTTAAAATGTTGGTCCCTGAGATGCCAATAAATCAACGGAAATCGTTTTGACAGGATGGAATGTGTGTACAACAAAACAAAAACAATGTCAATAAAACAAGTCACATCGTGTGTAGCGTTCAGCCGGGAAAATTAAACACATCCCTAATGACGCACAAAATCAAGAAAAAACCCGAAAGTGTGATAGTCAGCAACACATACAAAATAGAGCTCAACGGCGTGTGCTTAAACCGACTATAAAGTACACCATAACACAAAAAATACTAAACTATCCTTTCGATCGTTACATACCGTCGTTCGCCATGTTGTTTATACAGGGCAACGCGCAGAATATTGCATTTACAGCGATTGGCCGTTTGTGTAACGAAAGTAGCCAATAGTTGTAGAGAATGTTTAGTTGATTTGTTCGCCAGATGTCGCCACGTTTCAATGAATCCCCTGATCACTTTCCCCGCAAGACCAGTGACATTTATGGCATTAATGATGTATAAATTGTTGGACCTGATATATATAGGACGAGTTTCAAATTGGCATTAGTATAAAGCAAGGAAGTGTACATGGTCAGCAACTGTTCAACACAGTGATATAGTTAATCAGTAAGAAGCTCAACAAAAATAAGTTTGTTAAGGAAACATTTAAATTTTATGCAAACAATCTTCATCTTCCTTTTAAAGGGCTGGGCTCTTGCGAGCGTAAATAGCCCTGAGATGCATGTACAGTTGCATTATGGTGTAGCGGCATGTGCGCCAAATATTTAAAATCAAAATCAAGTTCCTGCCAAGACAGACGAGGGAGAGAGTAGTCAACGCATTAGTGACATCAAGACTCGACTACTGCAACTCCCTCCTGTACGGCACCATGGACAAGAACTTTGTACGGTTACAGCGTGTCCAAAACTCTGCAGCCAGAATGATCGTGCGAGTGCCCAAATACGCAAGCATCACGCCATTGCTCCAAGACCTACATTGGCTGCCGGTACGAGAACGCGTTCGTTTCAAGGTCCTGGTATTCGTGCACAGATCGAGCTGTCAACAAGTGTGGGCCCGTGTACCTGAGCGAGCTTGTCTGCCTCTACGTGCCCACCAGGTCCCTTCGGTCAGCGGGAAATTGTCAACTTGCGAGACCGCGAACAAGATGCAAAGTCGGAGACGCGAGTTTTATGGCAGCAGTTCCGGACCTCTGGAACGATTTACCCACATCAATGCGTGAACTAAACAGTGAAGCAGCTTTTAAAAGCGCATTAAAACACTCTATTTTAATCGATATTTTAACTCCAGCAGCCGCAGCAGTCCCGGATCTGATTGTTTTCAATGCATGTAATGAACACTGAGACTTTTAAGAGCACTTTTAAACACTCTCTTTTAATCAATATTTTAACTGCTATTGTGACGTTGAGACTTGACATTAAGCTTTTATCAATTATCTTTTGTTTATAATACATGATAATATTAATATTTAAAGATAGTTTTTTAAATATCATTTTTAGTCCTTTGGCCGAAGGTCCAAGGGACTATTGCCATCACTCTGCGTCCGCCGTCCGCCGTCCGCCGTTAGCTGCCGTATCTCAGAAACCGTTCAGCAACTTTTTCTCTAATTTTGCATAGACATATCTTGGGGCACTGCCACTATGCACGAGAAATCTGTATTTGATTGAATCAACTAAAGGGCTCCCTAGGGCCTCCAAGGATCCCAAAACTGGTAAAAATGTAACATTTGTCCTATTTTTTTCAAAAACTGTTCAGCAACTTTTTTTCTAATTTTGCATAGATGTATCTTAGGGTGCTGCCACTATATACAAGAAATCTGTATTTGATTGAATCATTCTAAGGGCACCTAAGGGGCCCCCAAAGTGCAAAAGGTTTACATTATCTAGTGATGTGGTTTTGAGAAGGGCCCTTTTTTTAATTAAGACCACTCCTAACAGTAGATGTTGTGTAATGTACCACAAAGTCAAAAGCTGTGACTAATCTCTACAGCCTAGGCCATTGAGACCTTAACTAATCTTTAATTGGTCACAGCACCCAGGCAGAGTAAACACACTTGACCCCTGTTAGACTGAACAGTTGCCTAACACTTTTGTATCTTCAAAACTATTGATTTTCTATAATTGCAAGTTGTGTTTATTTTGATGTTCATTTAATTATTATAAAATGGTGTGACTGTGGTGTCTATTGGTTAAAGATGTATTGTCTGTAGAAACCTGTTGGTGACAAACATAGAAAATTACTATTCTGTCACCTGTAGGTGACAAACATAAAAAATAATATTCTGGACAACTATGGAGTGAAATATCCTACACTTTATTTATATCAAATGCATTCTACTGTTCTGTTTACGCTTGCCATGCCTTGTGTAGACACGGCACTGTGTAAATAAATTGTATCAATATAGACTAATAATTACAGATTCACAATATAGTTGACACCTGAAACAACCAAATGTCAACCATTAGAAGAGTTGACATAGTTCCGCTATACACTATATATGTAAATTTAACCAGCTGCCATGTCAAGTCCGTTATAATTGTGACTAACAGTGTTCAAAATTATTCAGGTAAATATCAAATAACAAAGGACACACGTTTTCTCCTTGCCATACCTCTACACATGAAAAGAAGGCTGACACAGCCTGGCCCTCATTTATACATGATTTAGCATTTTTGTACATGTTGTATACAACATTCAACACAATACCATTAATACCGCATGCAATTACCTTAGACCACAGGGAGGACCGATCTACTAAATCAAATGCTTTCTTATAATTGATGAAAACACAATAAAGCCTTTTGAGTCGAGACAAATACAATTCAACCAATACCCCTATCTGAACACTGCCTGTTCTTTACCTATTACATTCGCTTTGTTTAGGTATGTGGTCAGTCTGGTGTTCTGAACAATCACTAAGGATTAATGAACACTTGTGCAGAATGTCACCCACTTGGCAGGTTTAACTGATCTATTCAGCAATGAGGACACTGCTTAGGCCTCACTCTGGACACTGTCACTCACAGTGTTGTGTATTGTCTTAGTTGGTGCATTGAGCTAATCTACTTGACCATGAATCAGTGGTGGCTCTGGTTGTGTATTACACCCAGCTGTGGAGCTAAGATTATCTGCCTGCTATTGTTTGATGGAAGCTGTGACTAATCTGTAATTGGTCACTGGCAGTAGCTTGTGTCAACAGACAGCATTAAGCCACTAGACCCCTGTTAAACTGGACAGTTGCCTGTAGGTTTTAAACTGTGTCAAACAGTGAGTCTACCTTTTGCTCTCAGATAATCTGTCCTCTTAGTTTTACACATGAAGACATAATCTGGCATAACTTGATAAGTCTTTGTAGCAGCACATTTGTACTTCCAGTGTATCATTGCAACATAACATACATACTGTGCCCCACATTTGAATGTTGTGCATGTAATATTTCCATGCAATCCATTTGCATATATAATGTAAAACTTCAACAGCCGTTTTCTTCATTTTCACTTTTTGATCCCTGCCATGTTCAATGCTCCATAACTTTGCAAATTTTTGTAGCAGTCATATTTTTTGAAACCGTGTAAAGCACCCTACCAAACCTTTACAAGGATGTAAGAAAACAATGTTACAATTTTTCCGACTTATCACTCATTTGGTCAGCCGGGGTCACATATAGACGTATTAGTCCAAAGGACTTCAGGGCCACTTGGCCCATTTTTTTACTTAATTAATTACTTTTTTGATTTATTACTATTTTACATGTAAAGCGCTTTGAATAGTTTCTAACTAGAGTTGGCGCTATATAAGTATATTTATTTATTTATATTAAAACTATGTTAGATTAAAATAGTTTAAAATGCACTTTGGCATGTTCCTCGTGGTGTTGCTGGCGGTGGCTGCAGGTTGTGTAAGCCGAGTCTTTTAAAGAAGTATTTAAGTGAGGATGCTAATGCGGTGGAAGCTGGAAGATGGTTCCAGTCTGCTACTGTCCGGGGGAAAAAGAATGATAAAGAACTGGGTGGTGGACATGTTCCTGATGCAATCGTTTAGTGCCTCTTGTTCTTGGGTCAGAATGGTGGTAGTAATTTGACCGAATGATATCGACTAGTCCATTATTAATTCTAAAGAGCATTCCTAGTCTATTGTGATATCTTCGCTGTTGGAGTGTGGGCCATTTGAGTTGTAGCAGCATGGATGTAACGCTGCCGGGTGTCCTTCCTGTGTAATTATTAAAAACATATCTAGCTGTTTGACGTTGTACTCGATCTTTCTAATGTCTGAATATCTTTCTGCTTATGTGGGTCCCAAATGGATGATGCATATTCTAAAATGGGGCGCACCATTGTGGTGTAAGTTGCAGACTTTACCTGAGGAGTACATTGTCGAAAATTTCTCCTCAAGAAGCCTATTGTTCTGTTCCCTTTTGCGGCCGTGGCTTCGATCGATATGGTTGGTTCAGGATAGGTTGTCTGCTATGATACGTTTCACCAAGCTATTTGTGAGAACTCATTGTCTCAAGATACTGATTGTGCAAAGTGTAGTTAGTTAGAATAACCTTCTTGGACTTGTTAGGTAAGATTCGAATGACTGTACATTTGCTGGGGTTAAACTGCATCTGGCAGGTGTTTTCCCATTCTTCTAGGGCATTGAGATCTTGGTGAAGCAACTGATGGTCTTTTATGCTGTGAATTTCTCTGTAAAGCAGGGTGTCATCAACATATAATATTGAGTTTTGTATTGCAGTAGGGAGGTCATTGATATAGGCAAGAAAGAGCAGTGGTCCTAAGACTGTGCCCTGCGGCACTCCTGAGAACCAGGAGCAGGTGAAGAGTGTGTTCCTTCCAAGAAAACTTGCTGGCTTCTATTGGTGAGGAACGAATCGATCCAGTTAAGGGTATTATGTTTCACTCCATAGTAGTGTAGTTTGTGAAGTAGGCGTCTGTGTGGCACTTTGTCAAAGGCCTTAGAAAAGTCAAGTAGGATAACATCGGTCTGTTGATTCTTGGCTAAATTCTTGGCTATGCATGTCGTGGATGGTGATGAGGAGTTGAGTTTCACAAGACCGCTGTTTACGAAATCCATGTTGTGCTTCAGATAAAACATGATGTTGGTCCAAATGTTTCATTACACTGCTGTGAATGATATGTTCCAGTACTTTGCATGTAATGGAGGTGAGGGATACTGGGCGGTAGTTTTCCGGTTGGTTCCTTTCCCTTTTCTTGAAGACTGGCACCACCCAGGCATCTTTCCAGTCACATGCAAGGCACTTCTCCGAAATCTAGAGAAAGCTGGAATATCTTTGTCATCATTGGGGCTAGTTCTGTCGCTGCTGTCTTCAGAATGTAGGCTGGAATGGAATCCGGGCCTGTGGCTTTATCTGCACGCAGGTTTTGGCCTGCTTCGCTAACTGGGGTAAGACCACATTTAAATTTTACATAGGCGGCCATTATAACGTTTCCTTCATTTCCTGCTAAATTTGACGAAAAATTTTCTTGAAAATTTCACAGCATATTTATCCTCCATTGACACAAGTGCTGTGGAAAACTCGTAAAATTCTCATACCTCAGTTTTCAGAAAAATTCACCCAAACCTGACACCCCTCAATTTCGCCCCAATCTGATGACGGATTTTGAAATATTGGTGCGTTCTGCAAAATAGCCACTGTGCGAATACGCGAGCGACTAGCGTATGTTTATTGCTACCCCGTGAAAGAACTGCAGTAGTACATTCAGTATTCACTGGACTGACATGTGCCATGCCAAAGTGCTCGAAAAAAATTCACACATGACACCAAAACGGTGTTTTCAAGGGCACTCTTTCGGTAATGGCGGACGAATCCTTAATGTGGTCTTACCCCAAATAGATCTCCTGAATCTTGCAAATCTTCACGAAAGTTAGATTTATATCAAGCTATACATATAACTAGATTAACCACAAAGGGAAATTTACACTGTCTCAATAACAATTAAAATATGCGTTATCAAACTGTGCACACCTCCAAGCTAAACACCGCCTTGAGTTGGTTTAAACATGCTTATTCGGTACTTTATATTACATACGACGTTTGCCTGATATGAATGGTACTGAGCACAGCATACAGGCCAACACAGTATCTTACCGATATGGGAATAAAATATATAGAATATTAACGAAATATATTTTTTTGTAATTTTTCATAAAATGTTGCATTTTTTGGCAAAAAATACACAAAATCATTATTTTAAGCAGCATTTTATTGGACATGCACGTTGCAAATCTTCACGAATTTTGGTATAACGTAATGCCCACAAACTATGCTAAATAATATGATGCAATCATAAACTATATGTCAAACGTGTACGACACCAGTAGGTGTCAAAAGCACAAGCCAGGCATTTCAACAATATTCACAATATTGAAAGGCACAGAGGCATCTTTTGATGGTAACTACAATTATATTGTAGATAACTGGCTAAATTGCTGGTTGTAAATTGAGGTATATACATAGTACATTATGAAACCAAAACTGGGATGCCCAGTGGAACGTATATCTTGCGTCACACAAATTGTCATCCTAACCCCCCTTAAAATACCCATACTTTTACACAGGCGCAGATCTCTGCTTGATACAGAGTATCCAAACATCGCCACACGTCAATTACTTGGCCACTATATATTTCGCTGATGTACACACGTTATTGGAAACAAGAGATACTACTGGCAAAATAGTTAATTTTAGAAAGAAATAAACGTTTGATAAGGACATCCAAGACACGTGATAAAGGTTGCTGACAGTTGTGGCACCCAGTATCTCTCCAAGCACATCAGCGAGTCCATTGTCCTAATCATGTTTTATTCAAACATCGCCAAATTCTTACACGGGTACTAACAAACATTTCTGATGTTAAATATACGGATATAACGTACACAATACCAGTGATAAAAGCAGCTTCTTGTCAGAGTAGTTGACGTCAGCCTACAGTTAGTTTAATCTGCTTTGCTTTGTGCAAACTTCGGTACGATTCGGTTATATTACAGCTGAAAAGTACATGATCGTTGAAAATGATAGCATGCCAGTCCATGTACACAACTTCAACATATGACACTTCTCTTAGGTGACCAGTTTTAATTTTTATGGCTAAAAATGAACTAATTCGGATCATTGCGGTCGCTGCATATTTGGAGAGTCACACACTGTTATGATATTCTCTGTTACATTCGTGGTATATTTATGTAGATTCTCAATTGTTCTTCTTGTCTCAGTTAGTGTATGTATGTTGCTATAAAAAATAGGTGCTAGATGCCTGATTAGTAGAAGTGTGTGGACAACCTGCTTCCTATGGTGGCCAACATTTCACTAAAATGCTCTTCTTTTGTTTAGAAAGTTTGATTGTGCCACTGATTAACTCGATGTCTTGAGATATAGTTATTTCACCCATGTTGAGCTCTTGCTTAAATTATTGCGATAAGTTCTCCTCTGTAATTTGGAAATATCTCAGCTGAGTTCACTTGATCATTCAACCAGGTTTCTGTTACCAATATGCTATCTGGCTCAGTTGCATCAATAATTAAGTGCTTCCAAATTTCTACTTTTATTTTTAACACTTCGAAAGTTTATGTTTAATATGCGGAGATTTCCTCTTTCTTTCCTACTGATTTGTTTTTCTGTTTTAGGTGAAGAGGTCATTTCTATTTCAGAATCATGTGGTGTGCTGTTAGTGGACGACTGAGTAATGGAGAGTTCGGTGTCTGTTGTAGATGACTGAGTTGGGGGTGATATGTCTGAGATGTAAGTGTTATGACATGTAAACAGGTTTTGCTGAGAGGGTAGCGAAGTGTTAACTGTGTCGGCAGGAATTATGTAGAGTTTTGATGAGGTGTTGATGCTGTGACATTTTGGGCAGGTCCAAGGGCCATCACAGTCACCAAGTCGGATGTATGATGCTGTTGACATGTTAACACAGTTTTTATGAATCCACTGATCACAGCTGTCACATACCAAGGCCTTTTGGTTTGACTTGGAAGCCTTGAAACATATTCCGCATGGGAATCTTGGTTGACGAGGGCCAGGATTGGGCTCAATGCCACACAACAATAGGGGGGTTAGTCTATGAGAGTTCATCTCTGATTAAAGTAATGTGTATTTGGCCAGTTGGTACCTATAACGAAACCACAATACCACATGTATAGCAGTGGGGAAGTTGATTTCATGAGTGGTAATTTCAAACAAAGGAGGTTGTGAATCTAAATCACAGTTGTAAAAGGTTTATGGAGAAGATAAGAAGTCAGTTTGAAGGCGCATGGCCGGTCTGGACCAATCCACTATTGAAGAATGGGGGTGTCAGGGTGTGGGGATTACTAGTGACTGTCAGGGTGTGGGGAGAAATACAATGCGACGGTGCGGAGATGACGCCGAGTTTGTGGGAAGTATACAATGTTGTATATTAATAAAATCTATGTTTATCTGATATAATCACTAAAAAGTCAGTGTCTATGGACTGACATAAATTTGTAAACGATCAAAATATGCACAGTATCAGTCTACAAACCGCTACCACAATCCGCTAGGGGCACTATCATCTGACTACAGTCAGAGTACACTTTGCTCACAAGCATACGCGCACGTGCACCCGCATGCGCAAGCACACACACACACACAGACACGCACGCACGTACGCACGCACGCGAGCGCACGTGTTACAATTAAGAAACGTTGGAGGAATCGAATAAGTTGTTCGAAAGGAGTATGGACTGGGGATGAATCTAAAGAGACGGAAAAGAATAAGAAGAAACAGAAGATCGAAGAAGAAGAAGAAGAAACGGAAGATCGGAGAAGAAGCAGAAGATCGAAGTAGAAGAAGAAACAGAATATCGAAGAAGAAGAAGAAGAAACAGAATATCGAAGAAGAAGTGACATGGGTTAGGACAGCAGAGTCAGGAGTTGCATGTGAGGGCCTGTGTCGAGAAGAAGATCACGCAAATGATGAGATTATGAGCTTTGACAGAAAGTAATTGCATTGTTACTGAGGATGGACAGCAGCAGGTAAGAGTGCGGCGAAGAAAACCAGCGGATACGAAAGGATGATGGAAAGTACTGCATGCGTATGAGCTGCGAGAGACAGGACACGGCTGAACCAAACTTTTATGTTACATTGTGGATGGAAGCAAGTAAATTGAAGCTAAATCCAGAAAAAACTGATCTAAGGCACAATACAACAACGAAACAAGGTTGTTAACTATTTTCTAGTTAAATTGCTTGGTAATTTTACATCACCATCATAATACTGTTCGTAATCTAGGTGTTATCTTTGACAGTGATTTCAGCTTTCACAAGAACATTTCTGAAGTATGTAAACCTTGTTTCTACCATACATATACGTAATTTCCGCCGAATTCGGCGTAATTTTTCTTTATCTAACGCTAAAACAATATCAGTATCTCTAATTAGCTGTCGCCTTGACTACTGCAACTCACTCCTAAACGATATTGCTAAAAAGGACTTAGCTAAACTCCAACGTGCATATAATTGTTTAGCACGTGTAGTACTAAAAGCACAATCTCTGCCCCTACTTAGACAGGTGCATTGGCTTCCAGTTACATATTGAATACTATTCAAATTAGGCACTATCACATATCATACCCTTTCTACGCGGCACACGGCCATCCTATTTGTTTAGTCTCCTTCGTTTTTCCGAAATTCCCAGGAATCTCAGATCAACTGTTTCACTACGACTTTTTGTTCCTAAAACCAAGCTTAATATTGGCAAACGTGATTTTTCTGTAGCTGCACCCAAAATCTGGAACCAACTCCCCATCATTTTAAAATCATCTGAGACTATAAATACCTTTCGTAAAAAAACTGACGACTTATTTATTTGAAATTGCATTTCCACCCTAATCTAGCTTCGGCGGTCCCTTGCTCTAATGACGACTCTTGCTTGGTTGGACGATTGCTGAGACAATTTGGCAGATTGCTTCGTATTTGAACTTCATCAAACGCTTAGAAGATTTTTTTTATCAAAACATGACTGACGTACGTTGCGACAGAACAACTGTGGAAGCGACCACTAAGCGGAGGGAACCACAGCGTGCACATTCTTCGATTAACGCGGACGTTACGTCACAGTGTGTCTCCTTGTTTCCCGCCATCACAGAGGACCGAAAGGTAATGAAAGATGCGTGATGTTCGTGTATTTTACGCTACTTGTTGTTGTAGAACTTTACTCCACGTTTTTATTTCCTGAAGCACAACATGCATGATACGTTGCTCTGACTTGGACCAAGAACAGTTGTATTGAGACCAGCTGTGTGGCATATTGTTACTATGTAGGAAAGACCTTCCATTTACAAATACGCAGTGGACGACGGATGGTGGAGCAGGTCTGGCAAATCCCAATGCGAAAATATTCAACGATCCACTGGAACAACATGAACCACAGGGTCGAGCTTGATACAGATGTCTTACAATCCTAGGGACCACTACAAAAGACCGGTAAGACCACAACGAGATCGAGACCCATAGTTTTGAATACTGTGAGACTGAAGGAGCAGAGTATTGGCAAGAAGACTGAGGAAGGGAGACTGAGAGGAGGGAAGGTGATCAGAGGGAAAGAAATTGGAGGATCGACGGCAGGAAATGTGAAAAACGTGAAGATGACAGGGGAGAAAGTGACCGTAGAGGAAGAGGTAGGAGGGAAAAAGAGACGGGAGAGGAGATATGGAAATGCAATGGGAGGAAAGATGACGGGTAGAAAGGAAGTGAGAGCAAATGTGACAGAAGAGAAGTTGGGAAGGACGATGACAGGAGGAAAGGTGACAAGAGAAACAGCGTCAGGAAAAATGGAACGGAAGAGATTGTGCCAGGAGAGCAGAAGACAGGGGAACAAGACTACAACCAGACAGATGCAAACCGGAGGAGCTACTCTGAGGCAGTGACTGAAGCGGCATTGAGAAAAGAGAGGGTGTTCATGGGCGACTCTATTCTGAGAAAGACAGATAAAACACTGAGCGAAGGGGAGGATGTCGTTGTTTGTTTGCCGGGGGCTAGGATAGAACATGTGACTGAAAGGGTAGAGAAGGTGTTGGGGCATGGCAAGGAAGGGTCTATACTAGTACACGTAGGGACAACTGATGCAGACAGGGAGGGAACAACTGGGATAGTTCAGAAGTACAGATAGTTAGTGAGGAAGTTAAAGAAGACTAGAATCGAACAGATTATTCTCTCAGGAATTTTGCCAGTAATGGGAGGAAGGGGGCCAACATATAGAAACTGTAAGAGGATGACGATCAATGCATTAGTTGATCAGATGTGTAAAGAAGAAGGAGTGCGATTCGTAGATTTGTGGGGATACTTTGTTGGGAGAGAAGATATGTAGATAAAGACAACACAAATAAATAAGCAAAGAACCTGGAAAACTGTTCTGAATCAGGATATAAATGCGTTTGTTTAAATGCAATGAGCATAGTAAACAAAATAAGTGAACTAAACATTATGGTAGAAGATATTGACCATCACATAATAGGTATAACCGAATCATGGGGCACCACTGATATATCAGATGCCGAATTGGGAGTAACAGGCTACGTAATGTTTAGGAAAGATAGACAAGAAAGAAGAGGAGGTGGAGTTATTTTATATGTTAAAGAATCTATCCAGGCTATGAAATACAATTAGAAAGAGAAGCAGATTGTGAAGAAGTAGTTTGGTATAATATAGTCACAGGCAACTCAACGTTTTTTTTACGAAAGGTATTTATAGATGATTTTAAAGCGATGAGGAGTTGATTCCAGATTTTTGGTGCAACTACAGAAAAAACACATTTGCCGATATTAAGCTTGGTTTTAGGAACAAAAAGTCGTTGTGGAAAAGATGATCTGAGATTCCAGGGAATATCGGAAAAACGAAGGAGACTAAACAAATAAGATGGCTGAGTGCTGCGTAGAAAGGGTACAATATATGATAGTGGCTAATTTGAATTATATTCGATATGTAACTGGAAGCCAATGCGACTGTCTAAGTAGGGGCAGAGGTTGTGAGAAATGAGGTGCTTTTAGTACTACACGTGCTAAACAAGTATGTACACGTTGGAGTTTAGCTAAGTCCGTTTTAGATAACGGTGGGGTTAGTTTATCGAAGTCCAAATACAAGCATAGAAGAGAATGAGAAAGTACAAAACGCTATAGCGGAAGTTAGCAAACGGGACTGTATTATTATGGGAGATTTTAACCATGGTCATACACAAGGTAATCTCTACAGAGTACGAGGAGTGAGGACTACAAGGTTTTAGTTTTAGTACAAGACAGTTTCCTTTCTCAACATGTGCTAGTGCCAACCAGGGGTGAGAATGTCTTAGACATAGTTTTGTCCTCACAGAATAAATTAGTTGACAATGTCAAATTAAGTGAGCCACTGGAAAGTAGTGATCACAACCAGATACATTTAACATCAAAGTAAAACCAGAAAGAATTAATAAAAAGCATTTCAGGAGAAATTTCCACAAAGGAAGATATAAGGAAATGAGGAAATATTTAGCAAAAGATAGACTGGAACAATACAATGAAGAATAAGACAGCAACGTAATGCTGGAATATCTTAAAGAGTGAAATTGAGTGCATCGTCGATAAATTTGTTCAGTTGAAAAAACAAGGGAAACGGTCCAGAAAGAAATACTTATCGAAAGAAGCCATTAAAAAAATTAAGTACAAACAAATGATGATGTGGAAGTCATATAGACGTACTGGAAATGACGAAGACTACAACATTTATAAAGAAGCACTTAACAAAGCTACAGCTGAAATTAGAAATTTAAAAAGAAGCTATGAACAAAAATTAGTTTGTTATATAAACATGACAGCAAGAGTTTTTATGCGTATGTTCGAAGTAAACAGAAAGTGCAGGATAAGGTCGGTCCTCTAGAAGATAGAGCTGGAAATATAATATCAGAGGGATTCTTAATGGCAGAAGACCTGAATGAGTATTTTAGTTCGGTGTTTACCAGAGAAGATTTTAGTTCACTGCCAGTACCAGAAGCTAAGTTCAAAGGGTTAATTGTAACCCCGGAAATGGTAGCTAAGAATTAGGGCTATGAAGGATAATAAATCACCTGAAGTTGATGGGATTCCACCCAAACTACTATTGGAAATTGTAGAACAAATTAGCATACCGCTTGCAACAGTTTTTAAATTGTCATTAGAAGAGGGAGTGAACTCCAGACCAGTGAGTTTAACATCGGTGATTTCCAAATTATTAGAAAGACTAATTAAAGATCACAAGGTGGATTTTCTTGTTAAACATAACTTGATAAACCAACCTCAACATGGGTTTCTAAAAGCGAGGTCATGCTTAACAAATATGTTATGTTTTTGGAAGATATAACTAAGTGGGTAGACGAGGTATCACTAATATATATAATATTCTTAGATTGTCAAAAAGCTTTCGACAAAGTGCCACATCAACGATTACTGCTTAAACTAAAGGCCCATGGCATAGGAAATTTGGTAATTAACTGGATAAAAGATGGCTAATTGACAGAAGACAACGGATAGTAGTTGATGGGAGGCTTCAAACTGGAAATCAATTTTGAATGGGATACCACAGGGATCAGTACTGGGACCTATATTATTCTTAATATATATCAACGATTTGGACGATGGTATAACAAGCAAGGTGTTGAAATTTGCGGATGATACAAAATTGTTTAGAAGGATTAAACGTGATGGAGATAGACAGCATTTACAAGATGATCTTGACAAGTTGATCAAATGGTCTGAAAAATGGCAAATGTTGTACAATTTTGGGAAACGTAAATGCCTCCACACAGGACATGGGAACGAAGATGTACAATGGGGGTTCTGTACTAGATACTACTGTAAAATTAAGAAAAGGACTTAGGGTTAACCATTAGTGCTGATATGAAGGTTTCACAGCAGTGCAGTATTGCCGCTTCAAATGGAAATCAAACCATTGGATTAATGAGGCGAAATATAACGTATAAGGAAAAAGAGCTAATAATACCGATGTACAAAACAATAGTTAGGCCTCATTTAGAATATTGTATTCAAGCGTGGAGCCATATCGCAGGAAGAACGAAGATATGCTAGAAAGTGTACAGAGGAGAGCAACTAAAATGTTACTAAAACTGAGGGATCTTAGTTACGAAATACGCCTAAGAGAGTTTAACAACACTAGAGACCGAGAGATTGAGAGGAGATCAGATAGAAATGTTTAAAATATTTAATGGTTATGATAATATTGATAGAAATATTTTTTTCAGTTAAGAAAGATAGAAGGACCAGAGGACACGAAGTTACATTAGTAAAGGAGCAATTTAGATTATATGTAAGAAAGTTCTCATTCTCATAAAGGACCGTAAATGAATGGAACATATTATATCCTGATTGTGTTGGTGCTAGTAATAATAATAATAATAATGACAAACTTCTATAGCGTCTAAATCGCCAGGAATTTGAGCTCAGAGGCGCAACATACAAGAATCATTGGGCAAAATCATTAACAGAGACAAGCAAGAGTCGTCATTAGAGCAAGGAACCGCCGAAAGTTACGGTGGGAGTGCAATTTCAAATAAATAAGTATTTATTTTTTTACGGAAGGTATTTATAGTCTCACCTGATTTTAAAGCGAGAGTAGCGTGAATATGTTTTAATAGAAAATCGACACATACCTTAAAAGGGCGGGATGCACGTAGATAAAAAAAGTGTTGGACTCTCGATAAGCGTGTCCACCTGCCTTCTATAATTAATTTTCTGGATGGCAATCTTGTTAAATCTTGTTCTACTGACTGTCCTGCATAAAACGCTGTCGCTTGTGGTTTTGTCTCGAATCGCAACGAAAGTCGACGAGTTCCTTTCGCCTGGTCAGAATGGATTCCGAAGAATGGCTGACATAGTGTTCAGGTACCGGTTGTTGTGTGCCAATTTTAATGCCCATATATGACGCGTTGCAGGCGAGATTCATGGCATATACATGAGCCGAGCATTTGGGTTTGTTACGCCGCTGAACTCGGATTCTCTGAGGACATTGGCGCTGAAGTATCCACAAATACTCTTCCTTCCACCTTTTTCTTTTATGAAGCACTAAACGAATTGTTGCTCTACTGTGTAGGACATATCTTCTAATCAGAAATAGAAAATCTGGATAAGAAATGATGGATGTTGAGATTTTGAGACACGCCCCGATATTTCACCAATCAAAGCCTGGAGCTGTTTTGACATTGGCGCTGCGGTAACGCGGCGAATGTCCCTGTTTCCTCGAAATGTATGAATATGCCAGCTTATATCATATATGTTGGTTTCTCGTATTCCCGTCAATTCAAAGTTACATTTGTAATAACTGTTATAATGCCACACATTGCGGAGGTAGCATTTTAGTAGTTACAGCACCAACAAATTCGGCGACGCAAATTAGAGTAATGTTCTCAGTTTAGGGACTGGCGAATTGGGAAGAGTAGGCATTGGTGACGTTAGACTTTCTGTCGCGATGGCGCTGTCCATTCAATTTAAATTATATGTCTTCAAGGGTTATTCTACTAAACTGCTGGCATAATTTTCTTGATTGTAGTTGCTTATGGTTAGTTTTAGTAACTTTTTTATTGCATAGGCCAAAAAATGCCTTTTGTTTCTCTGACATTTATACTCTATTCACCATGTGGAGCGGAGGTTTGACGATTGCCAAGAAAATGCATCTGATCGTTTTGTATTTGGACTTCATCAAATGCTTGGAAGGTGAGCTATGAAAACGTAGCTGACGTTGCAACAAAACACCTGTGGAAGCGATAACTAATGCAGGAAGCGCATGATTCCAGATTCGTCGAATAAGGTCAGGAGGACGCGATTTTCATGACGTCGTCACAAATTCCGCGATACGCCAGGTAAACGCGGACGTTACATCACAGTGTGTCGCCTTTGTTCCCGTTATCGTGAGATTGCCGTGTATTATATGCTGCTTCGATGTGGACATTTTGTACTGAATAGTGAATATATATATATATATATATAATATATATATATAATATATATATATACTTATCCTTATACCTACGGCTACGCGTTGTTTTCGAAAGGAGCTTCTTGCTACCCTCCACGTTATGGTTGGTCTGATGTAAAACAATTATTCGGTTTAGTCTTAGGTCTAGGATTAAGGTCAGGGTTAAGTTGAAGATTAAGGTTAGGGTTAGGTTGAAGGTATTTTTGACAAGATTGACATGTACTGTTTATGCGTAGAGGGGTGGCAAATAGCTATCACCGTTAATTTTGTGTACTTACTTCGATGTTGGAATTTTGTACTTGACAATGACTACACAAATTGTCCCATATTGGTGTGTGCGTGAGTAGTAGTAGGGGTGCGTTACACACCGCGCATGTGATGTTTGCCAGCCATGATGTCACTCCCCACTCATCATAATAAAGTAGGTCAGTGGGTCAGTAGGTCAGTCGGTCAGTTGATCAGTAGGTCACGGAGACGTCATTCATAACTATTTAAAGCGTTGTGACGTTCGGGTTTTAGTTAAACGTTCTGAGACAAGTGATGGAGGAAGGTCTATACAAGTTTGTGGACCAGCGGTATAGAGACGGAGATATTGCGGATATGGCTATATGGTTTGGTGGATCGGCTCTTGTCTGTCGAACTTGCCGAATCGAAGCGTACGGTCGGGTGTTTAAGTCTCGCTTATCAGTATAGAAAGGCGATGTTTAATGAAGACCCCGAATGCGCGAAAAGTATCAAAGAGGCGAGGTCGGCGTACATGGCGAAACGGAGAAGTGCAGCCATGAGGAAGACGAGAAGTGCTTCTGAGTGGAACGCTATCCGTGTCGACTGTATGCGGAGCCTATTGATAACAAAGTTCACTACCTCGAAAGAGTTGAGAGAGGGCTTGCTGGCTACCGGAGACGTTGAACTGGTGGAGTCGGTGCCATCGAAGAAGAAGAAGATTTTTGGGGATCGGCTACGTTGGTAAAAAAAGGTCGAAACACGCTCGGAAAGGTATTGATGGAGGTGCGTGATAAATGCAGAAGATAAAAAATGAATTACGTACCTCGTGCGCGCCAGTCACCGAGATGAAGTTGAAGCATCCTTTTATGTGTATTGTAGCCGGTCCAACGGGATGCGGTAAGACTACGTTCGTGACCCGGCTCTTGGGTTTCGCTTCGTCTATGATCGACCTAACGCCCGAGAAGATATTGTGGTGCTACGTCAGCGGCAAACGGCGTACGCATCTATGGCGGAAACTATGCCTAACGTGGAGTTCGTAAACGGTTTACCGGATCCGAATACGTTCCAACCGGGAACGAGGACGCTCCTTGTACTCGGTGACATTATGGCGAAGACAGACAGTCGGGTCACGGCTCTGTTCACAGAGTCATCACTGTAACACATCCGTTGTGTATCTACTACAGAACTCTTTCCGAAAGGGAAGGAAAACCGCACCATCACATTGAATGCTCAGTATATGGTGTTGTATAAGAGTCCGTGAGATGCCGGTCAAGTAGGTCAACTAGCTAAACAGATGTATCCGGGTCGAGTGAAGTTCATCCAGGACCCTTTCAAAGACGCGACGTCGACACCGTACGGTTACCTGCTGGTCGACCTAAAACAGAAAACGCCAGAAATCGGGCACCTGCGTACGAGTATCTTCCCCGATGACGTCGTTTAGTACGTGTACGGGCCGAGAGTGTAAAAGACGAAGCGCATCGCCTTAATCAGCATTAGCGATATGTTGGATCGCGTGAAAAGACACATTTGTGTCTGCAGGTGTTGAATAGGAACAAGAATACAACATTGAGAAACGTCATGCTCGCCAACGCCGACGCCGACCTCATTAGTAGTCTATGCGAGTGCTCGTACATCATTCTGAAAGAGAACGTGAAACTGACATAGAGGCAGAAAAAAATATTGCTGAAGTACAGGAAACACCTGTACTCGCTGCCATCGAAAAAAACGACTACCGCGAAGAAGAGGAAGGTCGTGCTGGCCCCTTTGGCAGGGTCAGGTCCTTCTACCGGTGCTCAGACATTTCGTGGGTGCATAGATGGTGCACGCGAAGAATATGGCGCTGATAGACAGATCCGCGTTTGGTGGAGAGTTTACTAGCGCAACAACAGCAACCGACTACGACCACCGCGCATGTCCTGAGTAGACTCGACGCCGACATGAAGAGCGTCCTCGAGCGTACGGACCTGCCTGAACGGGAAAAGGTCTTGCTGTACAATCAGCTGTTGGATCATTACAAAACCAAGGACGAGCAACGGAAGCAACAGCCGGTACGTGTGTTTATGGTGAATCCACCCAGAGAGACCATGGAATCATCCAAACTGGCAGCAGTGGACAAGCCGCCGGCCGCGATGAGTGGACTGGAAGGTGAAATCGTGGAAAGTGCCCCTAAAAGTATGAAAAGAAGAGTCCGACTGTTGCTGGTAAAACTGTAGGCGGACCCGTCGACGCAGTGGAATGACCGTTGGGAGTTCGTGTACAACGGCGTGCCTATTCGAGGAAGCAACATGGTGGATCGATATAAGGGACTACACCGGTCGACTGGTCTCTTTCGAGCCCGGGAAGCTCGTCGTGTCGTTACATTTCAGACGTTCCAAGACAAGATTATTTTAAATCGTGAGAGCCGGCAGCAGCGTGTACAAGGACTACTACACGCGGCAGGTAGGGGGTAACCTACCGTTTTTCGTAGGCACTAGAGTACAGCGAGGTCACGGGTTGGGAAACTTGATTGGAAGCCTGCTACAAAGCGTTATGCCACTCTTCAATAGAGGCGACTTAGCACTGGGAAAACGAGCAATGGCCCCAGGCATGCGCGTGGCAGGAGACGTCGCAGCCGGTCAAAACCTGAAACAGGCGGTAAAACGTAGTGCGAAAGAAGCGGGAGGCGAACTACGTGACGGTCTGCTGAAGAGTAAGCCACCGGGTCGCCGGCGGGCCACACCTATAAAACGACCGGGTAAGACGACGAGGTTCAGTACACCGAAAGGACTTTGTAATGAACGGGGCCTACCGACATATCCACCGACTAGAAGAATGCCGTTCGTGCACCAACAGTTATGCGAGGGTCTAAAGAGTGAACTAGACCTGTTCAGCGTGCCGACGATGCAGACGAGTATTGAAAGCGGCCAATGGGTGGAGCACCAACCGTTGACGGCTCTCGACGCGAGGGTCCGATCGAGTTTCTTATACCGTGGTCGGGAGACAACTACCGGGATATGTCGAACGTTCGACAATACGTGAGAGCATGCGTAATGAAAGGAGACGGTACGGACCACGAAGACGCCAGTACTGCGGCTCCAGTCAACAACTGGCTGCACTCTTTGTTTAGTCAAGTCATCGTGTCGATGAAGGGCACGCTGGTGACCCCGTCAAGAAACACATACCCCTATCGCGCCTACATCGAGACGCTGTTGAGTTACGGCGCCGAGGCCAAGGATACGCAACTCGAGTGCGATCTGTGGAGTCGGTACGCACCAATAACGAAGGATTGCAACACCGACGCGGGTACATCTTGAGGAGCCGCGAGGTGCAGCTGCTGGGGCGAGTCCACGCGGACGTGTTCATGCAAGACCACTACCTGCTGAATGGGATTGCCGTTAAGCTCCGTCAGGTGCAAAGCAAGGACACCTTCGCCCTAATGGCGGACGGCGCCAACCCAGGGTTCAACATAAAACTGCTCGAGATGTCCCTGCATGTGCAAAAAGCCAAACTGAACCCGGCCGTACAGCTCGGTCAAATCAAAGCATTGACGAAGGGCACGGCCAAGAACCCGCTACGACGAATTGACTGCAAGGTGTTCTCAATCCCGCAGCACGAGAACGTCTACCTCGGCGTGCTGCCGAATCGGGTGGTCCTTTGCTTCACCGAAAACGACGCCTACAACGGGGCCTACAACAAAAAAACATTCAACTCAAAGCAAACGACATAAACGTCCTCGTCCTCTACTTGGACGGTCGACAGGTCCCCAGCAAGCCACTGCAGCCGGACTTCACCCGAAGCGCGTACGTCAGAAGCTACCTGGAACTCTTTGCATCGGCTTTTGAAAACGAGGGAAATGGCGTGACACGTGCAGACTTCGGCAACGGCTACACGTCGGATTCGACTTGTGACCCGGCCTCGATGACCATTTCAACGTTGTGCGCAAGGCAACCTGCGACTAGAGGTCCACTTTGCCGCGGCGTTTCCGCATACGGTAAACGTCGTCGTGCTCGGCGTGTTCGAAACGGTGCTGGAAATCGCCAGGAATAGGAACGTGGTGTACGAGTTCTGATGATGGATTCGCAAGAGATTGCGTGTCTAGCGGCCGATCCATACACTTAACACGTAGTCGTTGACGTGGTGGCAAAAGACAAGCTGCCAAAGACGATTGATACGTACCCTTCGGCCTTCATGCAACACCGACGACGCGGACGAGACGGGAGAGCACTGGGTCTGCATGTACATAGACACCAACCAGCGTGGCGATTATTTCGATTCGTATGGTCTACCGCCACGACACGCGACCTTTCGTGCCTTCCTGTGCCGTAACTGCGACGACGACTGGACGTACAACGACCGGAGACTACAGAGCGGACTGTCTAACGTGTGTGGTCGATTCCGCATCGCACACCTGATTAATCGATGTTGGGGTATGCTCTGAAACTTTTCAAGAACCTTTTCGGGTCGGACTTTGTAAACAATGACTGTCGTGTATTTGACTGGCTTAAAAGTATAAATGTAGAGATGAATGCTTGTAGATGATTTAAAAGACAGAAGCATGTTTTATGTTAGTAAGATGATACGTAGAGAGAGGCCTTTCATGTACGCTGGTAGACGTAATAAAAGATGAAAATGCGGTTCGGTGTTGGTGTTCCATTTTCTTTATTCAGCATACTACAAAGTAGTACGTCTTGCTGCAGAGAGCGATCATTCCGCATCCGGACCACTTCTCCTTAAAGAGACCGGGCGTTCTCTTACCGTACGCCCGACGCGGCGCGCAGCACCTCTTGTCTGGGGTATCCCACGTTTGTCCGGCGAGTCGGCACTGCACGTAGACCTCCATGTGAGCGTCGCAACATTCCGACGGGAGCCACTCAGCTCTGTGTCGGTAGTAATTCAAGCTCTTGAAGGGTTCGACGAGGTCGTCCACGCACCGTCCAGTGAGTGCAAATAGGCGCTGTCCGTGTCCATACCGTAGTACTCGAACAGCGGTCGTGGTACGTACGCGTCGATGAAGTCGTAATAGAACTCCAGCATCCTTAGCTTGGCGTAATGGTACACAAAGAAGCCTATCTGGATGGGTAGGTCGTAAGTCACGATACTCTTGTTCAGCTGCACCTCATAGACACGGTTGTCGGAAGCGCCGATCGTTGATGAGAGTGGATGCTCTGACGTCCATGCAGTACATGACGTTTCTGTGCCTGTCGAGTCGTTTTATAGTCTTCCCGTCGCCACTGTTCCCCAGAAGTTTCATAGTGTCGGCGATAATACTCTTGTTGGGAGTCGGCGTCTCCCTCGCGACGGGCCCAAGACAATGATTCGTCAAATCCGCGAAAGCACGGATTCGGTTCGTATTCGACGATCTGGTACACGCAATCGACGACGAGACCGTGCTCCAGGTACCATCTCAGCAATTGCGTGGCGAGGAGGATTCTAGTACCGTTGAATTTTCCCACGAGCGTGCATTGAGGTTGGGTCAGGAGGTCGTGCTCTTCAGCGTATTGACGCATGAAAGGATTGTGATCGTCGCGGGCGATGTATGTGTTCTTGAATATGGGCTGCATCTCGGCAAATCGACTGCGTTGGTTCTCCAGCACTTTGATGTCACATTCGACCAGGCCAAATAGGGTACCGTCGTGCACGGCTTCGAGGACCTGTCCCGTCGTTAGCCGACGGTTCGCGAGGTGTCGACGCGGAACGGTGGTCTCCATTTTCAGTACAATTAATCACTACGGATATATGCAATTGACTACACACATTTAAACTAGACTTGTTAAAGACTACAGTACAATTAATCACTACGGATATATGCAATTTACTACAAACATACAAAACTAGACTTAAATGTGTTAAAGATTACAGTACAATTAAGCACTATGGATATATGCAATTGACTACACATATACAAAAACTAGACTTAAATGTGTTAAAGACTACCGTACGAGTAATCACTACAGATATATGTAATTTACTACACACAGTTAAAAAGACTAAACGTATACTACGACAATCTTAAAGAATAGGTAATAAAACAACCAGTAACAAAGACACATATCGGTATATAAACTATTCACTAAGCTGCCCAATACTGGCGGCATTTCAGTCCACAGTACAGTTCACGTAATGCTCCACCGGTCTTCTCAGTGACGCGCAATGGGTTGATCCCACCCAATCCATCTTAAGAAATGACGCTACTTTCCGGGTTAGGGCGCCTTCGGTAAGCTGGTTGGGGGTCGTCAGCCTCGTTGCGTTTAAGACAAGAATAGTACGAATAGCAGAGAGAACAATAGGTATATTCCCGAACTCATCCATCACGGGAATGAAATGTTTGTCTACAAGATCATATGTTTCTGTGAGACATCCGGATAGATGATCTAGATGACAGAGTGTTGTGTCGGCGCAAGCGACACAGAGACGCCAGGCTCTTACCAGGATCATTTCGCCGATCTGTTCAGCGAATACCACCACCAGACGGCACTCTACGTAAGAAAGAGGCGCTTCGGGGCGGTCGTCGACGGTGGTACGATTTCGACTGCAGCAAGGAATGTCATTCGACGTCGGGGAATCTTCCACGATAATCTGCGACGACTGCGTTGGTGTCGATGACGCTGGAGTCAGTGAACATGGCTGCGGGTTTGGCGAACTTGGCAATGGTGGAGTCGATGACCTTGGTTGCGGGATGATGAACTTGGCGAGTAGGATGTTGATGGATTCGGAGATTGGACTTCTTTCTCCGCGCATTCGATGTACGTCTGATCGGTCAGGGGTAAAAGTTCATCACTTTCGAAAATATTGTACACCCACGAATCGGTGTTGACAAGTTCAGGCATTATAGTTTGAACGACTTCTACTTTTGCACGTTTCGCCTGGGGCGAAGCGTCCACTGACGATTCACAGGCCGTCAGCAAAACGACTCGACGACCCTGGTTACGCAAGAATGTCAGAGTCACGTGTCAGGTCAGTTGGGTTTCTGGATAACGTTGAAGTCTCAACCGGTGTAACTACTCGTTGCGCCCGAAGTCGCTTTTCTCAAGGTCACGTGGAGCACCGTTCCGACCAGTTCGTTGTCGACCGAACGCAGTTTCCCCTCGGGTAATTTCGCAAGGTAGGCCACTCTGTACACAACGATTTGACACATGGAAGTGTCAAAAACGTCGCCCACAATTGTCGTGTCGTAGGAACAACATCATCGTCCGCGTCATTGTCGTCTGAGTTCGCTGTCGAGTCATGTGTCTTAAGCATCATTCGGACATCAAAAAAATACACAGGTTTTGATTGGGGTCCGTGACTTGCGCAGACCATCTTACCGTTTTTTGACCGAATAAATATTACGCATACAATAGCGACACCCCTCGTAGCTTGCGCCGGACCGCCAGCTAACTTCTCCGATATATAGAGGTTCTGCAATGCGATAGACACCGTCTGGACTCGAGTCCAAAAGGATCAACCATGCTTACCAGCGAGTGACTCGTGACATCAGAATGAGTCGAGTAGCCATCTTGAACATCGTGAGAGCTGATGAATAAAGACCCAAAACTACAGAGCTTTTATGGTCGATTTTAGGCAACGTCGGACTGACGTGTTTAACGTCAGGCAAACGTACGCGTTCAGAGGGCATCCCGCACGCGCCTGGCTACCCCCCCTCGCCGCACACGATAAACATTCGCCAACTGTCTCCCGCATGGACTCTCCTCAAGTGAATATGCATTTAGCGTTGACACTGTGGTAGATGCCTTTACACAACTATCAATAACTTAAAAACTGTGGATGCCTTTACGCAACTATCATATAATAACTTTTCGAAATGTCTGTATACATCAAGACACGTATTTGTAGAAGACGTAATGGACTTTACGATGGTATAAGATGATATAAAATCCCATGGCTGGAAGATATTTGAAATATCGAGGGATAAAGTTCCCTACGCGAGTATCTAGGTCAGTGAGGAGGCGGGTAATTACGAGTAATCGGCGCCCTGTTTAAATAACTCATCAGTCTAGCGCGTGTACCACAACGGTCGCTATTAATGATATTGGGATCACAGGAAGACGGCATAGAACATACCATGTGACCACCATGCAACACAACTTACATTTTTTAAACGGTTGTTTTGTTTACGTCTACTGTTATGTTGTTATTGTTGTTGCAAAATAAATTTATTTATTTATTTATTTATTATGATGTTTACACAAGATTTACCTTTAGAGAACGTACAACTAAATACATTTTGCTCTGTTCTGTTCCTTTATCATAATACAGTTTACGAAATACAAGTAAGAACACCGCCTATTATGTGATTGCTAAACTGTGTAGTTTATGTTACACTTATGTAAACAACCAACTACAATATTGTCTGCCACTATATAACAACTTATGCTGTAGTACAGAGAGTGTGGTCAGCGTGTATGATCTTAATTTCCAGGGCTTAACATAAGATATGCGGTAGACAGTTTGAAGATGAACTGTCAGGGTAAAGTGCTTTAGGTAGTCCTAAGAACTGGATACTGTACTATATAAGAACTTATGTTTTACTAAACACGGTTAAATTATCTATCATCATTTCACAATGAAAAGGAAACGCCTCGATGGTAATGAATCAGGAGCAGGTGTCGCCTCGGTGGCGGGTTATAATCAGCTTGAATTAGGGAGTAAGGCGGGCTGAACCCGAATTTAACTTAACTTTATCTAAACATCAGGAAAACGTCACAGTTTACGGCGTGGTGTGAGGATAAAAAGATCGTCAGCTTCCCCCTCGCACAATTTACCAACACTGAAAGAAGAAGCATGGATTCTCGTTGGGAAAACTTCTGGATGGCTCAATGGCTGTGTTATTGGTTGTTCGGACCTGCCGAGGTTTACACCAACTATACAGGAGAGAGGATATTTGCGAAGACAGGTGGTTGCATCATTTTACCATCCTTAAAGGGCACGCTGACAATTCCTTTAACTAATAAAATGGGATTAGTACGTGAGGTTATTATTTAACTAATCATATATTTCAGATTGGCGCATACGCAAGCATATTGGTACGTCGTCGGAGAACTACATACACATTTCAACGGCGGGATTGAGGACAATAAGGAGGAAGAGAATTGGACTCTATTTGCGTGGGAGGAAGATAGCTTTACACGTCTTGGCCGGCAAGTACCACATGCGCGGTGTGTCGCGCATCCCTACTACTATTTGCGTGTGCATATGCGTAAGCGTGCCAGCAAGAGTGTTTCTGTGCTGCTTGTGTGAATATGTGTGTGCGTGCGTGCGTGCGTGCGTGCGATGATTACCGTGACAATTTGGGTGATTATTTTGCTTATGGTCTCCATCAAACGCATGGAAGGTGAGTTATTAAAACGTTTATGAAATTACGATAAAACAACTGTGGAAAGGAAGATATATATATATATATATATACGGACTTGTACTTGACCTAAACTCGTACTTGGAATTGTATTCAATAATGTATTCAACAAGTTTATAGGTCGAAGCACTTGATCAAATGTACCCAATCCTCTATTGGCACAGTGACGTGTCAGAATAATGGACTTCGGGTGATTCTAAAACAGCCAAGAACTCTCTCTTCAGCTCGTTCATACTGCTGTAGCTGTGTGGCATTTCCAGGTGATTGCGACGTCTTTGAGTGATAGGCTTTCGGTCGACATTCGCAAATCTGAACGTTACATTAATCTTGTCAGGCTGGTGTACTGATCCAGTAACAAAGACGAGAAACCTCGTCAGAGTGTAAAAGTCGAGACTGGTTACAAATTCTTTCAGGAAGTAGAGGGTTTGGTTTTCGTCATTTGTCATGTCCTCTTTATTACATACGATCACATTCGCCACAGTCTTTGGCGTAGCCCTCTGACTCCATGTGATATCTATGATATCATCCGCAGAGAGTCGCCTCCAGAACACCGCCTTGTGACTCTCTGGAATACCCTGACCCATCTTTGATATCAACGATGCAGGTTTCACCACTAAGTCCTGATAGGCAATTTTCAAGATATGTTTCTTGATTTTTGATGCCGTAGGTCTGCTCCTTCTGTCGTGAGCTATGTAGAAATTCCGCAGTCTCCCAACCTCTTCCTCCGTCAAACTACTGAAGTCTGACAAAGCCTTTATCAACAATATCCTCTCGCGAATCGTCACAAACAAAAGGAAATCCTCAGTTAGGCAGTCGTCGTAAACCTCGGAGTGGGTGACTAATTTGATGAGGGCAGACCGTGCAAGGAATGACGGGATTGTACCCGTCAAAGCTACGGTGTGAGATAGAATGCGGCCAAGGTATTCATACCTCCATGAGTCCTTCCCAATCTTGTGGAGCGGGAGGTATGGTATTAAACAGTCCGCTCCGCGGAAGAATCTCCTTGACACATCTCTCCAAAAACTTGCAAAAAGATCCCTAGTCAAATCTTTGCCATCGACGACCATGGACTCGTCTTCAAATGCGACAGACAGTGTTTTATCCGCTACATTCTTATCTGTATAAAGTTCAAATAAATCAGCGACCAGACACTGACGCACAATGTAGACATGCTGCGTGCCTCCACTGATACAAGCGGCGCGTAAATCCTCGAGCCATTTTGTTACACTTTCCCTGATGCCATGCTGTCGCTGTGCCAGATCTGTGGTTGTTTCAACGTCATCCAAACAAGCAGATGTGTTGGCACTCTCAGTTGGTTTGGATCTGTCTCTAGTATGATGCGGGTACACATTCTCGTTGTCTTTTGGAGGATCTTCTGACACATTCTCGTTGTCTTTTGGCGGATCTTCCGAAACATTCTCGTTGTCTTTTGGAGGGTCTTCTGACACACTCTCTTTGTCTCTATTCGGCACACCTGGTGCCACATCGCTCGTACTGCTTTGAAATCGTGAAGTATCTGCGTACATCTTACCATGATGTGATGTGCCGGCAATCTCTTTTGGTCGGGCACCATCACTACCAAGACACCGTGGCCCATTCTCGTAGTCATGGGCATCATAGCCTTCTTCTAATGTGGAATGATCTTGAAATGATTTGTATGTAGTAGACTTAACCGTACCTGGTTGTTCCATTCTGGATCCACTCTCTGGTTGAGACGTGGTCGTGACTTACTGACACAAGCGGTAGTATTGCACTGGGCTTTGGCGGTCAAGTTCTACTGGAATTTGCAGCAGATCGTTTGAGTTGAACAAGAGTCTTGCAGACTACGCGAGGTCAACGCGGACGTTACGTCACACTGTGTTTCCTTGGTTCCCGATATTACAGCAGATTAAACGAAGAATCATTCAAATGGTGATTCAACCATGAAACTTGGCATGGATATTCCCACTGGGATATTCTTTAATTTTTATATATTTTGGTGTGATATAAATAATGCTTTATATTTTTCAAGCCGGCCAATTTAAAGTCGTGTTTTTCCGCTTTCCAATTATATCTGAATATACAAGATGGCCGTCAATTGAACATTACTGTTTGGTGATGTGCATAACTAAACATTTATTAATGTTAAAATGCATCTGTCAAGTTATGCCCCAGTCAATTAACCTCTACAGGTCGGACTAGAAGGCTTCTGGGTCGTCATTGTCACTGATGCGCCGGTATAAAATACAGTCATCAACAAAATGCTATGGCAAGGTTGGAGAGAGGATCTGGAGAAGTAGCAACATAAGCTTCAAGACCAAGTACAGTTTGTTCAGATCAATTGTACTATTCGTCTTTCTGTACGGCTGTGAGACATGGACACTCCATGCTCATACGGAGAAAACGATCAAAGCCTTCGAGACCAAGTGCTTGAGTAAGCTGTTCCCCATCTCCTACATGGAGCATAAGGCCAATGAATATGTGCTGAGCAAGATCAAATCCCTGGTGGATCCACCAGAACCACTACTGACAACTGTCAAGAGAAGAAAAATGGCATGGTTTGGGAATGTAACAAGACAGTGAAGACACGTCAGCCTCCCGAAAAAGATTCTTCAGGGCACCGTGGAGGGTAAACGCCACCGCGGACGGCAGAGAAAATGTTGGTTTGACAATGTCAAGGAGTGTACGGCCATCCCCATGCCAGAGCTCCTCATCATAGCCACTTACAAGAAAGTCGAAATATCGCAGCTGCAGCGTCACTTCCCCCGACGACTAAGTCGGTTAAGGGACTACGTTAGTAAATAAGTAAGTTAGTAAAGTATACCAATGGGCCCCATACGTCTGTGCGTGGCCGTGCGCGCGTGTGCGTGGGCATGCACATGCATATGCGCACACGAACTTCGTGTAAACCGAATTTCTTTTAAAACTTTATAATATAGTCATATAACTTCAAAATAAACACGATCAGTCTTTCTAAATATAATATCCTTAAATCACATACATTCTTCAACAGAAATGCATACAACTGATACCAGTTTAATATGTAGTATAGCATGTCCTATCAATAATAATGTAGGCAAATTAGAGCTGTTTAATAAAACGGAGCAAAGGTTCTAGCACTATAATTTGTTGTAATATGATATTCTGCAAGCGAATTGCCCAACAGTATAAGCAAGCTGGCAACACTTGTAATAATCCATACTACTTGTTATGTTGGAGAGTTATACATGTACTAAAAATCGACATTTCTTGTAGCTCGAATGGATTCTCATATACAGTACATGCACAACACAAAGGCAAGTATTTGTGGTCGATTGGCTGCTTCTGACTGCTACCAGCCGGCGTCAAGCGTCTCAGAACCAACGATCGACATACTAACATTTATGATCGATCTATAGAGCTATAGCTTTGACACGAACGTATGTCTTTGTTTGCACCACGGGCCTCTGGGACAAATCAGTTTTGAATTCATATAATTTGTTTGCCTGAAAATAAATGTGTAACGTATAATATTTATTTGTACTAGAGTAGTAGCTGGTGTCGGCTGTCCAGTGTTGTTAGAATGACGAATACTTTTCTTTCCAACTATATAACCTTGATCGTGTTTAACGATTGAACTGTGTATTCATTATAACGTCTGATAACATTCAAATATATATCTGCGATCGCGGATTAGATTGTACGCATTAAATTACACACTAATCCATGACCACGTAATATACATACACAATAATATTATATAATGCAAGGTCACGTGGTACCACTAGGGTCGAGTGCGTAATCATTAGAATCAATCAGACGATGGAAATAAATAATTAGAGTCAATCTCATTACTCATTAGAGTTATGGTTAGAGTCAGTAGTAAAAAAATAGTTAGGGCAAGTTCAATTCAATTCTTTATTTCCAATTGAAATAAACAAATGCACACAACATATGTACATAATGTAAATTTCCAAAGTACAATTGGAACGGGACAAAGTTGAAGCTCATTGCTTATTAGACACTTTTCTCCAATATCAATAGTTAGGGTAAGTTATGGCTAAGGTTAGGCTTCAAATGATTACGCAGTTGACCACCCTCATACATACACCAGTTCACGATCACAGTATATACGTACACAATCAACGATCACATAATATGATATAGACATGTGCAGCATAATTAAATTGTTCAGTCAACAACATAGTTTGCTTCGCCGTTGCCCGATTCTTCGCTGTTGTTCAATGCGTCATCTTCAACCACCGCCAAATGGTCCTCCCCGGTAGATGTCTCTTCCTGGCTACTCGACTCCGAGCCACCTTCTTCACTATTCGACTCCGAGCCACCTTCTTCACTGCTCGACTCCCCGCTGCCTCCTGACTCGTCGCTATATGCGTCTGAGCCGCTCTCTTCTTCATTGCTCTTCCCCTTGATTGCCAAAGAATCGTCCTGTCCCTGTCCCGGTATTTGGTCTGCCTGGATCTAACACAAAGTTGCATAACTGGAGTTTGTTTGTAGTGTGTAAGAATGTATATAAAACATTCTACAATTTCTTTTGAAAATATGTTTTAATGTGTCATTCTACCAAACATTGACTGATGATATACGTTTGGGAAGCTATCATTTTGAAAAATGCATTCTATAAGTTGACACTTCAGCCGACGTGGATATAAGTTTAGACGGAAGGCGTTACTAACGTTAAGTTCACAACACGCTGTAACCACTCGACATACATGTACATACCACTGTACGAGCCAGAACGGAACTGACAGTCAGCATCAAACACAAGACGAAGAAGACTCGGTCCATCTTGGCCATTCGGACGAGAATTTCGAAACTCGTTGTTATCAACTAAATCTTGTCCGTAAGTGTGGGGTAATACGGCTGCGTATGTTACGGGCTTGACGTTGGTCTCTAGACACAACAGCACTTCGTATTGACATGCAGATCGATAAGTAATGCATCGTGTCAGCTGTGCGAGCGCTGGTTACGATTTGACTTCTATTCATCTTCTGAGATATATCCAGTGAATCAATATCCCCGTACACTGCATATTACTTTCCTCAACGCCATGTAAACTTTGTTTCACGTAATATGCAATTTTCAGATAAAACGGCGCAAAAGATGAAAAATTATATCCGCGTGCCATATCAAAGTCGTCTGAACCTGGGAGGGGGTTGGGGGACTGAGCTCCCGCAATGTTTTAGGTGGGGGCTGGAGATGGGATTAGCCTCCAATATTTAAAGCCCCAATGTGGTTTGTGGTGAGCACCGGGGTGAGGGCCGGAAAAGGATGTTTTTGGAGACCCTTAAAGTAGTGTGTTTGGCAATTAAGCCTCAACGGGGTGCAACATTTTTTTTAGAACCTCGAGGTTGGGAGTTTTGTGAACTTCAAGGGAGCGGGTGCAACTGGAGGTTTTTGGAGAACATCAGCACCCAATATTCACCACGTCCCGAAGCCAATGCATACGCTAATTATTCTGCTGGTCTTACCTGCATGGAAACCTGTAATTTTGCAAAAACATTTAATCAAATACCAAAATGACACATACTGTGGCAAGCATGATCAAGTAAGTAAATATTGTTCATGTTGTACACACACTTTCATTTAAAAAATAGTTACAGTGTAGTTTAACTGAATTGAATGCAACTGTAAATGTAGCCTTTTTGACAATTATTCAAAATTTATCGTTATTAAACCACAACGCAGATCTATATATATTCTCTGTCATCTATTCACGAGAACTCGCCGAGGATTCATTGCTTTATAACAACCCATCGACTTCGCTGATGAAATAGTGCATGGTCTAGCTCGTTTCCCAAAAAGGAAATCCATAGGAAATCTGACAAAGTTGACAATGACATCCAATAAACAGGTGGTCTTTGGGATACCCCATCAAAACCACACACATATGAAGTTAAAGACTCTTGTATAATGGTACGTATACAACGTATACAAAGATACAAAGAGAAAGAGACCAATGGCAAGGGCGTAATTTTAAGTGAGGTGTGAAAAAAATGTACTAGCTTAATTTTGACTATTTTAATAAAACGATAAAATAAAACGGCGTATATAGGTCGATTCTGGGCATTAACGAGTTCAAACTTCCAATAAACGTAAACACAATAATATATGGAAATGTTGATATAAAAATAGCATACCATATAAAATATAGTAATAGGGCTAACATAAACAGTGGTGCGCTTTGCCCCACATATAGAAATTTGTGAAAAAGTGACAAGACTGTCACAGAACAATTGTTTGTTTATTGTGTTGTTTGTTACTGTTAGTGTAACGTATTTAGATAAGGCATATATGTGTCTATATGAATATGTTTCTGACATGTATAAAAATAAAGTATAAACTGTCAAGTCGACATGGTACGTTTTGCTTCGTGCTTCTCTACGTGGTGTTGAAGTCAAGTTGTGCCACCTAGTGGACACGTCACATACTGTGAATGGAGCTCACGTCCCCTAACGGAAAGTCAAAGAACGTCATTGGTGTTGATGAGGCGGAAACGCGGGAATGAACTTTCAGCTTAGATACTCTAATTTCTGCAAACTGTCGTTACCGTTAATTATGTTATGCGCACATTTTATCAATAAATCCACGCCTAAATCCACATAACATATGGTACGTGTATCGTTGAGGACAGCAGGATTTGCGTTACAGAAGTGGAAGGTTTTTAGTCTCGACCGACGGACTCGAAATTCGTCGAATCAACTAAGTCTAAGTCTTACTCTAATGTCTAAACTAAAGTCTAAGTAACTTGTTGGGACTGTTGCAACTGGTACTGCCTACACGGCTACTGACTATATGAGTGTATGTATATCTTTGATCGCAGTGCGTCTTTGATACAGCCTTAATCAGGACAAACATTGTTAAATCACGAAGTGTACATCACATTTAACTGATCGAATAATAATAATAATGTTGATTATGACGTGCAGATTATCATTATGTACAGTCAGGACTATCTGGTGAATCTCAACTCATCGAGACAGTCCATGACTGGATGACTCACTCAGACTGCAATAGCCTATAGTATAGAGAACAATACATAAATAGATGCAATCCTGCTTAATTTTGACAAACTTCACAAAGTCCCCCACAAACCCCTCCTATCCAAACTAGCCTCCTACGGAATAACTGGAACCACACAAAACTGGATCAAATAATTGTTATCAAACCGTAAACAGAGAGTGTCATTGAATGGAGTCTGTCGGACACAACTGATGTTACATCTGGTGTTCCACAGGGATCAGTTCTAGGACCAGTCCTCTTCCTACGCTACATAAATGAAAACATCCAATCTCCCATATGCCTCTGCAGATGACAGCATTATACATCGCAAAATCACCTCTGAAACCGACCATGAAATTCTTCAAACTGACCTGATTCAACTCCAAACATGGTCTGTCAAATGGCAAATGCATTTTAAGATTTCTAAATGTGTCCACCTCCCAATAACAAACAAAACTAAACCCAGACCATACTCGTATTCATTATTCGGCGTGCCATTCTACAGTATCCAACCATCCGTATCTTGGAGTAAAATTAGATTCTACACTAACGTGGGCAAATCATGTCACTGGCATAGTTTCCAAATCCTCAAAACTCCTAGGCATAATTAAAAGAACCCTTGGTCCATGCAAACCCAAAGTCAAATAAATAGCGTATAACATACTAATCCGGTCAAAACTCGAGTATGCATCACCCATATGGAACCCACACACTCCCCCCAAAAAAATTAAGCACCTTGAAAAAATACAACACTCCTGCCAGATTTGTTTAAAATGATCATCATGCCAACTCTTGAACGACGACACATTATCAAACAAGCCATGACATTTTATAAAATTTTAAATAACATTATCAACTCGGCCCCCTGCCAGCCCTTCTAACACAATCAAGAAACCATGGCCACTGCGTAGCCCCTAGGTGCCACATCAATGCAGCTGTCTTCTCCTTCTACCCCCGAGCAATTCATATAAGGAACATAATCCCATCACAAATCATTGAAATAGAAAGCCTCATTGCATTTCAAACAGCCATCATGAACCTTCCATTCACCACATCGAATCACCTTTAAAATAAATTATTACTTTAAGCTATACACAGCGCATGTTCAGAAATACCACAAACTGCTGGTTAGCCCAAGATTGGGCTGTTTGAGTACACAACCTAAGATCCAAAGAAAAAGGGTCCAAACCATGGTGCAGTGGTTTCAAAATTCAGTTATGAAATATATGTAAGTAAACCTTAGGGCTAGGCCTAGGAAGAGACAAAATATTTTGCAATTTAATTTTAATCAATACTAATGTATATGCAATTTCTATACAGTATTAATAAACACTGTCATAGCCATCCTCAGTCCATCTACACCCTGTAATGGGATTTGCACAACATTTTAAACATAGAATTAATTACATGGACTAAATTAGAACCCACTTTAACATACCATTTCGTTTTGTGATTTTCGTCAAGATTGTTTATTAATAAAGTGATTGTAATCGTGTGAGTTTCATCATATTAATGTTCAGTGACGTTAGACTAAATGATGTTTCAGCCTCCATCTGATGATGTGTGAATTTGGAGAGAAGGGACAGAGAGCCGCACCCTACCAATAGACAAGATGCCATTCGTTGATGCGGGCAATGTCAGTGTCAACTTCCCCTTTGAACCCTACCCGTGTCAAGTGACATACATGAGAAGTGTCATCTCATGTCTTCAGAATGTAAGTGTTACAGTATTGCTTGTATATTTATTACTTGATAACATACAAACAAACATCAAGAGTATATATTTATTACGCTGCTAACTAGTTACACAAGTACACTGATCTAATCCTAGCCTGATCCACTACTGTAGATAGCCGCACCACCCACTACTCTATATGCTAATTAATGTCCATGTGGGTACTGCCCTAGACTCCGGCCTAGAGTCCAAATGTTGCTGCAAGACGATCAGGCCAAATATACCCTACCTGCTGGCATCAGCTGGGGTATCTCATGACAGTAAGTATTATGAAGAATTTCTCTAAAAAATAATGTCCGATACTTCACAAAACTCAACCCTTACATGAAACATTGAATGACATTCATCCGATATTGCTGCTGCAACACCTGTCAGGGTGTACACTTCACCCAGAAGGTGACAGTTCATTCAATGTTTCATGGTCTAGATCTTGCCACAGTCACAGATTTCTGGGTCGTTCCTTGTTTATGTTAGTTATCTATATCCCCATTTTTCCATGTTAATACGAGACTGGTCCATTACCGTTCATATGCAGTACAGTGTCTTCTGTGTTTTTTAACTACAAGGGCATGTGTCCATATAACCATTGCAATGTCAGCTTTGATCTTAATGTGTAACTAAAAACTGCATGTGCTTTGCGAGAAGACAGAACTGAGAGAAGAGATTGGCATGAAAAACACCTAACGATGTAAGTAGTGGGAAACAGAATGAGATGGGCAGGACTGTCAAAAAGAGCACGGAAATCAGAAGAGGGTGGCAGACGACAAAGCGGAAGACCAAATCTGAGATGGAATGACAGCATGAAAAGAGACCTTAAAAAGGCAGGTGTGAACAGCCAAGAATGGAAGGTGATTGCAGACAGAGATGGAAGGTGATTGCGAACAACAGACAGAGATGGAAGGTGATTGCGGACAACAGACAGAGATGGAGGGAAGTAACAAGAAAAGCAGAAGAACCATCTGAGCGACGTGGACCCCACCCCGCAAGTTAGCAAGGGGAAGAAGAAAGAAGAATAAAAACTGCATGTATTATAATGGAACTGCCTGCACTAGAACCTATACAAGAGACCGTGTGTATTGTGTTGCAGGGTGACAATGGGTTACTGGAGAGTCCGACAGGAACCGGGAAGACCCTGTGTCTCTTGTGTTCCAGTCTCGCCTGGCTCGAAGACAAGAAGGCTCAGATTCAGAGTCGGCGCTGGCAAGGCGGCCAGACAGAAGGCAATGAAGTCCTACAGCAGCTCAAAAATCAATTGGCCAATCAGCTCGATGACGCAGCTGGGGCATGGAATGCAGAACTAGGTCAGTTCAGAGTTCGTTTATTTTGTATTCAAGCTGCAAATGTGGTACATGTGTTTGTGGACATAAGGAGAGACACTGCAGCTAAAATAGCATTTTTTTTTACAAAAATACTCAAAATGTGATTCTTCTGTATATTATACCATTTTATGTTTACTATTAATAAAAATATATTTTATAGCATTTACATACCTCATTCATGAATAAAGTATGCTTCTGTCATGTTATTAATCCCATTACCAAATCTTTGACAGCCGTTTAAAACCGGTGTTTTTCCAATTTGGAAATATCACATCTTTAGAAGTAATGTTGCTACATTAATTACATTTTGACTGATGTGTTCCTTGCTAATTTCTTTATGCAATGACGTGGAGATATATATTTTTTTACTTTTAGTTATGTGCTGAACATACTGATCGTAATAAAAAAATATTGATTTTACCAACAAAATTTAAACATATTATTTAAATAATGACAATACATAAAATATATCGTCGTCATTGCATAGAATGAGGTATTATAAATAAGAACTAGAAAGAATTATATTGATTACTGCATTATTGGAAGAGCTACAATGTTTCCAAATTATGTTATATTTTCCCTCTCTGGTGGCCATCTTTGATTGTTGTCATGGAAACGGATGGGGGTCTGGCAGAAAAAAATAATATATTTTATTCAATAAGACATACTCTACTTGGGCATAAAACATTGCATTAATTGTGCATTAAAAAAATATCCTATCTAGCTGCCATATCTCTCTTTAAATATGTAAATTGCTTTTGGAAGAGGATTCAGTGTTAGATGTTTAGTAATCATTATTTATTTTGGTTTGCAGCCTTGCACATACAAATTTTATTTTTTGCATCCTGCATTAACTGTACTTTGTTAAAATAACCACAGCCATGCAATAATGTTACATTATCTTTTTATGTTTTAATCCAGATTATTATGATTTTTTTAAGAAAGGACAAAATTGGGAAAAGAAAGCTTAATCATATTTTGGAAGATTTGAAAAATTTAACATGCTTTGTCAGAATTACATGTCTATATTAGGCTAACATATTATTTACACTTTAGCAGTATTCAATATTATTAGCAAATATTGGCCAATTGTTACTTGTGTTTTTGCAGTATTTAATTATCAGCAGCTGGCAGAATTCTGCTGAAAACTGGTGATGTGATGAACTAGAGAAGTGTAGATATGTTAAACTGTTTTAGCTTCTCCCAAGATCATCTATGCCTCACGCACTCACTCGCAGCTGAGCCAGGCAGTGCAGGAACTGAAGAGGACAGCCTACAGACAGTGAGTGCATTCTACCATGTGTGACACATGTCACAGATAGAACCATGCTGTAACTCGATTTTAACAACAAAATCAACACTAGCAGTGTTGACCAACATTATGCACATGTGCATCTTAAGAGAGAAATAATGTTTAAATGATATATGCATGATATCTCCAAAACTGTTTCACTATTAATACAAAAATTAGCTATGGTCATAACAGATCTACTGTGTGTGAACACTGCTGGTTTATTTCCTGTGGAATAATCTGGTTGTCTGGGCACATAGGTTATGCTAATTACTCATCATATTTTGTTAAATTTGTGAAAAGGACAGTCTATCAATATTTGTATAGATAATGTTTTGAATTGGATATGTTATTTCATGTTTACTGTCATGAATGTGTTGGTGTGTGCAGCTTTAAGGTGTCTGTGTTGGGTTCAAGAGAGCAGATGTGCATCCACCCCCACATCATGAAACAGGAGAGCAACACAGCAAAGGTGGGTGTTTCATTTTGATTTCTATAGCTGTAAAGAACGATTCTTCTTTGCCACTTCAGACCAATATCAGTAAGACGAGACCGTGCATCAGGGACTGTTGGTTTGCTGAGGAGATAGGTATAGTGCACAAGAACTTTTGTTAAGACTATTTTTTAATTATTGTTTTGTAGGTGAATCTGTGTAGAGCTAAAGTCAATTCAAGAACATGTCATTTCTACAACAATGTTGAAGGTAAGTCTGTAGAAACTAACAAGTTAACACCTGTACTTTTGCAATGCAAACAATCTCCTGTTATAAAATAATGTAATAATAATATAATAAACATGTTTTAATAATTAGTCTTATATAGCACTGTTTCAGTCATTAGTTTTGTTCAAAATTGTTACGTAGTTGTCAACACGACACTGCCTCGATAGAAAGAACAGCTACAGTTGTAATAAAATAAGTAATTCATTCTGGCAACTCTTCTGTCACAATGTCCTACTAGAAAGCCTTGTGCAGTACTTCTATTACTTATATGTGTCAATGCCCATGTAAGAGATTCCAAATAAAAGTGTTGACAGATTGCTTAGTTATGCTGCAAACTATTATTTACACTTGATATTTGCAGCAAAGAAAGCCAACTTTGCCAACCAGGTGATGGACATTGAGGACCTTGTTGGCATGGGGAAGAAGCACAAGTAAGGAAAACATGCTAATTAGTCGAATTGCGTTACACTTTACATTTTTTCATCACATTTACTAGGTTTAGCTACTCAAGTCTTAGGAAAATAGTTCTGTATGTGCAGTTTTTAACTATTATACTTATGTAAAAGGTGATAGCAAAGGTAAAAACGTGTTATATTATGGTAGCATTGTTCAGAACACGGGACTCGAGGGAATACAGTTTCAAATCCTGGCATTTCAAAGCTTTGTTAATTTCGTTCACTTCACATTGCTGCAGTTCATTTAACTATAAAAATGAGCCCATGGCTATGGACAGTAATACACACATTTAACTATAAAGATGAGCCCATGGCTATGGACAGTAATACACACATTTAACTATAAAGATGAGCCCATGGCTATGGACAGTAATACACACATTTAACTATAAAAATGAGCCCATGGCTATGGACAGTAATACACACATTTAACTATAAAGATGAGCCCATGGCTATGGACAGTAATACACACATTTAACTATAAAGATGAGCCCGTGGCTATGGACAGTAATACACACATTTAACTATAAAAATGAGCCCGTGGCTATGGACAGTAATACACACATTTAACTATAAAGATGAGCCCGTGGCTATGGACAGTAATACACATTTAACTATAAAGATGAGCCCATGGCTATGGACAGTAATACACATTTAACTATAAAGATGAGCCCATGGCTATGGACAGTAATACACATTTAACTATAAAGATGAGCCCGTGGCTATGGACAGTAATACACATTTAACTATAAAGATGAGCCCATGGCTATGGACAGTAATACACATTTAACTATAAAAATGAGCCCATGGCTATGGACAGTAATACACATTTAACTATAAAAATGAGCCCATGGCTATGGACAGTAATACACATTTAACTATAAAGATGAGCCCGTGGCTATGGACAGTAATACACATTTAACTATAAAGATGAGCCCGTGGCTATGGACAGTAATACACATTTAACTATAAAGATGAGCCCATGGCTATGGACAGTAATACACACATTTAACTATAAAAATGAGCCCATGGCTATGGACAGTAATACACACATTTAACTATAAAGATGAGCCCATGGCTATGGACAGTAATACACACATTTAACTATAAAGATGAGCCCATGGCTATGGACAGTAATACACACATTTAACTATAAAAATGAGCCCATGGCTATGGACAGTAATACACACATTTAACTATAAAAATGAGCCCGTGGCTATGGACAGTAATACACACATTTAACTATAAAGATGAGCCCATGGCTATGGACAGTAATACACATTTAACTATAAAAATGAGCCCATGGCTATGGACAGTAATACACATTTAACTATAAAGATGAGCCCGTGGCTATGGACAGTAATACACATTTAACTATAAAGATGAGCCCATGGCTATGGACAGTAATACACACATTTAACTATAAAAATGAGCCCGTGGCTATGGACAGTAATACACACATTTTGAATGAAATGTCTTGTGGCAGTTATTGCAGGAATTGCAGTGTTGCTGAAGTCGTGTTGATGGTGGAATGAACAGCTGTACTATGTGGAGTAGCGTAAAACACTGAGCAATCCCTTGGATGGGATACCACAGTATATATAAGTTACCTTTCAAAGTTACCTTTTATTAAATATTGTTGGTGTTGTGGAATTGTAACTTTTCTTCACAGCTGCTGTCCTTACTACGTGGCCAGAGAACTGAAGGCTGAGGCCGATATCATATTCATGCCCTACAACTACCTGCTCGATCCAAAGGTGGGCTATATATCATATTCATGCCATACAACTACCGGCTCGATCTAGAGGTGGGCCACATATCATATCCATGCCCTACAACTACCTGCTTGATCCAAAGGTGGGCTACATATCATATTCATGCCCTACAACTACTGGCTCGATCTAGAGGTGGGCCACATATCATATCCATGCCCTACAACTACCTGCTTGATCCAAAGGTGGGCTACATATCATATTCATGCCCTACAACTACCGGCTCGATCCAAAGGTGGGCTATGTATCATATTCATGCCCTACAACTACCTGCTCGATCCAAAGGTGGGCTACATATCATATTCATGCCCTATAACAACCTACTCGATCCAAAGGTGGGCTATGTATCATATTCATGCCCTTACAACTACTGGCTCGATCCAAAGGTGGGCTACATATCATATTCATGCCCTACAACTACCTGCTCGATCCAAAGGTGGGCTATATATCATATTCATGCCCTACAACTACTGGCTCGATCCAGAGGTGGGTCACGTATCATATTCATGCCCTACAACTACCTGCTCGACATAAGGGTGGGCATGCATCTACAACAAGTAGAAAATACCAGAAGTTACAGCAGTGTGCCTTTATATTTACAATAGTTCTGTCATTAATGATGGCCAGGGTATTTGTCGTGGAAGGCAATTTTCATGAAGTAAGCTACGTTTTGTAAATAAATACCTATCTTACTTTAATTTAGATTGTACATTTGCAATTCAAAGCAAACAAATTATCTGGGAATTTGGGTGTGGTCCACTGGGACTGTTGTCAAACATCGCTACTAGTCTATGAGAGTGCGTAAAGTTTTGCCTCTGTTTCCTTGACACAGTCTCGTCGGGCACATGGAGTCGAGTTGCAGGGAAACATCATCATCTTTGATGAGGCTCATAATCTGGTGGGTAGCACGTGTGTCTGATTCGTCCACTCCTGAACTCTTTCTCTGGTGGGTAGCACGTCTGTCTGATTCCTCCTCTACTGAACTCATTCTCTGGTGGGTAGCACGTCTGTTTGATTCCTCCCCTACTGAACTCATTCTCTGGTGGGTAGCACGTCTGTCTGACTCCTCCCCTACTGAACTCATTCTCTGGTGGGTAGCACGTCTGTCTGACTCCTCCCCTACTGAACTCATTCTCTGGTGGGTAGCACGTCTGTCTGACTCCTCCCCTAGTGAACTCATTCTCTGGTGGGTAGCACGTCTGTCTGACTCCTCCCCTACTGAACTCATTCTCTGGTGGGTAGCACGTCTGTCTGACTCCTCCCCTACTGAACTCATTCTCTGGTGGGTAGCACGTCTGTCTGATTCCTCCCCTACTGAACTCATTCTCTTTGTAAAATCAACTTATTCTTTTTTTGGATTGCGAGCGGGATAAGAAAGAATTACATTTTTGGATTGCGAAGTGAAACAAACTTCTATTCTTGTAATTAGAATTAAGAAATATCAAGTTCTGTTCTTGCTTGTGTATTGGAAAGTAATTTGTACATTTATAATTTGTTTTTGATTTATACAATATATTATATGATATGACTTAAATGAGTTGAGAGGCTAGTCTCATGCTAACCATTAACCATTTAGCCTATGGCTGAAAGTATTATGCTTGGCTAAACAAAACGGAAGATGTTTTGACAATTGGGTGGATGGAAAAATACTAAGAAAAAGCAATCACTTTGTCAAATGGCTGACCAAAAAAATGTATAGTAAGCCCAGAAGAAGGGAAGTTGAAATTGAAACTAAGAGATTGAATAGTGGTGGTGATTGTTATCAGAGTATAACTGGTTGATGGAACAACATCTGAGGGCAGTTGGTGATCATCTTTACAGTTGTAATGACACTAACATGACATGCGTTGACAGGCGGCAATGTGTGAAGAAAGTGCGTCATTTGACCTGACGTCTGCTGACATAGGCTCAGCCATCCGGGAGCTGAAGGACTTGTCAGAAAAGATGACAGACATGATAGAGAAGGAGGAACAGTCGGCTCAGTGGGGACATGAACCTGACTTCAATCTGTGTAAGTAATCAATGTTCTTCCCAGAGAAGTCGAGATGGTGTTTGATTGAACAGGCCAGGGATTAGAGTGTAAAGCACTTTGAGCATGACTGGATACTGCGCTATATAAGAATTTACCTTTATCTTTTTGTTTATTTGTTCTGGATTTCCTATGAGAAAATATACTTGCCTTTGCAGTCTGTGACCGACAAACACTCCACACGTCCAACAGGTGTGGGATACAGACACAGATAAAATGGGTTGTCATCTGACTCTTTGTGCAGAGGTTATTCTGTTTTTCCCAAGTCTCCAGTGAACAAAGTGAAAATATTGTGTCTTTCCCATCAAACCAGGAATGTAAACGTGTATATTTGAAAGCATGCTGAATAAAAATGCTCAAATAGTCGGGCAAATAATCTGTGAAAGCTGTATGATTCTGCATGCATCTCTTCCTCACCCAGGCAGCAAACAAGTAGGAAGACTCGTGATTGTTTGCATATTTTTTATTTAACAGTAGAATATTTATTTTTTCCAGCCGAAGACTTCAACTTGAAGGATGTGTTGGAGATAAAAGGTATTTGCATTTCTATATCATACAAAATATGGTTTAAACTCTTTGAATAGGTGTTTATTGCTTGTCAAGGCATGAAAATAACATGTGTATAGAACCAATTAATTGGTCACACATCATTTGGCCTAGTCTAAATACCTACCAATTGTGATTTGTAAGAAGCAATATACTTGGAGCAATGTTATATGCAGATAACAAAATAGTGGATGGAAAGTGAAATAGTTCGTGGAAGACTGTCTGACTGTTCTACTAGCAGCACTGTGTCAGACTTGACACATCATGGTGCTATAGTCATGTCACCAGATTGTTTGTGTTGGCACACATGACATGTCACTTTGTGTCATCATGTTTGTGTTGACACACATGACATGTCACTTTGTGACACCAGGTCAGTTGCACTGTCTGGAGCAACTACTGGACAGGATCTCACTGCCCAAGAGTGACAGCGGCCTCACCAAGCCAGGCAGGTTGGTGGGACGACGTTTATCATATCTTACTATCTATACGCTAACTGTGAAGTATTGTAACAGTATCTCCTCCTGGGTGCCGACGTCCAATCACCTCTTTCTATGTTCAATCACTCCTATGACCATTGGTGGTACATTTCAAAGAACACAATGATAGTTATTTAGAGGCATTTACTTAAGTGTTTGCAATATGCTTATCTTAAGAGCCTTTCTACTGCCTGAGAGAATTGAGTTATTATCAGCCAGTGTAAATGAGTCTAAAATGCTGTATTGGTGATAACTGCAGCCTCCGTCTGTTACTTCGTGGATAGGTGTCAGCTAGTTTTCAATATTTTACTTCTATTGGTACAACAGTTTCTTGCACTACGACATCCTAAAAGTTGCTGTTCCCAATTTCAGCCCCCTGCTATGTCCAAGTGCACTTGTGACGCTGTTTGCAGGTATATCTTTGAGCTGTTTGGGAAAATGGACGTGACATTTTCTAAGAAGACAGCTCTGGCTGATGCCCTTGACAAGATTGTAACCTACCTGAACAATGAATGTAAGTGGGCTGTGACAGGTACTCTCAGTTATTCTCCACTGGGTATGTTGAGGTCAATGTAATTGTTGTGTTCAAACCCACCCTTGTAATATAATGGGGTCAGAAGTGTCCATGGCCCAGTTTGATATGGACAGTGTCTTTAAATCTAGTAAGTTTTATAGAAGAATAAATGAGGCAGTGGAATTGGGTCAGTGTTGGCTGCACAAGCAAATTCATTTGCTGCTCTTGACCAATATTCAGGAAAATATGTTTAACTTGTTTAATTGTTCAGATAATAGACAGTAGACTCGGTCTATTTTGCTGATTCTTATTTTTCACCTATCAATGCTACAACTGTGTGTATATGGTGCCAGATGTTATTTTTAAAAAGTGAATGTCTTAACTGCAGCATTTGTCCACAAAATGAGTTATTGCAGCAGATTTCATTATGTTTTCTTGTCATTTCCCAGACACAGCTAACAATATCATGTGTTGTCTGTTGTCAGCTTCCAGTAGCTTCCACAGTCGAGGAGCTGGGCTCTCAAAATATGCAGATGTCATAAAGGTATATCGCTGGTTAAAATGGCTTATTGATTAACGTAACAACCAGTCAAAGATGGCTGTAGTGAATACCATTTTTAGAATAAACACCGATGCTTAGAATGATTATCTTTGATAAGTTCCATACCACATAATAATGTATACAGTTGTGAAACATATTGCATTTTATGACAAAATATATAACTTTGCTTTCCAATGCCACATGTAATAAAATGTCATGTCTTATGGTCGTTCACAATTGTTGACATGTTAGTAAATAGCATATTAGCTCTCAGTTCTCTCGCCTATGATTTAATACTTTAAAATGTTGATGATCATTTTCCAGATTTGAAGTCATATGTAGATATATAACAGTTTTATGGCAAGGCACATGCAAAGGACATGTAACAAACATCGCTATAATGTTTACAAACATTTACAATCAATATGGTTATGCATAATTAGTGTGCATGCTTTTCATACTCTTTGTACGACTGAGTAAAGGTCAAAACTGTGAACTTAAAGTAAGTCATTAATGTTGATAATACATTTCAGAGGAATATTTGTGTTGCCTATTAAATGATCTAAACTTATAGCACCTATAGATAAACTTGAATCTACTTCTTAGGTAGAACAAATTTTTTTTATTTCATTATTTTCCTGGAGGAAATTTGTTAGGATAGGTTGGCATTTCAGGATTTTCTTGTTAAAATTGCTTTAGAATATATCACCTACAATATCTTGACCCCAATATGAAAAAACAATATTTCTGGTATTTTGACAGCTGGATGGGGCAGCAAAGGTCTTCCTATGTACTTGAATTTATACCAGTAAATGATGTAGTTTGCTTGCCTTGTCGTAAGCACTGGGGTTGGCTGTATTTAACAGTGTCAATCAGTTAGGCCTAATCAACATGCCAGACAGATAGTATTGTATCATCTCAGCTTATCCTACTGCCGTGTTTGTCTCTCTTTCTCTTCACCAGATTGTCTTCAGCCAGGATCTAGTGGGTTACTCGGATGTGTCTGATCATGAGGCCTTGGTGTCCAAATACTACAAGGCAAGTAGCACAAGATTGTCTTTGTCATGTTTTGCTTTCATACTTTGTGTTAGTAATAAATATTCATATGTTATCTTACATTTTTTGTATAATAAATGATATAACTTGAAAAAGAACAGAAGTGAATGTGTAATTAATGCTGTCCCTTTTTACTCTCAGAATTATAGGCAAATAACAGTAATGTGACATAATGACATTATATGTGCCAGTTAGGTCTTAGGACATTGATGGACATTTAGATAGTTTGAGATAAATGAAAAAATGCAAATAAATATAACTTTCTTTTAATAATTTTTTGTCACTAGAATTTTGTTTGAAGAAATAAAATGTGATGACATCATAAAATTCTGACATTGTGGCCTAATCATGTTTTTGATTTGTGTAATGTTGACAGGTGCACATCAAGGAACAAGTGGACAAAAATAGCTGGAAGAAAAAAGTGACAACATGGGAAACATCAGCGGCACAACCACAGAAAAAGGGTTTGTTCTTTTACTACTAGTGTACGATTAACTGTAGCTGTACAAACTCAGGGTCCAAAGGAGGCCTTGAAAACCTTGAATTACATCATTCCCAATTCAAGGCCTTGATTTGCTTGAATTCTGGGTTGCAGCCTTGAAAAGCCTTGATTAGGCTCTGCCTCTGGCCTTTTTTCACTGGTAGCTAGTGCATTCCCTGCTGATCTCAGCCTGAAACCCAGGTTGCCTTATCTGCTTATTTTGCATAACACAAGACACTGCAATTGGCTACAGTTGCCCATTGACCCTGGTAGCCTTTGTCCATCAGTAGCCCCTCCCTCTGGCTGGGGAGCACTTCTGCTGCCCATCAGCTTATATTGCACAACATTTGCTTATGAACCCCTCCCCCCATGAACTCCTCCCCCCATGAACTCCTCCCCCCATGAACTCCTCCCCCCGTGAAACCAGTTTTGTCTAGTGTTTAACAACGATGCTTTGAGAGCATTCTTGATCAGATGTTGACAATATCACTTACATGTGGTATAACGTTTGTGTAATAAAAAAACAGTTGCTTTTTACTTTATTCTTTTTGTTTGACCGTGCGGTGCTAGATTACATTCCAATAATAAATAGTGTTATAATTGAACCCCATTCTATGTACTGTATTCTGGTCTGTTTTTGGATTTACACGGGAAATAATTTAAGAGTGTTGATTGATACAGATTGGATATACTCTCTAAAGTGTTATTTTTCGTCTGTTGTTTTTATCAATAGTGCTGTAACAGCAGGATGGTGTTACATTTGTGTAATGTTGGAGATCAAGTGTTACACTGCATTTTCTACACTTACACTAGACAAAGTTCTCTAATTGGTGTTCTGACTAGCCATAAATTACAGCTTGACTGTTGCATTACAACATTACATGTTGCTTTACAAGATGCCATGTAGTGTTACATGTTGTGTTACAAGATGGCATGTTGTGTTACATGTTGTGTTACAAGATGGCATGTTGTGTTATAAGATGGCATGTTGTGTTACATGTTGTGTTACAAGATGGCATGTTGTGTTACATGTTGTGTTGCAAGATGGCATGTTGTGTTACATGTTGTGTTGCAAGATGTCATGTTGTGTTACATGTTGTGTTACAAGATGGCATGTTGTGTTACATGTTGTGTTACAAGATGGCATGTAGTGTTACATGTTGTGTTACAATATGGCATGTTGTGTTACATGTTGTGTTACAAGATGGCATGTTGTGTTACATGTTGTGTTACAAGATGCCATGTTGTGTTACATGTTGTGTTACAAGATGGCATGTTGTGTTACATGTTGTGTTACAAGATGGTATGTTGTGTTACATGTTGTGTTACAAGATGGCATGTTGTGTTACAAGATGGCATGTTGTGTTACATGTTGTGTTACAAGATGGCATGTTGTGTTACATGTTGTGTTACAAGATGGCATGTTGTGTTACATGTTGTGTTACAAGATGGTATGTTGTGTTACGTGTTGTGTTACAAGATGGCATGTTGTGTTACATGTTGCATTACAAGATGCCATGTAGTGTTACATGTTGTGTTACAAGATGTCATGTTGTGTTACATGTTGTGTTGCAAGATGTCATGTTGTGTTACATGTGTTGCAAGATGGCATGTTGTGTTACATGTTGCATTACAAGATGCCATGTAGTGTTACAAGATGCCATGTAGTGTTACATGTTGTGTTACAAGATGGCATGTTGTGTTACATGTTGTGTTGCAAGATGGCATGTTGTGTTACATGTTGTGTTACAAGATGGCATGTTGTGTTACATGTTGTGTTACAAGATGGCATGTTGTGTTACATGTTGTGTTACAATATGACATGTTGTGTTACATGTTGTGTTACAAGATGGCATGTTGTGTTACATGTTGTGTTACAAGATGGCATGTTGTGTTATGTTGTGTTGCAAGATGGCATGTTGTGTTACAAGATGGCATGTTGTGTTACATGTTGTGTTATAAGATGTCATGTTGTGTTACATGTTGTGTTGCAAGATGGCATGTTGTGTTACATGTTGCATTACAAGATGCCATGTAGTGTTACATGTTGTGTTACAAGATGCCATGTTGTGTTACATGTTGTGTTGCAAGATGGCATGTTGTGTTACATGTTGTGTTGCAAGATGGCATGTTGTGTTACTTGTTGCATTACAAGATGCCATGTAGTGTTACATGTTGTGTTACAAGATGCCATGTAATGTTACAAGATGCCATGTAGTGTTATATGTTGCATTACAAGATGCCATGTTGTGTTACATGTTGTGTTGCAAGATGGCATGTTGTGTTACATGTTGCATTACAAGATGGCATGTTGTGTTACATGTTATGTTACAAGATGTCATGTTATGTTACATGTTGTGTTACAAGATGTCATGTTGTGTTACATGTTGTGTTACAAGATGTCATGTTGTGTTACATGTTGTGTTGCAAGATGCCATGTTGTGTTACATGTTGTGTTGCAAGATGGCATGTTGCATTACAAGATGCCATGTAGTGTTACATGTTGTGTTACAAGATGTCATGTTGTGTTACATGTTGTGTTGCAAGATGCCATGTTGTGTTACATGTTGTGTTGCAAGATGGCATGTTGTGTTACATGTTGCATTACAAGATGCCATGTAGTGTTACATGTTGTGTTACAAGATGCCATGTTGTGTTACATGTTGTGTTACAAGTTGTCATGTTGTGTTACATGTTGTGTTGCAAGATGCCATGTTGTGTTACAAGTTGTGTTGCAAGATGGCATGTTGTGTTACATGTTGTATTACAAGATGCCATGTAGTGTTACATGTTGTGTTACAAGATGCCATGTAGTGTTACATGTTGCATTACAAGATGCCATGTTGTGTTACATGTTGTGTTGCAAGATGCCATGTTGTGTTACATGTTGTGTTGCAAGATGGCATGTTGTGTTACATGTTGCATTACAAGATGCCATGTAGTGTTACATGTTGTGTTACAAGATGGCATGTTGTGTTACATGTTGTGTTGCAAGATGCCATGTTGTGTTACATGTTGTGTTGCAAGATGGCATGTTGTGTTACATGTTGCATTACAAGATGCCATGTTGTGTTACATGTTGTGTTACAAGATGTCATGTTGTGTTATATGTTGTGTTGCAAGATGCCATGTTGTGTTACATGTTGTGTTGCAAGATGGCATGTTGTGTTACATGTTGCATTACAAGATATCATGTAGTGTTACATGTTGTGTTACAAGATGCCATGTTGTGTTACATGTTGTGTTACAAGATGTCATGTTGTGTTACATGTTGTATTACAAGATGCCATGTAGTGTTACATGTTGTGTTACAAGATGGCATGTAGTGTTACATGTTGTATTACAAGATGCCATGTAGTGTTACATGTTGTGTTACAAGATGCCATGTTGTGTTACAAGTTGTCATGTTGTGTTACATGTTGTGTTGCAAGATGGCATGTTGTGTTACATGTTGCATTACAAGATGCCATGTAGTGTTACATGTTGTGTTACAAGATGCCATGTTGTGTTACATGTTGTGTTACAAGTTGTCATGTTGTGTTACATGTTGTGTTGCAAGATGCCATGTTGTGTTACAAGTTGTGTTGCAAGATGGCATGTTGTGTTACATGTTGTATTACAAGATGCCATGTAGTGTTACATGTTGTGTTACAAGATGCCATGTAGTGTTACATGTTGCATTACAAGATGCCATGTTGTGTTACATGTGTTGCAAGATGCCATGTTGTGTTACATGTTGTGTTGCAAGATGGCATGTTGTGTTACATGTTGCATTACAAGATGCCATGTAGTGTTACATGTTGTGTTACAAGATGGCATGTTGTGTTACATGTTGTGTTGCAAGATGCCATGTTGTGTTACATGTTGTGTTGCAAGATGGCATGTTGTGTTACATGTTGCATTACAAGATGCCATGTTGTGTTACATGTTGTGTTACAAGATGTCATGTTGTGTTATATGTTGTGTTGCAAGATGCCATGTTGTGTTACATGTTGTGTTGCAAGATGGCATGTTGTGTTACATGTTGCATTACAAGATATCATGTAGTGTTACATGTTGTGTTACAAGATGCCATGTTGTGTTACATGTTGTGTTACAAGATGTCATGTTGTGTTACAAGTTGTATTACAAGATGCCATGTAGTGTTACATGTTGTGTTACAAGATGGCATGTAGTGTTACATGTTGTATTACAAGATGCCATGTAGTGTTACATGTTGTGTTACAAGATGCCATGTTGTGTTACAAGTTGTCATGTTGTGTTACATGTTGTGTTGCAAGATGCCATGTTGTGTTACATGTTGTGTTGCAAGATGGCATGTTGTGTTACATGTTGTATTACAAGATGCCATGTAGTGTTACATGTTGTGTTACAAGATGCCATGTAGTGTTACATGTTGCATTACAAGATGCCATGTTGTGTTACATGTTGTGTTGCAAGATGGCATGTTGTGTTACATGTTGCATTACAAGATGGCATGTTGTGTTACATGTTATGTTACAAGATGTCATGTTGTGTTACATGTTGTGTTGCAAGATGGCATGTTGTGTTACATGTTGCATTACAAGATGCCATGTAGTGTTACATGTTGTGTTACAAGATGCCATGTAGTGTTATATGTTGTGATACAAGATGGCATGTTGTGTTACATGTTGTGTTGCAAGATGGCATGTTGTGTTACATGTTGAATTACAAGATGCCATGTAGTGTTACATGTTGTGTTACAAGATGTCATGTTGTGTTACATGTTGTGTTATAAGATGTCATGTTGTGTTACATATTGTGTTGCAAGATGGCATGTTGTGTTACATGTTGTGTTGCAAGATGACTTGTTGTGTTACATGTTGTGTTATAAGATGACAGGTTGTGTTGCATGTTGCATTATAAGATGACAGGTTGTGTTGCATGTTGCATTACAAGATGGCATGTTGTGTTACTTATTGCGTTATAAGATGGTATGTTGTGTTACATGTTGTGTTACAAGATAACATGTTGTGTTACAAGATGGCATATTCAGGTACAAGACAAGTGTTGCGTTACAGGTCGGGTGTTGAGTTACTGGTGCTTCAGTTCTGGTTACACAATGTGTAATTTGATGCGTCAGGGAGCGAAGTGTGTTATCCTCACTAGTGGCACGCTCTCTCCCCTCGACTCATTCAAGGCAGAGATGGACATGTGAGTCATACAATCTAAAATCAAAATCAAATCAAATCGTGACATTTATATTGCGCCGTTCCAACAATCGTTGCTCACGGCGCCTTACAGAATGTTCGGGAAAATCTACAACATTTATCTGTCTTCACAGTAATTCTATTGCTGCTGTTTATATTATTTTCAAGTAACTGCCTTCAGTCCCCTCATAATTGTTGCTGTTGCATAAACTGCATTTTGCATTTTATATGTATGACCAGAAAAATATTTTTTATTAATTCATTATCTGCGTACTTCACCAAGTACACACAAATTATAGTTTAATATCAATAACCCTTACACAGAGTTTATAAATTCCGGATAAAATATCGTAGTATTACATTTGTATTGTTATTGTGTGATTATAGTAATTTACACATTCCCATCCGTTGCAGAGAGTTCAAAGTTCAGCTAGAGAACCCTCACGTGATTGAGAGTAGTCAGGCGTGGATTGGGGTGGTTGGGAAAGGTCCAGATGGAACATACCTCAACTCCTCCTATCAACATAGGTGGGTACAAAGTCATACGTAAGTGTTTGTTTGTCTGTAGATGTTGTGTATGCAGGTAATGAAACAACTCCATTTTATCAAGGGCAAGTAATATTCTGAACTGTATCGAGGGCAAGTAATATTCTGAACTGTATCGTGGGCAAGTAATATTCTGAACTGTATCGAGGGCAAGTAATATTCTGAACTGTATCGAGGGCAAGTAATATACTGAACTGTATCGAGGGCAAGTAATATTCTGAACTGTATCGAGGGCAAGTAATATTCTGAACTGTATCGAGGGCAAGTAATATTCTGAACTGTATCGAGGGCAAGTAATATTCTGAACTGTATCGAGGGCAAGTAATATACTGAACTGTATCGAGGGCAAGTAATATTCTGAACTGTATCGAGGGCAAGTAATATACTGAACTGATTTCGACTGTGGACTGTGATATGTTAAATGTTTAAGATACATAGGTTGTATATCTTATCTTAATTAACGTGTTTGAATGTTAGTTGATTTATTATTTCGTGAGGTGTGGTTGCACCAGCAAGACAGTCTTGCATTGGCAGTGGGTAATATACAATGCACAATCTCACATTTGCATTATCAGTTCCATGTCGTTTTAATGGAATTGTTTCAGATTCAAAGAAGAATACCAGTGTTCACTTGGGAATGCTATCGGTGAGTTTCTTGCTTTGTTGCCAAAACTTACACTATATTTCAGTCAACCAACATTAATAACCGGACAGATGCAAGGGAGGCATCAAGTAATTTGAATAAAACATTTGGCATAGAATAATTGTTTTGGATTTATATAGGTATGTGTAAATATTGTCTTTGAAGACAATTCTTGTGTGGTCTAGGAACGTTCTCATAGTAACAATGTTGAAATAAAAATATGTAAATTTTCACATTTTTATTTTGTAACTGTTTGTTAAGTGTCATTCCACTGTCAATCTGGAGTGGTTTTAAATAATTTGAAACTAAGTTTAGGCATTTCTGGACTTTTGTGCAGCCGTAGTGTCCCATGGTTGGGCAAATGCCTCAGCATATCGTTTCCAGTTCTGCCTGTCTTGCACTATCTTCTGCCAGATGGTGCCGTTCCAGTGCTCGTTTAATTCGTCTCTTCACCTTCTCACCGGTCTTCCTCTAGATCATTTCCCCACGTAAGGTCTCTAGGTGGCGATATGCGATATCCATCGGTTATTTCGTAGTCTGCTGATGTGCCTTGCCCAGGTCCACTTCTGTCTTCTGATTTGTTCTATCACGTCTATGACCTTTGTCTTTTTTCTTACCCAGATGTTTGTTTTTCTCTCCTGACATGTGATGTTTAACATACTTCTTTCCATCTTTGTTTGTGCGGCTGTGGCTTTGGACTTTTTAATACATTTTAATATTTGAATTAAACCTGAGATACACTTGACATTGAACTACATGTGTCTGTGTTTTTCACAACTTGATGTACGTTTCAGTGAACTTCTCGCGAGTGGTACCTGCGGGGGTGTTGGTGTTCTTCCCTTCCTACCCCGTCATGAACAAGTGTCTTGAGACGTGGGAGGTACTCCAACATTCCCTCCTTCACATTCACAATTCACAACTTAAAGTTCACTCCTCAACTGATTCAGCAAGTCAGGAATCTGGCCCTTTCCTCTAAAAATAATAATGTGTGAATAATTTAAATAATGCTCACTGTCAGTTTAATAAAACTTTGTTGAAAGAATTGTCGTTGGCCTTTACATCTTGTAATTGGCCTAAGTCAATTGCCGGGCCAAGATTAACCTTCAACCCACCGAATTTGTCCATCACACTTTTTGGGAGAATGAGATAAATCGACAGCACCAACACAGAAACACGAATAATCGTATCGCAATCACGTGTTATGTAGTCCTAAAAAATCAACAGCACCAACACAGAAACACGCATTATCGTATCGCAATCACGTGTTATGTAGTCCCGTAAAATAAATTTGAAATAAAACGAATAAAAAAATCTAATTGAGAAGGCACCTTTAAAAAGATTATTTTAAAAAGTTACTATGCAGGGCAAATCCGGTTAGTATATTATCATTAGACATTGTTTACCTCACAAGAAACGTGGTTGAAATCTCTAAATATTTTGGCTACATCTCATGGTCTTTGCAGGCAGACTGGCTTTGCTAAGGGCAATTAATATGTTACATTTATGAAAATTAAAACAGAACTGAGGGGTTTGGAGGCCTTAGTCGCCTCTGTCAGCAACAGTCATAGCCCCTAGAACAAGAGAAAAGACACTGTTGTTAAACCAACTGTACGTGCTTGTTGTAAATATTAAAATGTAGTCGATTTTGTTATAGTGTCATGACATTGTTATATCTCTGCATCCATGAGTACATTTGTAGGCTGACGTTTTAATTATAAAATGATATACATTCCATCCTGTTGCTGTGTTTCCTCCTTTCTTCACACTTTGGAGTCTTCACAGGCAACGAAGGTGTGGAAGCGTATTGAACAATACAAGCCAATCTTTGTGGAGCCCCGAGGCAAGATGGAATTCCACACTGCGATTGAGAGTTACTACGACAAGATCCAAGACCACACGTCCAATGGTGCCGTCTTCGCTGCCGTCTGTAGGGGCAAGGTTGGTCTTGCTAGTTTGACAAACTCAACAGGAATGTTGAAAAACATTCCATTGATAACTGTAAAATCCAATTTATGAAAAATTCTTACTACATAACGATTTTGCTCAATTATTTCAACGTTTCGACAGTCATTGGTCGCCTTCTTCAGGAAATGAATGCTGGAATAGTTGGTTCAAAATCTTTTGGTGGTGGGATAACTTTAGTCAGTATTTTTTATATACCCAGTGTCTATGGTTGTGTTCCTATGGTATAGAACATGCATATATTTGTTATGACATTTTTACTAATGTGTTGAGAACACATTCATATGCATGTATAGCAAATTGTGATAAGTAGAAAAATTAGAAAATCTAATAATTATTACAGTTATAATTCATTATTCAACGTCTTAATTATGATTTGCCTTAACTTTTATTTATTATTTACCCCAGCATGCTATAGCATTGCCTAGTCATTTATGTAGTTAGCGTAGGTTCATATTTTATTATAGTTGCACTTTATTGTATTTTCTTATATGAATGAAGTGATATTTCTCATGTAAATACAACCAGATGTACACGGTTCATCTATTGTCACACACCTCTGCTGCCTGGTATAAGTCAGACGTCTGTTGTAGGTGAGTGAAGGACTGGACTTTGCCGACAACAATGGACGTGCTGTGATCATCACTGGCCTTCCCTACCCCCCTCGCATGGACCCGCGCATCATGCTCAAGATACAGTTCCTGGACGAGATGGTCACTCAAGGGGGCAAGGTGAGGGGCGGAGGATAACCCCAAATATCTGAAATTCTAGTATTCTGAGTATTAAGACGACCGTGACCCTGTTTCAACTGTCCAGTTACAGAATATGTCATTTAGGCTTTCTGGGTCTCACGAGTAAAAGGCATACACATTTTCAGGAATTCTGTCTTCCAAGACGAGGTTTCAGGGTCTGCAAAGCCTGTTTGGATAGAACATCTGGTCACAGGACTCTCTAAGATGACGAGGTCATAAGGAAATTCCACCATTAAACAGAGTCCATTTATTATATTTAAGGAGGTTTTTGAAAATGCAAAAAGCCGCCCGTGTATCACGGGGGAGACTATTTCTGGGACACACCGGCAAATGGATCCTGATGGTGTGGCCTTGTGTTGACATTTTGTCAATGTACGTGGAGAAAATTTGGGTTATGAGCTCATAAGTATGTTATAGAAACATGTTAATGTCTCCTGTTTATGATGTGGTATTAGTAGTATTAAGACCACCATTGACCCAATTTCCATGTCCAAGTACAGAGATGTTATTTAGTAACTGGCTTCTGGATCCTGTGAATACAAGGCGTGCACACTTTTCTGTCATTCACACAGTGTTAAACCTGTTTGACTGAGTGGTTTAATTTCTCGTAGCTTGGAACATTTGTAGACAAGCTATGTGACATTGTGAACAATTACACGTCATTAACTGCTCGTTCAGGCGGATAAACTGTACTGCGTGAACATGCATAGGTTACAGTGCCTATGAAGCCTGCTGAGATAGAGAGCCTTGGGTTCTGTGGCCTCTGGACTAAGACCTGAGCTGTGCACTATGCTAGGGTTCATTTGCTGGTTGTAGGGTTTGACTGGTGACAAGTGGTACAAACAGCAGGCCACCAGGGCGGTCAACCAGGCCATCGGTCGCGTCATACGTCATCGACATGACTTTGGTGCCATCTTGCTGTGTGATAACAGGTGTGCACAAGTTGTCTTTGTCTTGGGCATTTATAGTAGTAGTAGACGGGTGTACAAACATATTAATTCACAAGATAAAACATGTATGTAGATATTACAGATAATTATAATAATAGTGGGCCTAGTGATGATACAGAAATAAAAAACTGCAAAATGTTCAAATATGAAATTAGCTGCAAGGTTACAAATTATAAAAATAATTTAGTTGTGTTTTCTAAATGAATAAACAATGTTGGTGCCATTATTTGAAGGTTTTCAGTGCCCGAGACTAGAAACCAGTTGCCAGCGTGGATCCGCCCCAGTCTGAGGGTGTACAAGGAGTTTGGTCAGGCCATGAGGGGGCTCATTCAGTTCTTTAAGGTCAATGATGTGCAGGTATGTTAATACCTACTGTGTTTTCATTTTAAAGTCGTCATAAAAAGGATTCCAATAATCTCAATAACTTTATCTGCATGATCACATAAGTTTGTATGATATATATTATAGGTAATCCACTACAATAAGGAATTGTTTAAATATTGAATTAGAAAAAAGTGTGTTTTCCTTTATTGCGGGAAAGTGTGAGATTAAGGGGAAAGTACATTATGTTGTGATTGTCTTGGTCTGTTGATAATTACCATAAAATAACAAAGATCATGATAGCAAAGTAATAGATTTCATATGTTGTTTGTTTATTACTTTATCCAACCAAAATGATAGATACTAATAACATTGCAATCTCTTATAAATAGTCACCACATAAGTGAAAAAGATGACTTTGACCTTGAAAGCAGAGAAGACTGGTATTTTGGCTTGTTTTTCTGGAAGTCATGGTAAATACACTACTACAACAAAGATTATAATTAAGTAAAAAAAATGTAAATTTAGATGTATTCTGAGATGGAAAAGTTAAGAGAATTATCCAGATATTGAGCTACTGATGATTATGTTGAAAATCTTCATCGCCACCTGGTGGACACAAAAAAGTCTGACCATTAAAAAAACTTTCTAAATCGTTAACATTGTGTTAAAATTTCAATAATGTGGATTAATAAATATATTATAGAAAATTACCAAAGAAATATCTAGTATTCAAAAAACCCTATTTGATATCAGTTAGCTAATAGAAATGATTGTGCAACAGCCAATAATGGGTAGTGTTGTTTTAGGTGCCGGGGCGACTGACCAAGAAGCAGCAGATAGCAGGGTGTATGGGGGCACAGTTCCTGCCCACACCCTCCAGAACAGTGGTCAGTGGTCACTCCAGCAAAGTCAAGGCCAGCAGCGTCCCCACACACGTGGACAGTCTCGGTCATCACCCAGGTACACTTCTCAGTTGACCTAGTCATGTGACCTGTTGCTTAGCAACAAGCTCTGTTATGTAAGCATTGTGGGCAAGGCAAAGCTTGATGGAGGTCACTCGCGTAACTTTGATTGTGATATAGACAAACGGCAATGCAAAGTACTGGATCCGTCAGTTGCCACAGTGTATCTTATTGTTTCTCTGTGGTAGAATGTAATTGAGAGGACCAGGGTTTGAGTTTACCTGTGGTCATTTTGATACATGGGCAGTTTTGTTCATGCCTGTGTCTTTTGGAAGAGACACTTCACCCATTGTTCCTTCCAACCTGTGCAAGGAAAGCAGCACTTACAAGGTTGAAACCCATATGGAACGACAGTAACATCAATGTCAGTTCAAAAATAAGGCTGATGCGCTCCCTTGTCATGTTCATCTTTCTATATGCTTGTGAAACATGGTTGTGCCCCAACGAGCCATACGGGTTATGGGAAAGTGAAGAAAGAGGAAAATTTGAAAAAACTTGTAGTTGACTCGGAGTCATTGGTCTCTATCTCGGTGCAGCATTTGATGCTGCTAAAACACTTGCACTAATAATGGAGTAAGTGCCAGTAGTGCCTTGTCTAGGCAGATACCAGCACTATATTACACCAGATTGTTATTTAATTTAATGGAGTAAGTGCCAGTAGTGCCTTGTCTAGGCAGACACCATCACTATATTACACCAGATTGTTATTTAATTTAATGGAGTAAGTGTCAGTAGTGCCTTGTCTAGGCAGACACCAGCACTATATTACACCAGATTGTTATTTAATTTAATGGAGTAAGTGTCAGTAGTGCCTTGTCTAGGCAGACACCAGCACTATATTACACCAGATTGTTATTTAATTTAATGGAGTAAGTGCCAGTAGTGCCTTGTCTAGGCAGACACCAGCACTATATTACACCAGATTGTTATTTAATTTAATGGAGTAAGTGCCAGTAGTGCCTTGTCTAGGCAGACACCAGCACTATATTACACCAGATTTTTATTTAATTTAATGGAGTAAGTGTCAGTAGTGCCTTGTCTAGGCAGACACCAGCGCTATATTACACCAGATTGTTATTTAATTTAATGGAGTAAGTGCCAGTAGTGCCTTGTCTAGGCAGACACTAGCGCTATATTACACCAGATTGTTATTTAATTTAATGGAGTAAGTGCCAGTAGTGCCTTGTCTAGGCAGACACCAGCGCTATATTACACCAGATTGTTATTTAATTTAATGGAGTAAGTGTCAGTAGTGCCTTGTCTAGGCAGACACCAGCGCTATATTACACCAGATTGTTATTTTATTTAATGGAGTAAGTGTCAGTAGTGCCTTGTCTAGGCAGACACCAGCGCTATATTACACCAGATTGTTATTTAATTTAATGGAGTAAGTGTCAGTAGTGCCTTGTCTAGGCAGACACCAGCGCTATATTACACCAGATTGTTATTTAATTTAATGGAGTAAGTGCCAGTAGTGCCTTGTCTAGGCAGACACCAGCGCTATATTACACCAGATTGTTATTTAATTTAATGGAGTAAGTGCCAGTAGTGCCTTGTCTAGGCAGACACCAGCGCTATATTACACCAGATTGTTATTTAATTTAATGGAGTAAGTGCCAGTAGTGCCTTGTCTAGGCAGACACCAGCACTATATTACACCAGATTGTTATTTAATTTAATGGAGTAAGTGCCAGTAGTGCCTTGTCTAGGCAGACACCAGCACTATATTACACCAGATTGTTATTTAATTTAATGGAGTAAGTGCCAGTAGTGCCTTGTCTAGGCAGACACCAGCACTATATTACACCAGATTGTTATTTAATTTAGTGGAGTAAGTGCCAGTAGTGCCTTGTCTAGGCAGATACCAGCACTATATTACACCAGATTGTTATTTAATTTAATGGAGTAAGTGCCAGTAGTGCCTTGTCTAGGCAGATACCAGCACTATATTACACCAGATTGTTATTTAATTTAATGGAGTAAGTGCCAGTAGTGCCTTGTCTAGGCAGATACCAGCACTATATTACACCAGATTGTTATTTAATTTAATGGAGTAAGTGCCAGTAGTGCCTTGTCTAGGCAGATACCAGCACTATATTACACCAGATTGTTATTTAATTTAATGGAGTAAGTGCCAGTAGTGCCTTGTCTAGGCAGACACCAGCACTATATTACACCAGATTGTTATTTAATTTAATGGAGTAAGTGCCAGTAGTGCCTTGTCTAGGCAGATACCAGCACTATATTACACCAGATTGTTATTTAATTTAATGGAGTAAGTGCCAGTAGTGCCTTGTCTAGGCAGACACCAGCACTATATTACACCAGATTGTTATTTAATTTAATGGAGTAAGTGCCATCTAGGCAGATACCAGCACTATATTACACCAGATTGTTATTTAATTTAATGGAGTAAGTGCCAGTAGTGCCTTGTCTAGGCAGACACCAGCACTATATTACACCAGATTGTTATTTAATTTAATGGAGTAAGTGCCAGTAGTGCCTTGTCTAGGCAGATACCAGCACTATATATTACACCAGATTGTTATTTAATTTATGGAGTAAGTGTAAGTAGTGCCTTGTCTAGGCAGACACCAGCACTATATTACACCAGATTGTTTAATTTATGGAGTAAGTGCCAGTTCCTTGTCTAGGCAGATACCAGCACTATATTACACCAGATTGTTATTTAATTTAATGGAGTAAGTGCCAGTAGTGCCTTGTCTAGGCAGATACCAGCACTATATTACACCAGATTGTTATTTAATTTAATGGAGTAAGTGTCAGTAGTGCCTTGTCTAGGCAGACACCAGCACTATATTACACCAGATTGTTATTTAATTTAATGGAGTAAGTGCCAGTAGTGCCTTGTCTAGGCAGATACCAGCACTATATTACACCAGATTGTTATTTAATTTAAGTGCCAGTAATGCCTTGTCTAGGCAGACACCAGCACTATATTACACCAGATTGTTATTTAATTTAATGGAGTAAGTGTCAGTAGTGCCTTGTCTAGGCAGATACCAGCACTATATCACACCAGATTGTTATTTAATTTAATGGAGTAAGTGTCAATAGTGCCTTGTCTAGGCAGATACCAGCACTATATTACACCAGATTGTTATTTAATTTAATGGAGTAAGTGTCAGTAGTGCCTTGTCTAGGCAGATACCAGCACTATATTACACCAGATTGTTATTTAATTTAATGGAGTAAGTGCCAGTAGTGCCTTGTGTAGGCAGATACCAGCACTACATTACACCAGATTGTTATTTAATTTAGTGGAGTAAGTGTCAGTAGTGCCTTGTCTAGGCAGATACCAGCACTACATTACACCAGATTGTTATTTAATTTAGTGGAGTAAGTGCCAGTAGTGCCTTGTCTAGGCAGATACCAGCACTACATTACACCAGATTGTTATTTAATTTAATGGAGTAAGTGCCAGTAGTGCCTTGTGTAGGCAGATACCAGCACTACATTACACCAGATTGTTATTTAATTTAATGGAGTAAGTGTCACTAGTGCCTTGTCTAGGCAGATACCAGCACTACATTACACCAGATTGTTATTTAATTTAGTGGAGTAAGTGCCAGTAGTGCCTTCTCTAGGCAGATACCAGCACTATATTACACCAGATTGTTATTTAGTTTAATGGAGTAAGTGCCAGTAGTGCCTTGTCTAGGAAGATACCACCACTATATCACACCAGATTGTTATTTAATTTAATGGAGTAAGTGCCAGTAATGCCTTGTCTAGGCAGACACCAGCACTATATTACACCAGATTGTTATTTAATTTAATGGAGTAAGTGCCACTAGTGCCTTATCTAGGCAGATACCACCACTATATCACACCAGATTGTTATTTAATTTAATGGAGTAAGTGCCAGTAATGCCTTGTCTAGGCAGACACCAGCACTATATTACACCAGATTGTTATTTAATTTAATGGAGTAAGTGCCACTAGTGCCTTATCTAGGCAGATACCACCACTATATCACACCAGATTGTTATTTAATTTAATGGAGTAAGTGCCAGTAATGCCTTGTCTAGGCAGACACCAGCACTATATTACACCAGATTGTTATTTAATTTAATGGAGTAAGTGCCAGTAGTGCCTTGTCTAGGCAAACACCAGCACTATATTACACCAGATTGTTATTTAGTTTAATGGAGTAAGTGCCAGTAGTGCCTTGTCTAGGAAGATACCAGCACTATATCACACCAGATTGTTATTTAATTTAATGGAGTAAGTGTCAGTAGTGCCTTGTCTAGGCAGATACCAGCACTATATTACACCAGATTGTTATTTAATTTAATGGAGTAAGTGCCAGTAGTGCCTTGTCTAGGCAAACACCAGCACTATATTACACCAGATTGTTATTTAGTTTAATGGAGTAAGTGCCAGTAGTGCCTTGTCTAGGAAGATACCAGCACTATATTACACCAGTGCCAGTAGTGCCTTGTCTGATACCAGCACTATATTACACCAGATTGTTTAATGGAGTAAGTGCCAGTAGTGCCTTGTCTAGGAAGATACCAGCACTATATTACACCAGATTGTTATTTAATTTAATGGAGTAAGTGCCAGTAGTGCCTTGTCTAGGCAGATACCAGCACTATATTACACCAGATTGTTATTTAATTTAATGGAGTAAGTGCCAGTAGTGCCTTGTCTAGGCAGATACCAGCACTATATTACACCAGATTGTTATTTAGTTTAATGGAGTAAGTGCCAGTAGTGCCTTGTCTAGGAAGATACCAGCACTATATTACACCAGATTGTTATTTAGTTTAATGGAGTAAGTGTCAGTAGTGCCTTGTCTAGGCATACACCAGCGCTATATTACACCAGATTGTTATTTAATTTAATGGAGTAAGTGTCAGTAGTGCCTTGTCTAGACAGACACCAGCGCTATATTACACCAGATTGTTATTTAATTTAATGGAGTAAGTGCCAGTAGTGCCTTGTCTAGGAAGATACCAGCACTATATTACACTGCATTGTTATATAGTTGTTTCTTATGCTCTGTGAGACAGCCTGCAGCATGGTGGCAGGTATGTTCTCCTCTCATGGTGGCAGGTATGTTCTCCTCTCATGGTGGCTGGTATGTTCTCCTCTCATGGTGGCAAGTATGTTCTCCTCTCATGGTGGCAAGTATGTTCTCCTCTCATGGTGGCAGGTATGTTCTCCTCTCATGGTGGCTGGTATGTTCTCCTCTCATGGTGGCAAGTATGTTCTCCTCTCATGGTGGCAAGTATGTTCTCCTCTCATGGTGGCAAGTATGTTCTCCTCTCATGGTGGCAGGTATGTTCTCCTCTCATGGTGGCAGGTATGTTCTCCTCTCATGGTGGCTGGTATGTTCTCCTCTCATGGTGGCAAGTATGTTCTCCTCTCATGGTGGCAGGTATGTTCTCCTCTCATGGTGGCTGGTATGTTCTCCTCTCATGGTGGCAAGTATGTTCTCCTCTCATGGTGGCAGGTATGTTCTCCTCTCATGGTGGCAGGTATGTTCTCCTCTCATGGTGGCAGGTATGTTCTCCTCTCATGGTGGCAGGTATGTTCTCCTCTCATGGTGGCGGGTATGTTCTCCTCTCATGGTGGCAAGTATGTTCTCCTCTCATGGTGGCAAGTATGTTCTCCTCATGGTGGCAGGTATGTTCTCCTCTCATGGTGGCAGGTATGTTCTCCTCTCATGGTGGCAGGTATGTTCTCCTCTCATGGTGGCAGGTATGTTCTCCTCTCATGGTTGCAGGTATGTTCTCCTCTCATGGTGGCAGGTATGTTCTCCTCTCATGGTGGCAGGTATGTTCTCCTCTCATGGTGGCAGGTATGTTCTCCTCTCATGGTGGCAGGTATGTTCTCCTCTCATGGTGGCGGGTATGTTCTCCTCTCATGGTGGCAAGTATGTTCTCCTCTCATGGTGGCAAGTATGTTCTCCTCTCATGGTGGCAGGTATGTTCTCCTCTCATGGTGGCAGGTATGTTCTCCTCTCATGGTGGCAGGTATGTTCTCCTCTCATGGTGGCAGGTATGTTCTCCTCTCATGGTGGCAGGTATGTTCTCCTCTCATGATGGCAGGTATGTTCTCTCATGGTGGCAGGTATGTTCTCCTCTCATGGTGGCGGGTATGTTCTCCTCTCATGGTGGCAAGTATGTTCTCCTCTCATGGTGGCAAGTATGTTCTCCTCTCATGGTGGCAGGTATGTTCTCCTCAGTATGTTCTCCTCATGGTGGCAGGTATGTTCTCCTCTCATGGTGGCAGGTATGTTCTCCTCTCATGGTGGCAGGTATGTTCTCCTCTCATGGTGGCAGGTATGTTCTCCTCTCATGGTGGCAGGTATGTTCTCCTCTCATGGTGGCAGGTATGTTCTCCTCTCATGGTGGCAGGTATGTTCTCCTCTCATGGTGGCAGGTATGTTCTCCTCTCATGGTGGCAGGTATGTTCTCCTCTCATGGTGGCGGGTATGTTCTCCTCTCATGGTGGCAAGTATGTTCTCCTCTCATGGTGGCAAGTATGTTCTCCTCTCATGGTGGCAGGTATGTTCTCCTCTCATGGTGGCAGGTATGTTCTCCTCTCATGGTGGCGGGTATGTTCTCCTCTCATGGTGGCAGGTATGTTCTCCTCTCATGGTGGCAGGTATGTTCTCCTCTCATGGTGGCGGGTATGTTCTCCTCTCATGGTGGCGGGTATGTTCTCCTCTCATGGTGGCAGGTATGTTCTCCTCTCATGGTGGCGGGTATGTTCTCCTCTCATGGTGGCGGGTATGTTCTCCTCTCATGGTGGCGGGTATGTTCTCCTCTCATGGTGGCGGGTATGTTCTCCTCTCATGGTGGCGGGTATGTTCTCCTCTCATGGTGGCGGGTATGTTCTCCTCTCATGGTGGCGGGTATGTTCTCCTCTCATGGTGGCAGGTATGTTCTCCTCTCATGGTGGCAGGTATGTTCTCCTCTCATGGTGGCGGGTATGTTCTCCTCTCATGGTGGCGGGTATGTTTTCCTCTCACACAAAATGGCACAGAGCAGACTGAGATTATTGATTCTCAAACTAATGGCCTATGTTAAGACAATAATCATATAAAGGGAGGCAGTCTGTTCCACTACCCCGAATTAGCTAGTATAGTAATTTGTAACAGGCTGTCTACCGTGTTGAACGTGGGACGTTGTTCTACATGACAGCAGTACATCAAAGTGTGTTGTGGCTAACTTAGTCCACCTCGGCGTTACTGCCAATGAAGCTTGTTTTGAAATTGGATGTTTTGTTTACCATTTGAACATGCTTCGGGGGATATCTTCCAAGTTGCGAATGTTGCTACGGGCTTACTAAACACAGTTTGGTGGACAGTATGCTTTCAACATAGTTACTATAGTCTTAAGAACTTTATATTAATTAATAAATGAAAAACTAGGAACAGAGTGAGTCCTTTTAACATGTTGAAGTCATCTCTGTAGGTTGATTTTTGTAGTAATTATTTCCCTGTAATACATGTCTTATTCAAGTCACTGTGACTACTGAGGCCTCTTCTGTTTCCTTGGCTGTCACAGCTGAAGACACGTCAGCAGCATCCCTGACAAGGCAGTACAAGGCGACAGAGACAGCAAGCAGCTCTGTACAGAAAAGACCCACTAATTTACTCGATGCTCTCACTCACACAGAGGTGGGTCACCCAGGCGGGGGTCGTCAGGCGGAGTCATTCTCTCTTGTAATTAAAAGTAAAGTAAAAGTAATTACCAACATTTGTACATGTTATGGGGCAAGTGAATAGAACACCACCCTCTTATTCAAGAGGATCAAGACTTTACTTCTCTTGCTCCAGTTCCTTCATCTCTATAAATTTCATGAGTACCTGGCTATAGTTTGTTGGATATAAATGAATTGGTAGTCGTTATGCAGGAATTGTGGCATGGCTGAATACTCCCCAGAGCAGTTGAAAAGATGTTCACCTGAACGTGTCTCATGATGAATAATAATGCACATGACTGGATATTGCTCTATATAAGCACCATCTCCAGGTTCTTATCTGCACACGTTTTGAAATGCGACAAACCTATTGTAAGTTACTCCTGGGTTTTTAACATAGCACCTCATGTATACTTTATTTTAGCAGTTGACGTAATATTCCAGCATTGTGCAGACTTACTGTTATGCAAAATTGCGATTTAGAATAGAACTGCAGATACTAGTGGTGTTTAACTTCTGATCAAGAACAACACTGAGCAGTTTTGTAAATCACATTTCAGAAATCGCTGCAAGAAGACAAAAACGATGTTCCCCCTTTGACTGTGAGTTACACCCTCATTGTTACCTGTCGTGATCAATTTGATCCGGCGCCAAAATGTTAGCATGAGATTAAAAGTAGTCCACACGCACTATAATGTAGTCATTGTCACAGTGAACTGTAAACTCACAAACATGCCTGTTATCTGTAGTTGCACTAGTAGTACCATAAGTGTAGGTGTATAATACACCCCCATATGTACAATACACATCATGCCTGTTATCTGTAGTTGCACTAGTAGTACCATAAGTGTAGGTGTATAATACACCCCCATATGTACAATACACATCATGCCTGTTATCTGTAGTTGCACTAGTAGTACCATAAGTCTAGGTGTATAATACACCCCCATATGTACAATACACATCATGCCTGTTATCTGTAGTTGCACTAGTAGTACCATAAGTCTAGGTGTATAATACACCCCCATATGTACAATACACATCATGCCTGTTATCTGTAGTTGCACTAGTAGTACCATAAGTCTAGGTGTATAATACACCCCCATGTACAATACACATCATGCCTGTTATCTGTAGTTGCACTAGTAGTACCATAAGTCTAGGTGTATAATACACCCCCATATACAATACACATCATGCCTGTTATCTGTAGTTGCACTAGTAGTACCATAAGTCTAGGTGTATAATACACCCCCATGTACAATACACATCATGCCTGTTATCTGTAGTTGCACTAGTAGTACCATAAGTCTAGGTGTATAATACACCCCCATGTACAATACACATCATGCCTGTTATTTGTAGTTGCACTAGTAGTACTATAAGTCTAGGTGTATAATACACCCCCATGTACAATACACATCATGCCTGTTATATGTAGTTGCACTAGTAGTACCATAAGTCTAGGTGTATAATACACCACCATATGTACAATACACATCATGCCTGTTATCTGTAGTTGCACTAGTAGTACCATAAGTGTAGGTGTATAATACACCCCCATATGTACAATACACATCATGCCTGTTATCTGTAGTTGCACTAGTAGTACCATAAGTCTAGGTGTATAATACACCCCCATATGTACAATACACATCATGCCTGTTATCTGTAGTTGCACTAGTAGTACCATAAGTGTAGGTGTATAATACACCCCCATATGTACAATACACATCATGCCTGTTATCTGTAGTTGCACTAGTAGTACCATAAGTGTAGGTGTATAATACACCCCCATATGTACAATACACATCATGCCTGTTATCTGTAGTTGCACTAGTAGTACCATAAGTCTAGGTGTATAATACACCCCCATATGTACAATACACATCATGCCTGTTATCTGTAGTTGCACTAGTAGTACCATAAGTCTAGGTGTATAATACACCCCCATATGTACAATACACATCATGCCTGTTATCTGTAGTTGCACTAGTAGTACCATAAGTCTAGGTGTATAATACACCCCCATATGTACAATACACATCATCTGTAGTTGCACTAGTNGCCTGTTATCTGTAGTTGCACTAGTAGTACCATAAGTCTAGGTGTATAATACACCCCCATGTACAATACACATCATGCCTTTTGCTAACTTCTGATAGAATTCCTATATTACCACATATAATACGCATCCCAACGTTTTGTATCAACCCCTCGTTTCCCCGCTACTGATAGTTCGCTTGAAGTGTCACTCAGGGTTGGCTACTGTCATTTCATCAAAATTCGTTTGTGTGATGAGTCGTGAAATCATCTCCGAATCGTAAAAATGTCCCTTGCGCAATTTACGACATTGCCGCTGGCCCGTCGCATGTGACGATATCACCTTGTGAGTCGTATCTACAGTCATTCTTCCACCTGGTGGATACTTGTATGACTACAAATGACCCCATGCGGATGTTTCTAGAACTATAGGGCACCCCTAAGCGGACTGTCGTTTTGTGTCGGTATTCCGCCAAGATGTAACGTATAATACGCAGATTGACTTTTTAGTAAAAAAAGAGGGTAAAATGCATAGAAACTAACGGCATCTAGAAAAGTAACAAGAAAAGTATCTAAGACAGTAAGTCGATCCTAGGTGGAACATAGGAGTTGGGAAACTGTACAGATGACAGTACCAGATTGTGTTCGTAAGATCCCACCTAACCCAGACAGTGAGCTCTGTCAGGACGTTTGCATGCCGGTTCTCTTTAATGAGAACGTGTGAATGCCAAAAAGGCATCCAATATATGTCCCTCCACCAAGAAATGAGTCAATGCACCATCCATTGTTTTCTAGTTATGTATTGGCTATGCATCAAGAATGTAGTTATTACTGATGCCTTTACATGTTTTGACAGCTCATACAAAAGAAGGTCGAGCAGTGTGGCAGTCAAGCCCCACACAAGAAGAAGATTGTCATCAAGGTAAAATGTGCATGTTTTTACTTTATCTATTTGCCCTTTTGAGATATTTGTCAATTTTATTTTTAAAGAAGCTGAGCACTAGCATTTACACAGTCGGTAGATAATTGATTAATTATGTAATTTTTCTGTGATATCATAAAGACATGTAGTTGACCTTTCTTGGAATATGATATTATAATCAGTGTCTAAGAATGTGTTATTTGTATCATTTATATTACTCAGATATTATTGGAATATCGATATTGTATGATAATAATAATAATGTTTTAACAATGTTTAAATCAACTGTTTGGTTTTCCTGTCTTCTAATGTCATTCTGCTGTAAAATGTTAGGGAATCAAGCTTAATAAGTGAATTGATGTGTGTTATTCCTTTCGTCCAACTCATGAGATGTTTTCATTCAGGCGTCTGGAGATGGGAATGAAATGACAGAGAAAGACAGAGGAGCACAGACTATAGCCCGCTTTCTCACCCAGGTGAGGCTGCAAAGATGGGTGTTTCTGACCCAAAAGTTGATCTTAGACCTTACTCTCTCTCTCCTATTAAGTCATACTGTATTCAACCTATTAAGCATACATGCCCTGATAAGTGTAAACCTCAAGTTTTTGAACCAGCAATCTCCAATCTTATGTAGGATCAACATTGTAATTTCCTATCTATAAAGGTTGAGCGATAACAGAAGATTGAAAGTTCCACCCAGATCAGCTGACTTTGCAGTGGTCTTGTTTACTTTTGACCACATGCTAAACTTGCATTAGGAGGCACCATCTGGCCTGGGACAGTTGTAAATAAAAACATGGCACCCAATGGCAGCGCTTGTTTTCCACATATGTCGTTTTTAATGGTTTGTACTGCATGTCTGTTAGGATGAATATGGTACATTCTGTACATTGTGTACACATGCTGTATACACACTGCATATCCTGTGTAGTGTGTACAGATTCCATATGCTGTGTACACATTGTATACGTTATGTATGCATCAAATACATTGTACGCATCACGTACATCGTGTTCACATTGCTTACATTGTGTACACATTGCATACATTGTGTACACATTGTGTACAGGTGAAAGAGACAGTGAGTGCTGAGTCCTACCGTTACTTTTCCAACACAATGAAGATGTACAAGTTAAACAACGACTTTGAGGCCCTGTTCACCTGTGTCACGACAATCTTTGGAACCCACGCCAACAACTACAGTCTCTACCGAAGTAAGACTAATCCACGCATCAGCAACTTATTTATTTTATGTATTTCACTATTGTTGTAGAAAGTTGCCTGAATTCTAAAAAAATATAATATTTTAATACTGTTTTATGTATTTTGCTATGCATGACAGAGATGTGGTGCTTTTATTTATTAAGGGCATGAAACAATCTACCAATCTTGGTGTGCCAATGCAAGAGTATTGCGCTCTTTGTTCTGAAACTGAAGACGCAATGTTTTTAATGATTACTTCATTTAGATTATTTAATATTTAGCTACAGCTTTTTATCATTGTGATTACAAAACAAATTTAAGTTATTATTACTGGTTATTGTTATTAAGGGACATTATCATATGATTGTTGCTTGGTTGTCTTTCAACCTCCCCCTGTTCCAGAGTAAGGAGCGTTCTCTCATGCCGACTGTCTGATTAGTATTTACATCTGTCGATGGCTGCGTTAATGAAACCAGATACGTTGATAAATGCTGCTGCTTATTTATGGTAGGAAACTGGTAATAGGTTATTTCTCTTTTCATGTGATAACTGCAATACTGGTTTTGTTTTCATCTCTATAGTTTTGGTCATTGTCAATAGCCTTTATAACTTGGTGAATTGAATTATAAACATTTTCTGAAGACAAGTTTGTGTGATCATTACAAGTTTTGTATTTAAACCCATCAGTAGTGTCAAATGCTTTGAGCATCCTAAGCACTGGATTCCATGCTTTATAAGGACTTACTCTTTTTCTCACAGCAATGCACAGGTTTATAAAGAAGCCCGACAGGGAACAGTTTGCCCAGAGATGTTTTGAGTTGACCGGGTGTCTGTGTGGACTGAGGCACAAGGAGCGGCTTACACCAGCACAGCGAGCGGAGTACATTCATCAAGGTAGGTGTAGTCATTCTCTTGTCTTAGTTGTTAAACCCAGGCTGTCTGATCCTTGTTTTTTATTATGATGTCCGTAAAGGGAGGCAGTCTGTTGCTCTACCCTGAATTAACCAGCTTAGTAATTTGTAGCAGGATGCCTGCTGAATTGACCGTGTTGAACATGGGTAAATGGGAATTGATGAACATCAAAGTGTTTTGCGGTTAACTCGGCCAGCTTTGGCAAAATTGCCAATAAAGCTTGTTTTGACATTGGATGTTTTGTTTACAATTTAAACATGTCATAGATGGAAGCTTTTAAATTGTGAACAGTGTTACGTCAATTTGTCAGTTTCATTTCAAGGCACTTTTGTTTGGATAAGTCTACATTTGAAGCTATTCAACTTTCAAACTGTTTGCGTTAAAACTGTCTGTTTTTCATGTGGCAGAAATAAGAAAGAGGCGGCACTTGGACCCTGAACCAATGGTTGTCAAGGTACGAGCAGATGTTGATTATACAGACTTTATTACAAACGTGTACAATATGCTCTGTGCCAATATATCCATGCTCTTCTGCATTCATAACCACACACATTGAATTATTACGAAAGCCATTTTGTTATATTTATAAGTGGTCATCGTGTTCAACATGTGTTTGTTTTAAACCGTCATGACAACTGACTGCAGTGATAGAGAAAGTAGTCCTCAACATTGCATTTAATTGGCTAAATTCATCCAATACGAGTGCGAGGTAAATATAAAATGGAACCTGCAATCTGTCCTTGGTAATCATGATCAATGGTGGCACGGTAACAAACGTCCTGTGTCCTTGTCCAATTACGTGTGTAATACTACATCACCATTTTGCACCATTACAGGTGTAATTTGATGTAACTGCCACCTGGCAGCAATTTTGTCATATTTCAAGGAAGACACAAAGTTAGTTGTCTTAGTCATGTTTATTACATCATAGTGTGTAATGTAAAAATTGTGTAATTGTAACAAACTATATTTGGGGTAGGAAATGTGTTCCTAGTTGTCAGGTGATCACAGTGTTTATTGTAGGCAGTGGTTATAAACATAGCACAATTACACAACTCTAATACAAGTTTACATTATAGCCAACCGACTGATATTACTTAAACTGTTAACACACTACACATCTGGACATAAAAGAATAAGATTTATGAATGGCAACTGAGCTGAGGATGCAGCTTTAAGTGAAAAAGTTTAAGCAAGTCCATATTAAAAAATGGGATACAGCCATATCCTTCCAAACACTCAAAAAATCTGTATTGTTTATGGAAAATCATACAATGTGACCTGTCTGCTGCAGTGAATGTATGTTGTACTTGTTGCAGAAAAAGAAGAAATTTGGCTTCAGTGGTCTGGAGGATGTCTGTGAGTCATACAAGTCGACGGATCCCAACGGTCGAGTCACAGCCAACCTGAAAGTGTTGTGTGCTCAAGAATTACCCCCAAGCCTTCCGCCTGTCACACAAGTGATCACTCGGCCACTCGCGTCAGCCAGTGCTGCCTCTAGTGGCTGTGCTGGAGTTAGTGAATCGGCTGGCGGGAGTGATGTGGCTGGTGCGGCCCAGTGTGTCATGGACATGAATGCAGAAGGAAGGTCCACAGAAGGACCAAATTGCACAAAAGGACTGACATCCACAAATGGACTGAAGTTCACAGCAGGACAAAAGTCCACAGAAGGACCAACGTCCACAGAAAGACCAGATGTAGCAAGTTCGAAAGAAGGACCTAAGATTTGTGAAGTGTTGCCACAATGTCAAATACCAGGATGTTCTCAGCTTGCGAGCAACATGAAGACAGGGACCCCCAATGACACAGGACCTAGCTGTCCACTGCACCGTCATATGCCAGTCTATAAACCAGTCAGTGGTAAGTTATAACATATTTACATTACACATTCTGTTTGTCTTTGAACCAAACTTATCTGTATAATGATCTTAATCATCATCATCGTCGTTTAGAGGCGGTGTTTCCAGGCTCTGCTGTGTTCGCCTTTCTTCTAATTGCCCTCTTCCACTTGACACGGTCCCATGCATCCCGATGGTCGATACCCATCTGATTCAAGTCTGGAGACACAGAGTTCTGCCAGGTCTTCCTTGGTCTGCCAACGGGAGCTATCCCCTCCACCACTAACTTTGTACAGCCCTTCACCCAGTCCTCATCGTCCTTTCGCTCTACATGCCCATACCACCTCAGCCTGCTTCTTCTGATCACATCCCCAATCACCTCCACTCCTACTCTTCTTCTAAGCTCTGCACTGGGCTGTCTGTCGCTGAGTGATGCGCCACACATCCATCTCACCATCCTCATCTCAACCCTTTCCATCCTCGTGTCATGATCGGTCCTCATGGCCCACGTCTCACACCCATACAACAGGCAACTTCTGATGCAAGCTGTGTACATCTGGCCCTTCATCTTCAGGGGGGACGCTTTGGAAGTCAGGAAGGGCGTTAACTCCCTGAACTTCTGCCAGGCACACCTCACTCTCGCTATTACCGCTGCATCCACCCCACCCTTCTCACTCAGCATGTCACCCAGGTAGCAGAAGTTGTCTGCTCTGTTGTATGTCTCTTCATCCACCTCCAAGCCCTCTTCCGTCGCTTCTGCAGGTGGTACTTGATACTAGAACAAATATGTATGTTGAAACCTGTCAACTTGATGTAATGAGTTAGAAACAATGTTCACAATTTGAATGTAGCACCTTTAAAAACGTTTAGATTGTATACAGACCATTCAAATAATAAACGTGCTATTGGCAGTGTTGTGGTGCAGTCTAACTGCAAGTCCTTGAATTTCCCATCAGTGTCCAGCATATTTGTTGACACCTAGTTTACACAATCAGGACAACAAATGGGCTGAAATACAACTGATTCAGCAATCAATTTTAATATAAGTAGTATAAGTGGACTATATTTTGTTAATTTTATTTTCATTCCTACTGCTATTTTGTTAGATCGTCAGTGAACTGTGTGAAGTAGTTATCACTATCGGATATTTAATACAAACCCCAAAACTGGTAAATAAGCCATTTGAAAAAAATAAAGGTGCTCTTCTCTTCTGAGGGGTTGTTGATGGACCTCTGAAAGTTTGGCACCCAAGGACACCATCTAGGAGGAAAACATACATGCATGAATACATACATAGGCTAGCTTGATTATAGTTTGATGATTACTTCTATTAAAAGCATGTTAACATGTGTGTTGTAGGTTACACTTGCTGTTACTGTAAGGTGGATGCCTATGTACCATTGAAAGCACATTGCGAACATGTCTGCTGCCTGCATTGCTGGAAAGTCTGCATCGACGTACGTTTATCCTTAGCCTGTCACTACTAGTTTACACACCTGCACGTCTTAAATTATCCTTGCCAAACAATCTTGAAATTATGAATCATTTCCAGAAATATTTTCATTATAAAACCTTTACCGCTTTGAGCTGTTTATAAAATGTTGTGATGATGAAAAGTCAGACTGGGATTAGGCATTTAATGTAACATAACTGAAGTGAACAAATACCATAATTGTATGCAATGTAGAAATATTACTGTATGGATGTGATTCATGGCCACTTTCAAAACAAAAAAATTCATAAAATGAAGACATGTATAAAAGATGTTGATGAAATAACCAAGGAAACAATCAAACAAATGGTAGCTTCATCAAATAAACTTGTGTAATATGGGAAAACAATATCAGCACTTGGCTTTGCTCACCTTGATTGTTTTCTGTCTTATAATATTCGCTCCTACCATTTGTATGTTAACATCGTCTGTCTTGTAGTAATGGTTTAAAAACTAGATTAAATTGCAAAAATAATAAAAAATCTAATCATGATTACATATCAACTTCTGTATATTCTGTGTCAATAAATTATATTAGAATTCTTCATAGCACGTGTAGATTTTAATCATAATTGCTGCACATGTTTGCAGGAGTTGAAGAAATGTCCGGAATGTGGCAAGAAAGTGAAGAGGAGACACCTTACTAGATTCTACTTTCACTCGGGACCAAATCGCCAGTAATGACCGACTTCTACCTCAGGCCAGGGAATCTTAGCATGATACAGTGGCTATAATTATATTTTGGTGCTGTTAAATGAACTTCAACCAGTCAGTGTGTTATTTAGTCAGTCTTCAATTCATCATTGCATGGAAACTTCATCTACATTGAATTTACATAATGTATACTAATGTTGGTACATATTATCTGAGATAATAGGATATGTTTATGCATGGTGCATAATAAAATCAATTTTTGTATTATCTTGTCGAAGTTGTCGGTTATAACTAAATCAATGTTGCAAAGGATGGCCATGGGGATTAATGGCCTGTATATTATGATATTCACAGGATAAATTTGTGGGGCTAAATGCATCAATATTATAAAACATTATGGTTCTCTGTCTGCCTGTCTGTGGACCTTATCTCAGTTAGTTTTGCATGTATGGGGCTGAAATTTTGTACATGATCTAGTGGGCCCTTTGGGGTGATTCGTAGATTTAGATTTGTTCTGTATTCATCTGGGGATGGGGATCGTGGTGTTCACACTTTTAAACCAGCACTTATACAGTCAGTTTTGCATGTATGTGGCATGTAGCCGCCGTCTCCCAGGATGAAGCCTTCCAGTGGGCGGAGTACTGTCTCAAACAGTGTATACACTGGACACTCTCTCAGAATACACACATCGTGAACCGACCATGGCCATTTCACAACACAGTTCATGATGCTAGCGTCGGCGTTGCAGATGAGCTGAACATTTATTGAATGGTCATACTTTCGATTCACATACTCGTGCTCGTTCACAGTCGGCGTAGCGATCTTCACATGCATGCAGTCAACACAACCAATGACATTAGGAAAGTTCAAAACAGCATGAAACGCGACTTTCATGGCTTCCGTCTCGTGTTGTTTGTGGAAGCAAACGTACCTCGGCACAAGTCGAGCCAAAACTGTCACACGCAAAGAATCGTGAGGTGACAAGAATTTAGAGCGTTGTTGTCAGCGAGCCCTTTCGTGCAGAAATCGACATGCTGTCACCGATCAAATCAACCGATTCCATAATGTCATCACGACGAAACCGGTACCTCAAAAACAACTCGACATCATCGTACATTTCAAAGGGGTGTGATCTGTCCCTAAATACTCGCTCCCTTCGTAATCCTCTTCTTGCTGGTTCATTCAGTCAATGCACTTGTCATAAAGCCGCCATTTTGAAAAGCATTTAAGAACTACTTAGTGGATATATGCCACGTGGTAGGAGCCATAGGCTAAGTAGGGCATTGCGCCCACTGCGTAGTTTAAGTAGACGACATGAAACGTGTAATCTTCTACAGTAACTTTCTTAGTGCTCTGTTGGTGTGTCACCGTGTATGCTTTCAGTCTGCTGGGTAACACGTCGCTGGGGTGTCAGTGTGGACACCACCGTTGTCTCGCTAGCATCCCTCGTGTCGACCGGGGTGGACACGACCATGGTGATGTCGAGACTGTTGAACTGTCCAATGGGCAGTGGCTCCTCTTGGCCGTACGGGCCTGTCTGTGACAAAGTGTCATTTGCTGCTCTCTGCTCCTTGGCTTCTGAATAGCAAAAACGTATTTGTACATTTACATAGAAACTACGGATTCAGTTTGACTGATTGAAACCATGCAATGCACACGGCGGAAATTGTAAGAATTAAACTAAATTGATATGTTAATTGAATATCTGATTGTTTCAATAAAACATTTGTTAGTTATTATCAAATGTGCCCTACTGTAAAAAAGTTTGTCAGCAACTCTTGTCTTTTTATTTTTTATAAAGCTCTTAATTTCTTTTAGAAATTGTATCATTATTTTGTAAATTATGCCAATCCACATTGTGTATTAAATATTGAATGGCTCTTTTTGCAGCTTACATGTTTTGTCAGCTGTACTTGCGACCGCCAGAATGGTTACCTTTAAAATATGTTGCAGAATGAATAAATCATTCATTACATTTACACCGCAATAAGTATTATATTCACTTTGTCCATGGGGCTGCACCGGCAGAATCTCTCCAAACAGACCAATGTCTGCTGAATCCACTCCATCTCTACAACAAACATTAACAACTATAATGTATGTTCACACATGAAGCATGGTTTAATTAATATACAAGTAGGGTCCTACATCAATCATTTTCAAAAGTGACATGCTGTTTTGTTGACTCTGTCGATGTCAGAAATGGATTTCAGATATCCTATCTGCTATTCTTAGATATTGACATTGTGCTAGCTTAGCCTTATGTAGTTGAATATCCATGATACTTTCAATTAAGTTGGCCTAATACACTGTTCCAAGATACCTTACCTTAGGATACCTTAGGACTGTTCTGATCGCAGGATCCTCTCGGTTCCTCAATGATCAGATCTTCTTCTTCGGGGTCTAGTATTAAGAGTTTGTGTTTGCGGTTCCAGTGTTTAATGTTAGTGGGGCTTCATAGTCGTATAATATCTCCTGGGTTGACCAGAATTTATCAAGGCGGTTTTTAAATGAGTTTATTGATTTTGCTTGTATTACTGAATCAGGTAAACTTCCATGGTTCAACCACTCTAAGTGGGAATGCATTTTTTCTTATGTTTAGTTTTGCTCTTTGGTTGAACAGTTTAAGGGAGTGTCCTCTGTTACTGGATCGTGAAGCCACATCCTCCCATTTAGGAAGGTTTGGTGCAGATTTGTTGTCATACATGTTATGCATTATCTTATACACTTCAATCATATCTCCTCTTAATCTATGATATGTTAATGTGGGTAACTTAAGTAATTTTAGTCTTTCAATATATGATAAGTCCCTCATACCAGGTAGTTCTTTTGTGGCTCGTCTCTGGACATTTTCTATGGCTATTTTATGTTTCGTCTTAAATGGATACCATACTGCTATTGCATAATCTAGGTGGGATCTAACCATAGTCTTGTATAGTGGCAAGAAAGTGTGTGTCTAAGAATTGAAAAGTTCTTCTGATTACTTTTGTCATTCTGGTTGCTTTATTAACCACTTGGTTGATGTGATCATCAAACGAAAGTTTTGAATCAATAATTACTCCTAAATCTTTTTGTGTCTGTGGTGACAAGAGCATGTTTGACATTATTTGTTGCCATAAAATATTTACTTTCACCAATACAATCAATCAACAAATTAGCTTAGCCTTAGGTGCATTAGACTCAACAGCATGTTGCATTTCTGAATGTCAGATACTTGACACATCAGCAGGAACCCCAATAAAGGGTTGTAAAAACCACACTGGCCCTGGGTGTGAAACTGAGATAGGAAGTTGTAAACCTGCCATTCATCAAGCTGTGAATCAGTCTGTTCACTGGTGTTTTTGGATAAGAAGATGAACCCATTCAGTTCTGATGAAAACAGGTTTGAATTAGTAATTTATGTATTGAACTTCAGTTCATACAAAATATTGGTACATTAATAAACAATGTTGTGTTAATCTGTGTTGGACTGTTTTAGACGGTTGTCTTTATAACTAACTGCATTTGTAATTTTGTATACACTGGATGTCCGACAAGTATACTATATACACTGTTAGTGTTACTAGTGTTAGTGTTATATTATATTTGGGAACTATTTTCCACATATCTCATTATGACAACATGCACCATCCGATGGGTTTTCCTGGATCACATCACATATAATATATTGTATCATTCAGTGGAATGGTTATAAAGCATGACATGAGCAAAGATGACAGAGAGAAGGAGCGACTACTACAGAAGGAGGCAAGAGAAAAAACACAGCAGGAACAGACAACAAATTTTGTTTACCTGGTAAGAGGGCGCCCAGGAGAAAGACAGATCATCAAAGTAAAAAAGAGGGGCGAAAATTCCAACCAAACTCTCGCACCACAAGTGCCAGTGCCAGAGAAATAATTGTATGGTACACAAATGCGGATGTGCTAACAACAGAAAAACTAACAGAACTAAAATGTAGAATAAAAAACCATTCAACTCCACCACAGGTTATAGCAGTGTCAGAAGTAAAACCTAAAAATTATAAAAGACAGCTTACCACACAAGAATATAACCTGGAAGGATATTCTATGGAAACTATAAACATTAGTGAGGACACAGGCAGAGGGATGATCTTGTTTCTTCACAATTCGTTGCCATTTGAAGTGCACCAGTTTAATGTTGAGTTCAATGAAGCACAATTTTGCACTTTAAAACTGAAAGGGAAAGACACTCTTCTCATAGGCTCCTTTTATAGAAGTCCAAACAGTACCACAGAGAACAATGACAACCTTAACAAACTACTTGATAAAATAAGTGAGAAAAATTAAATATCCTAAAATTGATTGGGAAACAATGTCAACCACAGCAGCAGGTACAGAGGAGAAAGAATTTAAATTTATTGAGAAACTTCGAGATTGTTACTTTGTGCAACATATAACAGAGCCCACTAGAGGTAGAGGTACAACAGAACCATCACTCCTTGATCTTGTCCTCACTAGTGAACATACAGAGATCTCAACAATTGAAACAGTCTCAGCACTAGGAAGAAGTGACCATTCTATTATTAAGGTGGTTCTTAACTGCATGCCAGTCTATGAACCAATCAGCAAAACTGTTTATAAATACGACAAGGGGGATTACACCAAATTGAAAGACATGCTAAACACTGATTGGGAGGATGAATTTTCTAATCACCAGGAGGATGTGCAAACTCAATGGGATATCCTTACTTCTAAGCTTAGATATGCAGAAGGAAAATGCATACCAAAGAAGGTGATAACTGAGAGAGCCAGAAAATACCCAGTTCCACTGGAGTTGAAAATCCGAACCAAAATCAAAAGAAAAAACAGGTTGTGGAAAAAATAACTTCTCTCCAAAGATGCCCAAACTTATCAGGAATTTTGTCGACTCCGAAATCAGGTCAGGAGACTGACAAGAAAGGCACAGAAACTATATGAAAAAGATATCATAAATCAAATAAAACAGAATCCCAAGAAGTTTTGGCAATATGCACAGGCGAAAATGAACACAAGAATGGGAATACCGAACTTAATAAAAAGCAGACAAGGATGATCTGACAAAGACAGATTTGGAAAAAGCACAGGTATTGGCAAATCACTTCTCTTCCGTATTTACGAGAGAGCCAGGAGACATTCCGGAGGAGCCAATAAGATGTCATAACAAAGTTGAATCTTGCACTATCACTCCATCGATAGTGGCTTTAAAGCTAAAGAAACTAAAAATATTCAAATCACCAGGACCTGATGGCCTACATCCTCGAGTACTAAAGGAATTGGCAGAGAGTATTAGCACTCCACTATCTACAATTTTTAACACGTCGCTTAAATCAGGCAGACTACCCAAAGACTGGAAAATAGCAAACATATCTGCAATTCACAAGAAAGAAAACAAAAATCAAGCACATAACTACCGGCCAGTCAGCCTAACGAACATAGTAGGAAAAATAATGGAAGGCATAGTCAGAGATACCATCACTAAACACTTGAAAGACAATGACCTGTTGAGTGACAAACAATTTGGTTTCATCAAAGGGCGGTCTACAGTTCTCCAATTACTTTAAAGTACTCGATTTATGGACTGAGACACTAGATAACGGTGGATGTATTGATGTAGTATATTGTGATTTTATGAAAGCATTTGACAAAGTTCCACATCTACGACTTATAGAGAAACTCCAGAGCTATGGAATTCAAGGAAATATTCTAAGCTGGGTTGCAGCTCTGTTGGCCCACAGAAGACGTCAATGTAAGGGTCAATAATTCTTTTTCAGACTGGCATGATGTCATCAGCGGCATACCACAAGGATCGGTGATTGGCCCCCTACTTTTTATTATATTTATTAATGACTTACCGGATGTTATAAAGAACTCCGAAGTATTCCTGTTTCCGGATGATATGAAACTTTTCCATCCAATTTACACCAATGAAGATTGCACAAAGCTTCAACAAGATCTTACCCATGCAGAACATTGGACATACGAATCTCTCTTAAAGTTCCACCCAGACAAATGCAGCCATATGAGAGTAGGATCATCAACCATAAGAAATGACAGCTACACACTGCCCAGACAGCACAAACCCATCGGGCCGATGTTGGCCCGATGTCGGGCGGTGTCGGCAACGACATCGGCCCGATCTCAGAACTGACATCGGCCGATGTTTACCCGATATTGCCGACATCGGCCCGATTATTTGCTTGCACAGAGGCTCGATATCGGCCCGATATCGGGCTATGTCGGCAACATCGGCACAACGTCGGAAACTGATATCTGGCCGATATTAGATATATCCAGTTGATATATTGCTGATATCGCATTCATACTGATTCCTTTATATTGATTCATACTAAATTGCTCACGCACTCTCTTTCTCGCTCAATCACTTCTTTCTTGAATAACATTCAATGAAGCTAAACAAGTTCTGAAAATAAAATTGTATTCTTTATTTCATAGTGAATTTTCCACATCATTTTCATCAGTGCAAGTATTGAAATATAAACAAAACATTAATCATCTACATGTATTGTGACAAGAAACATTACTACAGTATGTGAATAATCAGATTTGTCCAAGCACTCGAAAACAACATTCCTCAAATAATTCCTCAATAAAAACACATCTCGTTTCAAGACACGTGCTTGAAACATGCTTCAGGTTAACGTTTATTTCAGGTGAAATGAGAAGTTTTAAAATGTCTTGATTATTATATTTTTACCAAAGGGTGCATGCAGTGAAATCTTTGAAATCAACACGAAAATTCTGTGAATGTTCACACATCACAACAAAAAAGTTAGTTCCTACTCAAACATATTTCTTAATTATTTTGTTTAACTTCAGCCATTAAGATGCATTACATTATTACAAAGTTTCAGATAATTTTTGTATTTTGTATTATTTAAAGTGACTGGCAGATAGGCTATCTACAATAGTACATAAAACACCAAGCCACTATACATTCAACATATAACATCAGTAAAAAATGCAATGGCTAAACAATAGTTCTCAAACTAAGGCAGATTATTAGTATAACCTGCAAGCTAGCATAACAATACATTTTCAAATATACGTTTGTTTTTATTATGGTACATATAATTGTAAAGTACTGATTAGACAATGTATGAGGGTATGCCGTAGCATATATAGACATATAATCAACATACCCAAATATACATACAGTAATGTGTAACCCAGATAATATGCCTTGTGGCCTATTCATTTGACAAATACATACATCTACAGTCTTCTCCTTCTACTTCCTTGAAGTGCATCTTCCCACTCTGGGTCATTGTTGCACTGTTGTGACTATATACCAGATGAACGGAGCACAGGTTAAAATCAAAATATAATACAAAGTTAATGCAATGCTGATTAAAACAGGAATATACATAATAGCAATATATGAACAATGACACTTGACTATGTAATTTATACAATACCTTTATTTTTGCCTGCTAGTACAGATACTTTGTTATACATAAATTGACTGTGCTTCGTGCAGTAATAGTTTAGTATTGTAATTAATTGTGCAAAAAACAGATAATGCAGTTTCAAATCCATGTACAAAAATGACCGGTCTGAAATCGTGATCGGTGTTATAGCGATAAAGTTTCCCTATATCCTATTACCGTAGTGTCATGGCTGTGTACAGGCCTCGTACTGGCTGCATGCCTCTTACTAGACTTTATGAAATGCAATGCATGTTAATAGGCTATACAATGTGTGCCTACTTGGCTATAGTGGTCATCTCTTCACTAAGGTTGGGGACGTAACTATGCACTGTGGAAGCTGGTCCCAGAGATACCAGATGGAAAGAAAGAGTGTCTGTATATATCTGTCTACATGTGACATAATCATAACACATGCAATAAATCATCTAACTAGTTATATGTGACACTAAATGAGTAATTTCACTAACAGTTTCCATCTGCTGCTTGTGTGGCTTCTTGCAACCTTTTTCTTTTGTTTCTCCCTCCCTTTCGGTCGCTTGCTGTGCGAAACCATTCCCGCATGACTCCCTCAATGTTCGTATCTGTGGCATCCTTGGCTCAAGGTTACGACGCACAGATTCTGCAGTGATAAGGAAATTAATAATATAAGCAAACAATTATAGAATCAAGTGCACAGCTATCAGTTGAAAAACAGACTTGGTCCAGTTGTCATATGGCTGAAAATGTATACATACGTAAATATATACATATATACATCCTCAGTTCAATGGTAATTATCTAGCGTAATAGTGTCTGTATTTTAAAGTTCCGTCTCATGCTGCTGAACATGTGATGTCGAAAGTTCTACACGTAGCTGTATGGCCGCTATATCTGACGGGAATGTGCAGCATCTAGTCTGTGTGTGCTGTATCTTTCACTGTTGCTGTCACATTTATATGTGGCAGTGCATGACAGTTGTGTATACTATGATATCTTTCCAATCTCGTGGCATAACTGTCTATATTGTGAGAAACACATTTGAAGGCAGAGTGTAATTAATTCCTAATTAACCACTACACAACAATAGTAATTATAGTCACAAATGATTATGTTTTATTATTTCTAATAGGTACATATGCCCTAAAATGATTTTTTTTTTTTTGCTTTAAGTGTACAGAAAGCTTGCTTACTGCGTATGACTTCGCTAAGTCTGGAAAAGTCATTGAAGGCCAACTTTCCTTTAGCACCAGTGAGGTTGAAGAGGAGGCTGACATCGTGATCCAAGATATTTCTCAATATCCTCCTGGTTACCTCATCAGTGCTTCTTCCACCATACGTACTCAGTAGTCTGATCTATTGAAAAAAAGATAACAAAGAATTTCAGAATAAACGCAGGACAGAGTACGGCTGTCATATGTATATTTCAGTTTCGCAAATCAAGTCAATTTAGTAAACAATAGAATATGTGAACGTGACTATTAAGAAAGCTGTAAACTGGATTAAGGCTGGACTGTCTGAAGATGGCTAAGGTGCCTGGTCTATGGTGATTCTGAAATGAGTAATGTTAATAAAAGTTCCCTTCCAACTTATGGAACGATTTAAAAAACATCCAGAACACACTGTATTGAGGTATGCTCTGGGCCCATAGTCACAACATTGTGCCTTTGGCAAATCGCAGCATCCACACCACCTCACACATGATTGGACCCAGCGGAAACACTGTAGAGTGTAGTGTACATACACCAAATATCACAGAATAATAAAATTGTAATATTTATTTAAAAAATTATGTTGTTTTGCACTAACCATAACTCTTTGAGTAGCCTTGTCATCCAACTTTCTCTCCAGTTCTCTAATTGCTGCAACAGATTTCAATGGAAGTGAAATGTCTTCCCGCAGCTCCAGATCGTCATGCTCCTGATCAAGTTGTACACTCTGTCGAGACAGCAAAGTCTTGAGCATTTCTCTCTGGGACAGTTGCTCCTCCCTCATCTCTTCTATAACTGTGATCAGTCTAGCTAAAAAGCCAAGTTAATTGAATGAATACAGTAACATTGTTCACGAATGATGGTACAACATGGATCTTTGATAATGGTTTATTCCATTAAGTTGTTTGTATTCATACCATTAACAAGAAACATCGAGAACAAAACAGTTGCCAGAGTGTCATGATCATTTGAAGGTCCAGGACCTACAAATCTATAAAAATGTCTTTGCTGAACATCCAAATAAAAGATTTTGAAAACACTAGGTATATCCAATTAATCCTGTTGAGTACACGATGTTACTAAACCTGCAATTAAAAACATGTCATGGTGATACTTACTAAATAATGCATCATTGCCAGAATTTGAGCGGACTTGTCTGATTCCAGGACCTGAAATTGTAAAATCATATCGTCAATATCCAAAAAAAGAAATCAGTAGTTTGTCCAACGAGACTATCGTTACTAAATAATTACTTAGCTCAAATAACCCAGAAAAAATCTGAATAGACCGTTTGTAAACTGTATTGAGTTAGACAATATAAAACAACCAGAATGAATTTTTTATAAAATGACAGATTACCTAGATGCAGTTCAGTTTTTTTAGATTTAAATGACCATAATTTTTTTTAACTCCTTGTGTTGTAACTCAAGTACAATTTGGAAATAACTGGCAGTGATGATTTCAACAATAGAGTTTCCATGATTTTTCCTCATCTGAAATGTTAGATAATTTACACTAGTTAACATATCACATGGTATGTACGAGTCTTTATCAGTATAAAGTGGTTTAGGTAATTTATGCATGCACAAGTAGTAAAATTTGATCTCCACATCACACAAGCTATTTTTTTATTTCAACTTCAAACTAATCGGGATATGTTTGTAATGACAAAAGTAGTACACAAGTAATAAAGAGTGGACTGAATGCACAAATGAAATGGTGGGTCTGTGTATGTACCTTCAGGAAAATTGCACAACATAGCTTATACTTACGATTGGTACCAGCAGGGGTCGTCATACTGTAATGGCCAGGAGCATGACTGGTAGTGGTAGGTGTACTGGATGTCCTAACCGGAGCAAAACCCATTGTCCTCTTGGGTGTAGTTGCTGTACTCACTGGAAACAACATGACTTATTGTATGACTTTCTGAGATAGTCTGTGAATCAGTGGTGGTAACTACAACATGTTCCATTAAACACTTTGAGAACAATAACAGGGATTACAGGGTACTTTTACTAGTTCATAACAAACTATTTTAAAACCGCAGTTTATGAGTACCTGGTACCCACTCCAAAAATCTTACAATGCATCAGGTACTTACATGTCGATATGTTAGGTGCAGGTGGGGGCGAGGCAAGCATTCTCTTTTGACCATTCTTGTTTTGTTCATGTGCTTGGTCATAGTCAGACAGGTCGGCATCATCATCTTGCTGGAAATTCAACTCATCATATCGTTGTGGGATCTAAAAGAAAAATTCAGTAAAAATAACTACCATAGTTGTCAGTAGAAGGTTTTAACAATTTATTTATATGCACTAAAATATAAACATAGCCAAACCTTGGCCTCTGTAACTACTGACTATAGTGCAACCAGGTGTCGTTTCTTTGTAGTGTTGCACAGGGTGAAAAACAACTGTGATGTATGAAAGTAACAAACAGGCCACTTTGTAACCACAAATGTTAGCTATATGGAGCCAAATAACCACATTTTCATAGTTGGATCTGGCTTACTAAGCACATGATGCATCTTGCATAAGTTGCATTTAAGAACAGTGCCTACTGAAATAGCATAAAACTGCACACAGTGCCACACACAATATAAAATTTCAAATTTATACACGTTTTCAACCATAAATAGGCCATAACTCAGAAATTGCTTAAATTGGATTGTTACTATTTTTCAAGAGTTTAAAGATACACCTTTTCACCCATAACATTCGGTATGCTTTATTGTGTTCTAGCCATTTAATTATGTACATACCTTCGTCTTCTCTTTGTACGATATTGGCTGTCTATGTCATCATCTTCAGGGAGAGTGTCTATGTCCGAGGTTAGCTCAGCTGCTTTGCACTTTGTTTGTGCCTTTTCCCATGATGCTGTATCAATAACACAAAATATACAACTACATGTATATATTGTATCATATTATGTCAGGCAAATGGCTTGACGTGGTATGTGTACATATTATGTTTGTCTATAATGCATTCTGTCAGTAAATTTATTTAAACAGTGTTTGTATTTCTGTCATTTACAGTTGTTCTCTTCAACTAATTATTAGTAATAGCTCATGTACCCAACATGGTTCTCCTTAAATAATAACACAAGTTAGTCAACCAAAGAAAACACAATATTAATGTTAATGGATTGTACATTTGACATTTCTAAAGATCCTAGAAAATAAGGATAACACCTCACCAGTCTTGTACATTATTCGTCTGAGTGGAAACGATTTCCACTCATCCCCTGGCACTTCCATAGTCTTCGCTGCATTGCGGACTCTATTTGCATCTTTGTAGGGGGGCCAAAGAGCACACGATTGCCCTGCAGTGTCCAGCCAATTTTCTGGAATCACTGCCAGCAGATTTTCATCTGCATACTCGACAACTAAGTACATACTGGCTTTGATTCAGTTTTCAAAAAAACCAATGGCTTATGAAGACCTAGAAAAAAGGCAGTTTCATTAACTACACCCTCTCATGAATATGATGGAATGTACAGTACGTAGTTGTAAGAAAGCTGCAGGTTTTTTACATTTCACATATGCATTGCTCACAGGTTAGTTGAGTAACAGATTAGTTAGTTAGAAAGTAGTAGGAGTAATGAAATGTACACACACACATGCACGTACGCATGCACACACACACACACACGTATACCTGAGATATTTATGTAGAATTAGATTGTTGTGTTTTTTTACGTCTGATGGTAAAAAAAATGTGCCCCTCACTAATGGATGACAAGCGCAGCTACAGTTCATTGACTGGTCAACGGAGCTGAAAAATCACATGAACTGATGGAGAAGAGGTATAATTACAAATGATTCCTTGTAGGGAATCATGACATACTTGCATGCAATCTGTGACACCACTACACTTTTTACGTTGCCACTCAGTTTTGCCACTTTAAAGATCCCCAAGTCTGATGACTTCAGTGGTTCAGTAAAGAAATCGGAATGTTCAGTGAAACTTTCAAATAACACGACAGGATCAGACTGGTCGCAAGGACCTTTGCAAATGTTCCTGATAAGTCCATACGATGAACCAACCTTAATGCAATTATCTCCATCATTGATAGACAAATACAGGTCATCACATTGAATTCCTGAGAACTGTGAATATTGCCTAGGGTATGCTCCTCTTTCAGACAGCATTCCTTCACTTTTTTGTCCACTTTGAGCATATTCTGCATCCCTGACAATCGGCGAATAACCTGAGGAAGTGGAAACTGAGGCTTTCTAAGCATTTTTTTTATTTTACCAAGAAAACTTTCAAACGGGAAAGCAGAGAAGGTATCAAGGGGGCCAAATCGCATTGCATCAGCTGCTAGATGAGTCAACCCATGAACATTGTAGACAAGCATATCTTTACCATACAGTTTACCCCACTGTTCTACAAACATACACAATACACTGTGGGCATACTCGCAGTGCGTAGCATAATGCAGAGGACTGCAAAGACAAAAGATGCCAACAACGAGATGCAAAAAATGCTTGTAAAAGATATCGGAGATTTTGCCTTTAACCACAACAGCACCACTGTAGAGGATGAACTGCCGAAACTCTGTCGCTTTCCATCTATCCACTTCCGACAATGATCTACATTTACGGGGAAACTCCCGGGGGAGGTATCTCTGACAGGAAAGAAGACATTCTGAGATCTGACTGATGTTATGTGCACCAATGCGACACCTGTTCACAACAGGCCCTTTCATCCAATACCATATCAAACGTTTCATAACTCCAAGATACACAAGATGCATAGGATCATGGGGAAACTGAGAAACCATTCCCAGTGAAAGATTGCAAAGTGGGGATAAAGTTCCTTGTAAGTGATGATTTTCATCTTTCATTTCATCAAAATCAGCATCAGTGCGGAGGGGAGAATCAATCTCTGGGAAAGTTAACACATTTATCACAACCATGATAAGCATTGTGACCCTTAATGTTCTTAACAAAGGCACGTGCAGGGGCATCACAGATGAAACATGATAAATGAATGCCAAGTTTGTTGTCAGAACCATCAATTTCAATTCCATGCTGTTCAATGAATTGCACTTCAGCGATAAAATCCTGAAGATATTCCCTTACATTTCCTGGTTTTTTCTCACCACTAAACAAGCCAATGATGAACGGGTCCGATGCAACAGGCTTCACAATCCTTCCTAATATCGGCCAAAACTGAGCCCTTGAGCTTTTGAAAAGGGGCAGACCATCTATATTTACCTGAATATGAATGCAATTCAAATCAGTAGTCTGACGCAAGATATCAGTGGTGATATATCTTGCCACACTTTTGGCAATTCCAAAGTGGTGATACAAGCCGTCAGATATAGTACGGATATCATAATGCCTTGTCGTTTTGAGAAGTGTTCTTGGATCATTTGGCAGATGTGGAAAAAATGTTTGCAAAATTAAGAGGAGTTGCTGCAGTGCACAGTGGGTAATTCGAAATGTTGTTGTCCAGTCAGCTAGATTTGCAGACAGCTCTGCATTTTTTGTGTTGTCATTGGTCATAGAATCACAATCAGATAATTCTGATTCAAACTCAGAGTCACTTGATTCATGGCAAGAGTGTGACATGGCCGGTTCAGTTTCCTTATTTGAGTACCTAGCTGAAGTTTCTTCAGATGAAGTACTTTCATTGCTAGGCCTAGAAGATTCCAATTCAGATTCGTCCCAGTGAACAGCTTGTACAGTACAATTGTTATCTGACAAACAAGCATGGACCTCATTTTCAGTTTCAGAAGGCTGGTTCTCAATGTTGGGAATGAAATTGGCTTCCTGAACATAGGCCAGATGTGCAGAAACTCTAGCATTTATTTTCCTTCGTTTTGTCCAATATGAGGGCTCCATTATAATTTCTACCAACAAACCGAAAATTGGATAACCATGAAATTAATATTTTCTATTCTAGCTGTCAGTGACCTATCAGAGAGTCTGTGAACAAGACACGTCACAAGTCAAAGCGTAATGGTATGATGCTGAGACTTAATTATTAAACTAATAAATGCACTTCAGCGATAAATGACACGCACATATTATAGGCCCCTAACATATATACTGTAAGCGCCCGGCTTATAGAAAGAACTATCACTATGCCTATGGCTACTGGACAGATATGTGATGCACAATTTTGGCTAAACGTCAGTCGACTACGCCTACGGCTACGGTTGACCTGACTGTCCTTAAGTTACGAGGCTGAGTGAGGGAGCCTGCTAACTATGCATTTGTACAACGAATAAAAAACCTGCAGCAAGTTTTACAACAGTCCTTATACAGACACATACCTTATGCAAATATGCCTGCAAATATATGATGCAATATATAATTACTTTCAAGTTTAAGAAAAACGGATCGATAAATTAAAGTTGGCAAATACGACGTGTTTTGAAAATCGCGCCTTAGCGTAAAACAATGCCGGGGTTAATGGATAAATAAATCATATCAATGCATTTAAAATTGTACTAAACATTCAATACCATGTTTCCTATATTGCCACAATACGTGATTATTACATTAAAATTTAACATAACATGCAAGAACAAGTTCAAAAGGTGAGTCGTTAAAAAGGAATTTGCGCCCAGTGCATCCGGGTTATTTCGGCTATGCAGACCCGAGTCACCCGACCTTTTCTGCTGAACGGCCAGCACGCGCAAACACTGACCTGATCGGGTCAGTGCACTGCCGTTGGGTGATGTGCAATGCATTGTGGGTCATGATGCGAGAAACAACTTTATCTCGTCATGTTTCGCGCGCATCACCCGAAAAGTTAAAATGATATCTACTCATATATTCCAAGTATATATTTTTTTAAATTTCAAATTGTATCACTACTGATAATGATATCGGGCCGACAGCGGGCCAATGACGGCAAATTTATATAAAATTGCTCGATCTTGCATGGCATTGGGCCGACGTCGGCCCGATGTCGGACATAATGCCCAAAGTTGCCGATCAGAGCCGATATTCTGCCGACGTCGGCCCGATATCAGCAATATCGGCCGATGATGCCGATCAGTGCCGATCTTCTGCCGATGTCGGGCCGATATGTTATGCTGTCTGGGTGGGACCTAATGATCATATAACGCTGGCAAGTACGGATAAGGTGAAGGATATTGGCGTCACTTTTGACTCATCACTAAACTTTGAGGCACATATGTCGGAAAAAATTAATAAAGCCAATTCAATGATGGGGATAATTCGTCGCACTTTTGATTACATGGATGAACAGTGTTTTTCTACTGTTTTTAAATCTCTCGTCCGCCCACATATTGAATATGCAAATCAAGTATGGGCTCCCTACTTAATGAAACACATTACAGCTCTTGAAAATGTTCAGCGTAGAGCAACCAAATTAATTCCAGGTTTTAAAGATCTTGAATATAATGAACGTCTACAAAGACTAAAATTACCAACTCTGTCATATTGTCGCCTCAGAGGTTGAATTATATAAGATTTTAACAGACAAATATGATACAGCTGTGACATCAAACTTTATAACTTTGAGGGATACTGAATCATGTACGCGAGGACATCACCTAAAAATATTCAAAGGACGTTGTCGGTTAAACATTAACAAAAATTCATTTATACACCGATGCACGGACGTATGGAACAGCCTCCCACAGTATGTGGTAGAGGCTCCATCAGTCCAGTCCTTTGAGGGGAAATTAGACAAATTATGGAAAAATTCGTCAGACGCATGCGCACCATATAGTGTGACGACAAACATCAGAGCTGGCATAAGAGGCATCACAGCCTAGAAGCCAGAAGAGGACCTGTAAGAACCTGTAAGTATGATACTCGCATTGCCATTGATTAAAAAAGGTCCTGACTGATCCATCTACTTACCCACGATGCCTTCGACGAGGGCTGTGTCAACGCCAAGTATATATTAGCGCAGATGATGCGGAGGCTGGTGCTCTTCATCTCCGCCCACTTGTTCTTAAGGGGTCAGCACACTGTTGGACTTCCTGCTTGATTACAGACGAAAAAAAGTGCAGTATATTTTTGAGAAATGATTTTTTACAATGTTCACTTGCTCTGACATAAGTGCATTTGAGTAGTCAGATTTCTAGATGTGATTGTAGAAGCTGTTGACAGTAAAATGGTGTCTTTTTAGCTGATTTTACTAAGCGGAAGGGTATCTGGCAGCAATTTGGCTAGTTGACACTTTAGCCGGATTACTGCCTGCATGCATTTGTAAATATTGACGGGTGTCATACATACAGGCATTTTGCAAGAGCTAGAGATATTAGATTTTGACTAAAATCGACCAGCATGTCAATGAGATGATAATAACAGCAGGTGAGAAGTTTAAGAAACTTTATAGGTCACGTTTTCTTATAATCGCACACAACATTAACATGGTCGCCAATGGGAAAACTGACAGTGTGCTGAGCCCTTAAAGGGAATAAAAACATCTATTGCTTGAATTCATGTTACATTACATCCTGCTATCTATTTCCATGTCCACCAAGCAAAAAAAATGAAAAAAATTCAATGAATTAGAAATTCCACATTTTATGCTGTACATCCGGACATTTTTGAATATGCATATTTTTGGCGCGCTTTTCGGGATGCCGAGATGTGACGTCACTTATGACTCAAACTCGCATCAGGCCGACCCTTTCCATGCATTCAGAGCATGTTTACAAGTATAGTTTTAGGGTCGAAACGAGCGTCAGAATGAGTTATTGTGCAATTTTCCGACGTAATACAAACACTAGTCATCATAGAGGAACAAGCAGTTATCTTACGGTTCCACATGAATCGAATTTTATTCAAAACAACGTATGCGAATGGGCTTACAAGTCGACTAAGTTTCGCCGAGCTTGGGCTCGTTTTCAGAATAATTATATCGAATGCAACCAACGGGAGATAATCTACATCAATAAACATACATAGCAAACATATAGTGTATCCAGCTACATAAAGTAACGTGTATAATCTCATAATATCACTGGAATATCGATATATGAAGGAGTTGTACAAGTTATCATAACAACTGAAATCAGTCAGCGAATTTCTGCCGGCCCTGATAGCTCACTTGGTAAACGCGTTGGTTCATTGGCGTTTGTTTTACAATCGGGCGACGCCGGTTCAATCCTGACAGCATGCAAATTATTGATTTTCTTTACACCTTTTTTTTATGTTTTCACGAAGTAATATAAACCAAATCATTTAGTATACTATGATGCACTGTTTATAAATAATTTTTATTTTTGTAGTAATTATTTATTCGCCCCAAAAATGAAAATATGGTCATTATATAACGATGTTTCTAAATTTTATTTATCCAAACAAATATAATGTAATGGATATATAATTTATTAATTGTAAATATATTGTACAGTAATATATTGTAATTATATATGTGAAAAAGATTGTGATCTGTCTGGATAAATACAATTTAGAAACATCGTTATATATAATGACCATATTTTCATTTGTGGCGAATAAATAATTACTACAAAAATAAAATATTTACAAACAGTGCATCATAGTATACTAAATTATTTGGTTTATATTACTTCGTGAAAACATAAACAAAAAAGGTGTAAAGAAAATCAATAATTTGCATGCTGTCAGGATTGAACCGGCGTCGCCCGATTGTAAAACAAACGCCAACGAACCAACGCGTTTACCAAGTGAGCTATCAGGGCCGGCAGAAATTCGCTGACTGATTTCAGTTGTTATGATAACTTGTACAACTCCTCCTTCATACATCAATATTCTAGTGATATTATGAGATTTTACACGTTACTTTCTGTAGCTGGATACGATATATGTTTGCTATGTATGTATATTGGTGTACATTATCTCCCGTTGGTTGCATTCGATATAATTATTCTGCAAACGAGCCCAAGCTCGGCGAAACCTAGTCGACTTGTACTACAAGTTGTAGGCTCATTCGCATTCATTGTTTTGAATAAAATTGAATTCATGTGGAACCGTAAGATAACTGCTTGTTCCTCTATGATGACTAGTGTTTGTATTACATCGGATTATTGCATAACAACTCATTCTGACGCTCGTTTCGACCCCAACATTATCCATGTAAACATGCTCTGAATGCATAGAAAGGGTCGGCCTGCTGTGAGTGTGAGTCATGTGTGACGTTAAGATACCACGTGATCGCCTAGCTCATTAAAATTTTATTTTCCGCGGGAATCGCTACACAGACAGGTTTAAAATCGAATTTATGCTACAAATGTATTTTTCTGTATTTTTTTAATGTTCTCGAATGTTACATGCAATATTAAACTTTCTGTACACATGGAAAACGGATTTTAGCTAATGCCTTGTTTTTATTTCCTTTAAGTTCAGCCACTGTTCGTAGCTCTTTTCCGCGAGAACTTACTTTAGTAGCAATACCTTCCCAAATTTGCTTCTTGCGCAGATTTGTTAGTTTGCACTGCAAAACTGTCGCAAACTGTCCATATTCCTCGAGAAGATGGCTCATTTCGCTGTCAGAAAAGTAACTTTTTTTTTCCCGTTTCACGGTGCCGTCTCCATCGCGTGGCGTCGCCATGTTACTAACGGGAGGCGTCTTTGCGATTCACTTATGAAAAACTAACAGGCGCTTTTAAGCCACGCCCAGCGCGCTCGTGAGTGGTCGTTAGGTCATGGAGCGTTTGACACGTGTTTCATTTTGTTTTTCGCGGGGAGATGTCAGCGCTGGTTATATGTTACCAAGGGGCTATACGTTGCGTCCCTAGTTTAATTTCATTCTACCCCGAAACGTCTGACATAGTGTTTGATATAATGCTATTCTACTTAGGTGTTATACCATTGCTGAAGCTTGGCATAACCACATGTTTCTTTTCGCAAGACTATTTATGTTATAATAATAATAAAAAAACTGGTTACAGCCTTAATTGGCTCCGCTGTCAACCTGGAATTGTATATCATTGTGTCAATTGTTTTACGGATTGTTTATATTTGTACGTATGATTTATACAATTCCAAATAAAACCTACTACTATACTACTACACAGAGTAATTTTATGAACAGGTATGCAGGGCCCTATGTATACGTATGTTCATCCAGATTATATTATTTAGCGTTAAATTTAGACTGATACTGATTAGGACAGTCGCGAATCAATTAATTGTAAATGTTGTCATACTGTTATCTTGTAAACACGAAGCAAATAGGTGCAATGTGGAACAACAATTACCTTTGCATTGATATAATAAAATGCTAGAACATGGCGCAAATTGCGGTCTTCAAGCTATATTATGAATATTTGCGATGGGATGGGTGTAAAATTATTAGAATGTTGTTCATTTGGAAGAAGGATATATAATACTATACAATATGGTATGTTACATTGTAACTAGGGCTTCTTCTGTTGCTGCGCATGGAATATGCTCCCTCTTAGTGTTAGATCAGTTGAAAATATTACAAAATTCCGACGTCATTTAAAAACGCATCTTTGCAACCTTGCTTATCCACCGTTGCTCCCTAGCGCCTTGACCCATCTGTTGACAACTGGAAAACTACTTATGGATTTTGAGATTGACCAATCCTTTTGTTTTGATGCGCCTCTTAGCTTGGTTTCCAAGGATTTAGGCGCAATAGAAGCTATCTTATTATTATTATCATAAAGGGACCCTAGTGCCGTCTAGTCCTTAGTCAGTGTTGTTTTCAAGAATGGATGTCTTGGATCAATTTACGTGTGATGTCACGAAACGCGTTTGACATGTTTTGGTTTGCAAACTAACATAAACATGCAGGTCATTAATCCAAATAACATTAAAATATATAACTTAAGTGCTGGAAAATCATTACCGGAGGTACGTAACAGTTTAATGCAACTATTAATAATGTAATTAAAGGCTATGATTATTTTGCTTGTATTATCGCTCAGCTTAGCACGTTGGATCTTACTTATTTGTCTCGGTGGTTACTGCTTCTTTAGTTCTTCCAGTAATGCCAACAATCATTAGGTTGATTACTCTTGCATTGGGAGTTTAGAGAATGAGATCCCTGCCCAATGAGTCCTAAACATGTTTTTTATATTTCCCTTTGTGGGATTTTTTACTCTCCCTAGCATAGCCACCGGCCATGGCATAGCTAAGCCCTAGGCCTAGGCATATGATAGACACCAGACACAATATTTAGAAGGGATCAACGGGTATAGCATCTCTTCCAAGACACAGGCGACACAGCTGTCACAGGGTGGACGAAATTGTCCCCCAAATTTTGACCAGTACCGAACCACTGACCGGTTGGCACCAGGATTTGAACCCTGGTTCCTCCGATCATTATCTCACCACATTGGACACACCTTGGAGAACGTCAGCGCCATAAAATACCTCATGTCGACATACAAAACGACCTGAAAAGGGGTCCCATATGAACATCACTACAAACAAAGCCAATAAGACCCTTGGCCTTGGCTTCCTCTGGCGCAACCTCAAGATCGGAAACAAGAAAATGAAGGAAACTCCATACAAGGTCCTTGTTTGCCCGATTCTTGAATATGTACCCACCGTGTGAGACCCTACACTGCAAGTGGCACCCAGGCCATAGAGAAGGTGCAGTGCAGAGCAGCAAGTTTAGTCTCAAACTGACACCGCCAAACATCCTGTGTTGACTCCATCCTCGACACTCTTGACTGGCCCACACTGCAACAGAGACGTAAATGAGCTCGACTGGATATATTTTATAAATTCCACCATGGCCTCATCTCCATAAATTCCACGCCTGCCAAACTCAACAGACTGAGCTCCAGGAAGAACAACACCTGCAGCTGTGACATCCCCTACTGCAGAACACAGTACCGGCAGATGTCGTTCTTCCCGAGGGCAATCCTGGAATGGAACGGTCTGCCCCAAGAGGGAGTGACGGCCGAGTCCCTGGACTGCTTCAAGTCCAGGCTTGCCGTGTACCTATAAATCTCACCCCTTCCCCTGCCCTACACCCTTTCTTCCGCTTACCTGCCCTACCTCTACTATACCACCCTCTCTACCCCCTTCCCACATTCAAGAGATCTTAAAACCACGCTGGCCATCTTCGCAACCTCCATACGACATAATCATCAGTATGTTGATGTTGGCCGTTTGACCATCACATCCCACTGCCACTGGGTGTTTGGATTTATAGAACTAGTTATAGGTTGCAAGGTAATTAAGAAAATTGACCTTAAAATCATGCTTTCTGACATATCATCATTAGCTGTTTACAAGTTTCTCTACAATACAGACTTTACAATACACTGTACAGCCTCCTCTAGCAGCAGTAACAGTAAGTTCAGCCTGAGACCCTGAGTACAAGCTATAGGTTTAGTTTATAGTAGCTATACAATACCACGTATGTCACACTCGTACATCACTGCCCTGGCAACACAACGTCGACAACACAGTGTCTACACAGTCCTATGACCTATTTACCCATAAAATTACATTGTCTTAGAACGTCTTTCAGTGGATAATCTGTGGATCGCCTACATGCTTAAAGACTACGTGCATCACGTACTCACAAGATGCAATGTCGATGGTAACAACTTGTTACAAAAGTAAAAAGTGCACACGCTTAATCATTGTACGGGCTGTCCATGACCAGTTGTTGCTTCATTGACTTCTTGTGCTCTGACTCGTTAACTTGAGGTGTGCCGGTGCTGATCCTGAATCAGGATTCCTGATACATGGCATCTGCATGTGACTGTCTTCCAAGAGACCTACAGAGCAGCCATGTATCGTATGCAACCTGTTGTCTGTTTACAGACATGCATGTGCACTGCGGTCAGAAGTTTCAGTAACATCTGCATGTTTATGGACGTAACAGTCTGTTTAGGCAGTTTGTTTTTGTTTTACCATCCCAATATAATTCAAATTATTAATGTATCAATTCGTCATCATCATTGTGCAGCCATAGTGTCTCGTGGTTGGGCGATGGCCTCGGCATGTCGTTTCCAGGTCTGCCTGTCTTGTGCTATCCTCTGCTAGGTGGTCCCCCTTTCCAGTACTCGTCTAGTTCGTCTCTCCACCGTCTCGCCGGTCTTCCTCTAGATTGTTTCCCTTCGTAAGGTCTCCAAGTAGTGATATGCGATGTCCATCGGTTATCACATAGCCTACTGATGTGCCCTGCACAGGTCCACTTTTGTCTTCTGATTTGTTTTATCACGTCTATGACCTTTGCCTACTCCCTTAGCCAGATGTTTGTTTTTCTCTCCCGACATGTGATGTTTAACATACTTCTTTCCATCTTTGTTTGTGCGGCTGCTAGCGTCTTCTTTGTCTGGTTGGTGAGTGTCCATGTTTCCGCACCAATTAATGTCAACAATTAAAGTATTTGTTGCTCAACATACCATTTTCACCATAACATTGTGTGTGTAATGTAATTATATACTGTATGCGTAATTTTACAGTTATATTTGTTTCTCTTGTGCAGTGGCTTTCTGACAAAAAGAAGAGGAGTCTACAGAAGGAAGATGGGGGTGAGTGGCAGACATGGGGTCAAATACATTGACAAGTATTTAAATGCAAATACTTTTGACATTTCAAATGCAAATTCAAATGCAAATACATTTTGTTTATGTCAAATGCAAATACTTTTCAAAAGTATTTCAAATACTTTTCTAATTCTCTTGACGTCCTCGTGCTCGTGCACAATAAATAATGACAAAAATGAACTATACTTGACCATAGTTTATCCAGAATTAAGGGAGTTCATTGAGTCAATAGTACCATGCTATAATTGGTCACACATTGATAAATTTTCCTCTGTGACTGGTCAATCTGTTTTCCATTTCCTGTGCCCACTGATGCACTGTCTTCCAATAAAATGAGATTACCCAGGGTAAGCCACCCACTGTTAATTAAATGCTTGCTAACCTGACCCTTTCACAGGCCAGCTGATACACTGGTCATCTATCTGATAATGACCCAAGTAGTTAATGATCAAAGCATGCAACTGGCTGCAGTTGGTCAGCTAATAAAAGAGCTACAGGAAGGCCAGTTTTCTCTCAGTGAATGTCATGCCTCCGTGATCACATAAGTAACAAGAGTGACCTGTATCAACTGCCTAGACCAAGCAACAATTTAATTAAGTACAGCTGTGATAACAGTTTTCAATGACATAATTAAATGCTATAAGTATTTGAAAAGTATATGATTTTTCAAATACTTTTTAAATGTATTTAAAAGCTAATACAAATAGTTTTGGCTCCAAATTTTCAAATGCAAATGCATGTCTGGTGAGTGGGAGTTTATATCTACAATTACTGATTTGGTTACCATCTGTAATGTCTGATTTCATGATGATGGAATATCCAGACATATTTTTAGACCCTGGTTTCACTTGCAAAGTACCTGAGGAACATGCAGTACAAAGTACCTGAGGAACCTACAGTACACATTTCACCAACTTGTTGTATTTTTACTTTGACTTAATAGTTGTTACCAACACTGCTGTTTATAGGGACATCTGTCTTTAATCAACTGAAGTTTTGTCTAGTGAATTAAGTTGTTTTTGGGGTATGTTTCAGACCTACGACGTCGGATTGAGTTGATCCAGGACTTTGAGATGCCAACAGTCAGCAACTGTATCGTGGTATCTAAAGATGGACATTATATTCTGGCTACAGGTGATTATTTTCACAAACTTCTTAAATGTCTTTGTATCCATGTCCTGCAGATGATCTAGATGTCGTAAAAGGTTGTCAGTTAAACTAGCAAAAATGCTACATACTGTACGCACAAACACAAAGGGTTTCTGACGTAACTATAACAAGTTTTAAAAAAACCAAGTTATTTAAAGTGTTGCCAACTGATTAGCTGACTTTGAACAATTGCAGAAAACATGTGCAGGTACTATTGTGAACAATCACAAAACTAGTAATAACCCTTAATCCATGGAGAAAACATAAAAGCGTTACTTTTCTTCCAGGGTGTCATATATCAACCCATGAATGTTTGGGATGCAAACCTAGGGGAAAACATTAACATAGAGATGCACACTACCTTGATTAGTTAGACAATGCCTGATGTACACCTGTGAAATCCATTCCACTGAAATCCATATGACCTGCAAAAGAACCCATATGATTATCTATGTCAGTTTTTGTGTCACACAACCACAAAGAGAGCTCTCGGAGCTGATCATGTACATCTAATGTATTTCATAAATATTTGCAAAAGTTGTTGTTCGAATATGTCTTGAAATTATTATATGTTATTTGCATGCCATTTAGCAAATGCGAGCTGTGTCTTACAATACAAAAACTGTACAAGGTTGGTCTTGTCCTTGTTCCCTGCTGTTCATGGGTGAGGGTCAGGTACAGTATAGCTGAACCACTCTCTGTGTCTCCTCTTTGTTCCCTGCTGTACAGGGGTGAGGGTCAGGTACAGTATAGCTGAACCACTCTCTGTGTCTCCTCTTTGTTCCCTGCTGTCCAGGGGTGAGGTTCAGGTACACTATAGCTGAACCACTCTCTGTGTCTCCTCTTTGTTCCCTGCTGTCCAGGGGTGAGGGTCAGGTACAGTATAGCTGAACCACTCTCTGTGTCTCCTCTTTGTTCCCTGCTGTACAGGGGTGAGGTTCAGGTACACTATAGCTGAACCACTCTCTGTGTCTCCTCTTTGTTCCCTGCTGTACAGGGGTGAGGTTCAGGTACACTATAGCTGAACCACTCTCTGTGTCTCCTCTTTGTTCCCTGCTGTACAGGGGTGAGGTTCAGGTACACTATAGCTGAACCACTCTCTGTGTCTCCTCTTTGTTCCCTGCTGTCCAGGGGTGAGGTTCAGGTACACTATAGCTGAACCACTCAATGTGTCTTTTCCTTCCACAGTTTTTTGTCCATCGCTCCCTCTCTCCATCTTTCATCCTCCCCTGATCATCTCATGTCCCTCATCACGCAGTCCTCCTATCTCAGCTGTGGCCTTCCCCTTTTCCTGTGTCCTTCATGTTATTCCGCCTCTGCTTTCTTCTCAATTTTTCCGGCATCCATCCTTGCCAAGTGGCCTGCCCATGTCATCCGACTTCACAATAATCCTCCTGTTACACTGCATTGCATTCCAACCTCTTTTCAGGTCATTCATCCTTCTTCTGTCCATCCTCTTTGTTCTTGTTATTCTTCTAACCCAGTTGTTCTAACAAACTTGCAGCTTCTGTTGTTGTTGTTCTGTCAGCGCCGCTGTCTCCAGACCATGTAGGCATGCCGGTGTAACACACACGCTCAGGACTTTCCCTTTTCATCTTTTTTGAGATTTTTCTGTCCATCATGACTCCCTCTACCTTTCTCCAAGCATTCGCTCCTGCTTGTATTTGGCATCGCACCTCCATATTTGAACGTACACTTGCCTCAAACCGATGTCAACTGGAAACTCTTCCGACATCCCAGATCCAGCCACATCTCTTCCTGTTGTTCTTTCATACATTGCTCCCACCATCCTGGCTTCTGCTTCTGCCACTCCCATCCATCTCACTGTTGCCATCACCATCTCTCTTGGGACTGTGTCGTAGGCCTTTTCTAGGTCCACAAATTCCACTGCCATTCTCCCTTGTATCTCCAACCTCTTCTCCACCAGCTGTCTCAATGCAAACATCGCATCCATCGTCCCTCTGCCCTTTCTGAATCCCAGTTATTCTTCACCTAATTCCTGCTCTACTCTCTTTCGAATCCTCCCATCCAAGATCCTCTCTAGCAGTTTCATGGTGTGACTTAGAAGTGTGATGCCTCTGTATTTGCCTGGATCTTGCACATCTCCCTTCCTCTTCCATATTGGGACAATTAGCCCTATCAACTACTCTTCTGGTACTTTACCTTACAGTACTCAGTACTCTTCTGGTACTTTACCTTGCAGTACTCAACAGCCTCTTTGTCCAGCTGATTCCACTCTCCCCTGCTGCCATTACCATCTCAACATCCATCTCATCGATACAGGTGCTCTCCCCTTCTTCATCTTCAGTTTACATCTCTGTATTAGTTATATTGGCTAGCTCCACTTTCCCTTCAACGTACGATGGTAATTCCAACTCGTCGTTATTTCCTTCCTGGTTCAGTAGCTCCTTGAAGTAGTTTTCCCAGACTTTCAACACTGTCACTTAAACCCACAGGACCACTTAGAAACTGTAGTGGAGTTACTAACCCCAGAGGGTGGCATGAGTAACAAACGTGTGCATTAACATTATAGCTAACAAGTAACCACTGTACACATGTGATTTTGTGTTTATTTTATTACAGGTGTGTATAAGCCACGCGTGCGCTGTTACGATGTCAGTCAGCTGTCAATGAAGTTTGAGCGGTGCATGGACTCTGAAGTGGTCAAGCTGCTCACTCTAAGCACAGACTACAGCAAGGTAGGAGTCGTCTCCATGCACCCGTCAGATTGTTCGTATTACTGGAATTACAGTAAAATTTTAAACAATATTTATGACCACTGTATTTGTTTCCAAACAATAACATTGTTTAAAACTGGTTGTTTGTTTCCTACATGCTGTTTGAATTGATCATAGTCAGTGCTATCCACTCTGTCGCCACTGCCGTCATGATTGGAATGGCTTCTGCTTTCAGCTGATATTTCTGCAGACAGACAGGTTCCTTGAGTTGCATGCCCAGCATGGTCGCTACTACCGAACCCGAATCCCCAAATACGGCCGAGACATGGCATACCACGACACTTCGTGTGATCTCTATGTTGTTGGTGTCAGGTATATTGTTATGTTGATATTCCTTCTATTCACACTGTTCAGTAGTCCAGCACCGTAATTAGGCTGTGCTGGTAACCATGAAAGATCAATCAGAAAAGTACATGCCGGTGCTATATATATACATACTTCATGGCAACACCTACATACAGAGATTTCTATAATCATAGAAAGGTGAATGTGATGTCTTATATACTGCAGGACTACTCAAAACACCTTACATTTTGCCCCTAACAAACCTGTTTATTCCAACACCAAATGGACTTCCCTAGGAAGTATTCAGCCCCCTGCATTTACTGCATAAGGTTTATTTGTTCACACATATGCAGCTGAATAAAACTTGGTAAAATTGAGGATGCATTCTTATCAGTGTTGTGTGGAAAAATCAGAATATAATTAATGTGTGCTGACATTTATTCATTTGTCTTGCTTTGTCAGTAGATGTGTTAATTTTGCAATTTCTGAACTGACAATTTGTTTAGGCTCTATAGTCATATTTTAGCTTGTCTTGTGTCGACGAGATATTATCTGTATCAACAATTGTAGTTTCTGTCGTTTATTCAGTTCAGAGATATATCGACTCAATCTGGAACAAGGTCGATTCATGAGCTCTCTCAAAACTGATGCTACGTAAGTATTGAGATAGATTTTTGAAATGCTTTGATTTAGGTTGGGTTATTGTCACCTCTCTGGTAACAGGTCATCTGACACTAAGCAGTTGAGTTCTCGTTGCTCCCAGTAGCCTTCTGCTCCCAGTAGCCTTCTGCTCCCAGTAGCCTTCTGCTCCCAGTAGCCTTTGCTCCCAGTAGCCTTCTGCTCCCAGTAGCCTTTGCTCCCAGTAGCCTTCTGCTCCCAGTAGCCTTCTGCTCCCAGTAGCCTTTGCTCCCAGTAACCTTCTGCTCCCAGTAGCCTTCTGCTCACAGTAGCCTTTGCTCCCAGTAGCCTTCTATTTAATTAGTATTGGTTGTTAACCAAATAATTAAATTATTGTTTGTTACCATCTGCTTACTAGAGTATTGGTTGTTACATCTGATTATTATAGTATTGGTTGTTACTATAATATATAGTGATATTTACATATAATCAACCCTTCTTTCCGCTGTGTATGAACAATAATATACAACATAGTTATTACATATATAAAGCATGATTACTGTGTTGATGGATTGTACTGTTTGTTGCAGAGAAATTAACTGTTGTGAGTTCAACCCAGTGCACCAACTGTTTGCCTGCGGCACGCATCAGGTAGATTTGTTTACATATAAAACACAACAAATGTACAGTTGTATATGCTGAAATGTTGGCTCTGTCAACCTGAGGTACAGGAGACTAGTATGGGCTCAGTCACAGGCCTGGCCTTGGGATGTAGAGCCCACATTTCTCTCTCTAACGTAATCTCTTTAATAAATGTCATTCATTTGGCCTTATTTCATCACTATTCATGACTTGTATTGGTGCTTGCATAAATATACATCTGTCAGATTTGCCACATTACCTCATTGGTTATTGCATCATATGATAGATGTCTGTTTATTGTATTTAACACTCCTCGGTGCCTCTTTCTTTAAACACATTGCTGTATATTGTTTCAATGAATTGAGAGTAGTATTAGAAAGTGTGGTTCAATAAAACTGTTGTAATAGAATAAGTAATAGAGTCTGTAGGCAAGGCAACAGTTCCTGTGGATGTTTGATGGAGTCACTTGACTTGTGAGTGAAGGACTGGGTGGCAGACCAGTGTATCAGTCTCTGAAGTCAGGCCATCTGATGACAACTGCAGAGACTGATGGTTTGGTGGTTTGTAGGGCTGCATAGAATGCTGGGACCCCCGCACAAGAAACCGGGTGGGGTTGCTGGACTGCGCCCTGGGCAGTCTACTGGAAGACGCAGGGTGAGTGGTGGCCATTTTTGTACATTATTGTGTATGTTTAGCTGCCTGGGGTTTTTAACCAATGTAACAAGTGTATTTTTATTTCTGTAGTGGGTCATTTGGTGTTTTTGACATGTAACACACCCAAAAGGAGCATGTGTGATTTATGTTATGTTAGAATTACATCACAAAACACTGCAATGTTACTGGAGTGTAACCTGCAATAATAGCTGTTTTGGATGTTTAGTTCTATTGTAATAATTTTGAAGTGAGTAAAATGCTGTGTGTTTCAAGGTTTCGGTGGACTTTAACTTTAATGGTAATGGTTGTAAATTAGATTTAAGTTTTTGCTAAAACAAACATGCCGCCATAAAACCTGTCCCCTGTTATAGATATTTTTGATATGTAAAGTGTGAAGTATTGAGACACTGTTGTGGTTTGTAGAGTGGATGGCGTGTCAGCAGTGACTGCCCTCAAGTTTAGGGATGGACTCCAGCTAGGTGTGGGCACAAGTACAGGCCAGGTAAGGCTGGGCGAGGGTAGGGACAATCTCTAAGGACAAACTCAGAATATATTAAACACGAGAAGCCGAGATAAACCCATGTGATTGCTGATTTATTTCTTGTAATTGTTGTTTTTCATTTCTTTTGTCTCTTATTGTCGTCTGATGCAGAGTGTGGATTGCATAAGAATTGCAAATACTCTTTTGTTGCAGAGGGTTAGTTGTAACGTAATATTTCATAGGTACATTCCAATATGTATGAACTAACACATCCCTGTGTGAGAGAATAATAGTTTGCTCTGGTTCAGATACTGTTGAAGATGTTTATTTGACCAATTCTTATTTTGATTTGTTCCAGATACAGTTGTATATATTTAATTGACCAATCCTTGTTTTGCTTTGCTCCATATACTGTTGTATATATTTATTTGACCAATCCTTGTTTTGCTTTGCTACAGATACTGATGTACGACATTCGTTCCAACAAGCCTCTGCTAATGAAGGACCACATGTACGGTCTGCCAATCAGAAACATTGCATTCCACAAGAGCCAGGACCTCGTCCTATCATGTGACACCCGTATACTTAAACTGTGGGACAGGGAAACGGTGAGTGATGCCACATTCCCATGGGTTTATACCAAGATAAAGTTTTCAGGATGTAGAGTCACTTGCTGATCCGCATTTCAAAATTTTTAGTGAAGTATGATTTGTTTGATATTAAGTATATGACTTAAGTTTTGTAACAGGAAATTAGTTACCTCATCTGTTAACTTGGGCTTTTCTGGAAATCACAGACCAGAGGAAATATTGGACTCTAAAGTCTCCAGTTGAAATCATGGAAATCATAGACACTACCGTAATAAAATCGCAAAGGCTTTTTGGGTGATCCCAGGTCAAGGGACATGTGGCGATTATGTTTATTAGTCACAACTAATTTGATCTATTATGTGTGAACCATGTTATACAAATGAATCAGGTGAATTAAATAAAATAAAACTTAATGTTAAGACATAATAAAAAATGTATAAGGATCCATACTGGAGAGGAGTAGAAGTCTATGGTTTATGGTTGTGTTTCAGGGAAAAGCATTCACATCGATAGAGCCGGGTACAGTGTTAAACAACATGTGTGTGGTGCCAGACAGTGGCATGATCTTCCTCGCACACGAAGCACCCAAGATGCTCTCATATTACATCCCCGTGAGTCTGCACATGCTGCACTTCTATAAGTTTTATTAATTAATACACTGCCTTAGGGGCTCTGTACATGCATCTCCTCCAAGGCAACGAGGTTCGCTCACGTTGTTCTATTGTCACTTGCTTCATTGGTCCATTGGCCTCTTGTATTAAAAAAAAGAAGTTATTTTAGATATTTACTTATGTTTTGTTATGCATGGCTTTTTTGGAGAGCCTTTCTCCTATCTGAGAGAATTAAGTGGTGTTTTCCAGATGGCCCCATCGTAATGATGATAACTGATGCTTTGGTTTGTTGCTCCATGGGTAGGTGTAAGCTTGTGATGATACTAAATAAAACATGCTTGGCACACTGCACTGGTCATGAGTTAGTTAAAAATGTAATTATAAATGTGTACTTTTACCATAGGCACTCGGTGCTGCCCCCAAGTGGTGCTCCTTCCTTGACAGTCTCACGGAGGAATTAGAAGAGAACCCCGCTCCCTCAGGTAATGTCTCTGAATCCCACATCTTGATGGGGAGATATAAATAACTTTCCAAGATCACCAAGTGAAGACATGTTTTTGTAATGCATCTGATTTGTTGACGATAGACTTCTAATGTGCATATATCTGCAGGAACCTGAGCTCAGGTGTGTGACAAAAGAAGAATCATTTGGTAAAATTATGAATAAGGACACGCAAGAGTAATCATTAGAGCAAGGGACCGTAGAAAATTTAGGGTGTGAATACAATTTGAAACAAATAAAACTTTTTTGAAAGAGTTTTTATGAAAGGTGGCTATAGTTTGAGATGATTTTGAAGTGATGGGGAGTAAATTTCAGATTTTGGGTGCAGCTAAAGAGAAAACTCGTTTGCAATGTTAAGCTAAATTTTCGGAACAAAAAAGGTGTAGCTGAAACAGATGATCTGAGGGTCGTAAGGATATTTGAAAATGCAGACTAAACGAATATGATGGCTATTGTGTAGAAAGAGCACAATACGTCATAGTGATTGGCTATCTTATATGTGATTTTATAGGTAACCAGAAGCACGGGTAGTGATAATGAGAACTGAAGAGTTCAACATGTGTTAAACAACTTATATTTCCCTGTGGTGTTGCAGTGTATGATGACTATAAGTTTGTGACACGGACAGAGCTAGACACTCTGGGTCTTACACATCTGATTGGCTCGAGTCTACTGCGAGCATACATGCATGGTTTCTTCATGGACATTCGACTCTACCACAAGGTGACCTATGTTTACTTTTGTCATCAGCCAAGCTGCATGGTCTTTGTTTTCATTCACGACTTAACATTTGTGAATATCTTCATCAAGCTGTGAGAGTAGTATAAAGTACCATATTTTTTATTACAATTATAAAGTTTGCTTACTACATCTTTAGGAACTAAATCCTTGGATGAATTAGTTCTTCTACCTGGCAAATGATGGTATAGCTAGCAGTTGGTTAAGACATTGTAATGAGTAAGCTTTATATTTTTTACGTTAGAAGATCTTTCATAATTGTTATGAAGGGTGCTGTTTGTTATAAATTATGCAGGTGTATTATTATAAAAATAAGTAAAATTAGTTATACACCTTCTTGATTAGGGCAGTAATGGGCAGTCAAAGGCATATAGTGGTGATGACATCAGTGCTGTTCTATTGCTACCTTTAAATAATTGTTCATCTACACAGCAAGTTTGTCACATTTTTATAATCATAGTAAAACTATTGATACACTCACCCACTATATGAGACTAGCTGGGACTTAGCATTGTCTATTCTACTTCTAACCTGACATCATTGTTTATCTGCAGGCCAAGTCGCTGGCCGAGCCATTCGCCTACGAGGAATACAAACGCAGCAAGATCAGAGAGAAGATCGAACACGAGCGGGCCAATCGTGTCAAAGTCAAAGTACAGTATCATAATAGTAATAATAATAATAATAATGTATTTATTTCAGACAATCATCATGTCCATATATACAAGTACATCAATAAAAGTATGTAAATAAATATAAAAATACATCGATAAGAACAATATGTTTAAAAATTATATAAATCCCGGACCCACTGGTGCCGCAGTTTCGAAGTACAATACATGTCGCTAGTTTTAATGCTATAAATAATGGGATTCAAAGACATGTAAATCCTATTCATTAAGCTAAAAATAGCCTTTCTGATTACACATTTACCCGAGCTGACATTAGCTGTAGCAAACATGTGGCTAGCGCTACATCTCATGGGCAAATTGTTCAATATCCTGAAAGAGTTGTTATATGCAACAATGAATTGATGAAAATTAACTTTTCTAAAGTTCACCCATAACGCACACATATAGATATTACCAAAATACGCTGTAAATAGCTTATTTTTTACAGCAGTTGAACAAAAGTGGAACTTTTGACGCAACATATGGCATACAAAAGTCTCACTTTGGCTTGCATGTCAGACTCATCAGACAAGTTATTAGAAATTACATGTCCAAGATATTTACAGGAGGTGGCAAAGTTTAGCTTCTTTCCTCCTAATGTCATTTCTTTAGACAGATTTGACATTCTAGATTCAAAGTACATGACCAGGGATTTACCCGCATTGTATTGCACGTCATGCTCACATCCATATGAGTAACACATGTCAAGTAGTGTTTGTAGTCCTTTAGCAGAAGGTGCAAACAGAAGTAGATCATCGGCGTATATACAGTGATTAACAACCATGTTACCAAGACTACAACCGATTTGTTTTTTGTGCAGTTGTATACTCAGATTATCCATATAAATGCTAAAAAGCAAAGGGGATAACTTCCCACCTTGCTTAACACCATTGCCTACCGAGAAGGTATTTCCCCATCGTAAGCATACACATTGATTATTGAATTCATTGCTGAGTACTCTTAAGATATAGTTCGGTACATTTCGTTGTTCTAGTTTCGTTAAAAGTTTATATCGGTTGACACGATCAAACGCCTTTGATGCATCTAAAAACGCGACGTGCATAGCTGAACCATGTTCAGTGTAGAACCTTAATAATTCCTTAAATGCAAACACGCATAACTCCGTTCCATGTTTAGGCTTAAAGCCAAATTGATTAGGAGTGGTTTCCAAGTACATTTCCATTCTGTTAAAAAGAACAGTGTCTATTATCTTCGAAAATATGTTCGATAGACATATTGGCCTATAATTACCTTTGTCGTTTACTCGTCTATTCTTGTCTTTAATAATTGGTACAATAACAGACTGTGAAATTTCTTTTGGTAAATAACCATGCACCAGAATCAAAAGCACAGCGAGTTGATAATCAGCGAACTTAATATGTTCTGCATTGATACCGTCCAGACCTGGTGACTTATTTTTTGAGAGTCCATTAATAATATCCATCAGTTCAACTGCACCAACAGTCATTCCCTTATTGCCAGTGGAACAATCATAACAAACTTTATCACATCGACTATCCTCCACATCATTAAATAAATGTTCATAATGATGCTTCCACATTGACCTGATGTTTACGTCACCGTGTATATTATCAATGTTTGTCGGAAGTTTTACTTTACTGTTCGAACAGTGCTTAATTTCTTTCCAGAATTTGCGGTGGTCTTTCTGACACAACTGTTCTGCAATGTAATCAGCAATGATAGTTTCTTTCTCCCTTTTACATTTTCTGATCGCCTGCTTGAATTTCATTCTGGATAATTTCATAACATTAAAAATGTCACCTTGTCTAGGTTTGCCAGTCTCTTTCCATATACAGTAAGCATCACGGGCTGCACAATGAAGCTCTTTCACTCTCTCGTTCCAACCTGGTACAACATTATACTTATAAGCACCTTTGCGATTTGACCGGAGTGTGTGACCACACCTCTTCAATGTAATCACGATAGAATTGTAAAAGTCATCGAGATCATCATGATGATTACAGTTATGACAATTGGGATCATTGCATCTAACACCCGGTGGAAAATTCAGTTTGCTCAATTCAACGTTCGTGCATTCTCTATATGCATCAATATCTTGTGGGTTTAATCTGTCCCACTGTAAGCCTTGCCTACTCTCATTAGTATTGCCACTACCACTAACGCATTCTGGTACAATATCACTGTCTATGCTGAACGATATCGGGTGGTGATCAGAATAAATAACGTCATAAAGTATGGACATGTTAGATAGGCAATCCTTCGCATCCGCGGTACATGATATGGTCTAGCCATGATGTAGTTCCCCAGGCAGAACTAACGTATGTATATGTGTCTATCGGGAGAGTATCTTGATCACATATAGCCAGAGTAAATTCTTTGCAGAAATCAAGTAAGATATTCCCAAAAACTGATTTCTTGGAAATATCCGCGTTAAAATCACCAACAATAAGGATGCACGAGCTATTAATATTATTAACATATACAGCAATTTTGGACATATAATCATTGAACTTGTCCCTGTTTTCCTCGCATTCATAAGGTAAATATACGTTTAGTAGATAATACTCCTTGTTACCCCAACAAATTCTTATGCCGCATAACCAGTCATAGCATTGGTCAAGAATGGTGATGTATTGATCAAGGGAATGTTTCCATAAAAAAACCTACACCACCGTACGGCCTACCAGTTAAAATACCACAAGATGCATCTACAGGAGAAACACCATATCCCACATAACCTTCGTGACAGGTGTTTAGTATATGGCAATCTTGTTTAGTGAGCATAAGCTCTTGTAGGCACAGTATATCACATTCCATTAACACATCATTTAAGAAGGGCGTAAAACCTTTAAATCCATTACAATTAAAAGATGTGATGTTAATTTCCATAACTTAGTTCTTGGTGTTAAAGAATTTCCTCAAGTATACACCAGATGGCCAGTTGTCCGGGTCATAAAACTTAGATGCGTCATTGCATACAACATCAACCTTGAATGAGGCATAATTCTCATGCTTAGTTTTTAGTTTCACACATTTGGCCTCAAGCTTATGCACAGACTTCACATACAAAGACATGTCATCGACAGTGACCGTAGGATCCAGTCGTGAAATAAAGGCTGTCAGGAATCGTCCATCCTTTACTTTGAGCTGGTTACCGCATTTCCGCGTGCCGATCACCGCCTTCGAACCGTTACTGCGCCTTTTCTTGCCAGACACCAGCTTAAAGTCATCATCAACGATAGTCTTACTTGGTTGTTTTGCGACACCCGGCACACGGTTCCCGATAACGTTCGCAGCTGGTAGAGGTGTTATGTTAACCATCGCAGGGCCACGCTGACGAGTAGACATAGCTCGAATGTTACTCACGGTTACGTCGGCCGACGTGTGGCTCGGTTCGGCTGTGGTGACTGCGCTGATCGGCGGCAGATTCACCCGAAGCGTCTGTCGATCATCTGTCGTGAGCTCAGGCTTACGCTGAGGCCATATCACCGGGTCCGGTTCCCTCGATTTGACGGCTGTCATGTCACGCCGCAGATCCGCCATTTCTGCCCGCATCGCACGAAACTCCGAGATAATGTGACCAAAGTCGATGTTGTTGACGTCGAGCGGCGGCAGGGTGGACGAATCCGTAACCGCAAACACTGGCAGTCCCCTAGGCGACTTGTGCAGCGCCATCAGTATATCTTCAATGTTGTTTTTCTCTTTCTGATGCCCTTGCCGGCGCCGACCCTGACGCAAAGCAAGATTCTTGACGACTTCGCATTCGTATATGGTCTGTTTAGCTGCTGCGATCTCGCTGGAAGTGAAGTGGTCTACGCACAACTTTACCAGCGTGTCATGCACCATGATGTCCATCTTGTTGAAGAGATAGCAAAGTATACCATTGCATACGATGTGAGTTTGGCCATTTGTCTGAACTTCGGCAGCACACTGACCACGGGCCGGGGATCTGCAGTTGGCAGTGTGATCGCTTGCATTGTTCGAAGGGGCAGCGCCATCAGTCATAATGGTTGTCATGCTGATGGGCGCTTGAGCGTGACCAATGCGTTCACAGTCAGAAGAACAAAGCCGTGGCACGGCTGTGTTATGCAATATTACAGGTAGAACCCAGTCAATACTGGGCGATAAATGTGTGACCACAATCATATAAAATGTCCGATAAACTCACGTTAAGATTCGATTTTAAAAGTACAGTCCCACTCCGAGTACAGATTTCTTCCAATTGGCTTAGTTCTGTCAGTCTAATCACAGCATTTACTCTTTCCCGCAGGTTAATATCGAGAGTCAGGTGTAGACACACCACAATGTAGACAGACCACGTATATACATATAATAGTCGGGTTTATCTGAGTTAATCTGGGATGTTCTTATCCAGTCACAGTATTTACACTGATTAAGAAAACATGACCATGCTGTTTCACCAATTATTATACAGACCCGTGAAAGAGTTACCAGACTGGATCTGGATATATATATATATATCACCCTTGCAATTGTAGGCATGAATGATGTTTTTATCACATATTAATTTTCAGCGAGAAGACGGAATCGGTAATAATCCCTTTATTATTGAATATTTTTTAACATTCAGAAACTACCGCGGGTGAACAAGGACTTGGCTGAGAAGTTACTGGAAGAAGAACAGAGGACGGACAACAAGAAGAGGCAAAAGGTTCATTTCACTTTCTCTGAAACTTCACATAAAAATCAGCCAGCGTCGAATTCAAACATGCTTGCAACATATGCATGAAGGGTGCCAAAGGCAAAATGCAGTAAGCTCCACTCCATTTCTGAATGAGCAGAATTTCATAAATAAAATCTAAAACAAAGGTTTCTGCCTTTGCCACTAGTCACTTCGATGTTGCATTCTTACAGTATTCTAATAGCCTGTATATGTTTTCAGTTACACAGAGGATGAACCATAAGTGACATTACAAAAAATCAAATGAAAGCATATTTACAATATTTGAAGAAGTATACAGTGTGAAATATTATCAAGATATTAACCCTACTCCGGCTGGTGTGTCATGTGACAAACCCGTAATTTTCGGTTTGATGAAGAAGACTGCGGAATGCATTTAAAATATATAGATTGAAAAGCCAAGTTTCTTAGTAGTGGTAGTGGTGGTGGTGGTGTGGGTGGTGGTGGTGGTGGTGTGGGTGGTGGTGGTGGTGGTGGTAGTAGTAGAAGTTTTAATGCTAAATAGTTTTTTGAAAATGCACAAGGAATTTGTGGTGTTGTAGCATAACACTCTTCTTGAGAGTTAAATATGTCAAATAATAATAACCAAGAAACCAGATCATCAATCCATTCAAGGATTATCAATATGTTCTTATTTCTTTCACCAGGTGGCTACGGGTCTACTGAAGGACGATCGATTCTCTCAGATGTTCTCCAACACGGCCTTCCAGATCGACACGGAGAGTGACGAGTATCGCCTTGTTCATCCGCTCGTCTCAAAACTCGACAAAGACCGGCGCAAGCACAACGCACTCGCCAGCCAGTTCAATCAAGTGGTCAGTTTGGGGGCCATCCCAAAACAACAGTATGAAATTACATGAAATCGGTGGTACCTAGTTTTTTTATGAAATGCAGTTGGCATGGGGTTTTAACCCAGTACTTCCTGGTTGTGTAGTGAGATACACTTGCCCCACCCACAAGCCGATATACAGTGAAATAGTGTGAGATGTGGTGTCACAGCATGAGTTTATGAGATGTTGGATGCAGTTTTTGTTTTCCTGAAATGGATTGGCATAATAATGTGAACATTATCAACTGGTACTGCAAACAAATTGCTTGAAAAATTGTTTTCAAGTGAAATTCTTACGATGATCAGTCGTAAAAAACGACATTCTCACTACGAAAAAACAAACTGTTACTACACAGAAATATGTTTCACAAATCTGTTTTGCCCTCAGAAAGTAAATAGACCATGTTTAATTCACAGTCACTGATGTAGCTGATTAGTTGTGTCTCTAATGCGAGATGCAGCATTAATAAATTTTGTGCAGCTTGTGAATTGAGCTCCATTAAATAACACAAGGCAGAGAAGTGAGCAGTCATACCAGTGATGCAATCTCACAAAATTTCACATTGTTTCAAAGGTTTGTGGGCTTGGCTAGAGTATCATGGTGAGTGTTGGAATACTGGGAACAATCAGCGTTTATTTTGCTTTCAACAACCCACACAGACAAGTTGACACAATATTTTGATACTTTTCATGATATTCTTATGCGTTTAATAGGATGTGGGACATCATATTTGATGTGGTAGAATGTTGGTTTCTCCAGGAGGAGGAGGAAGAGGCTGAGAGAGATGACAGCAGCTCCGACGATGAACACACCTGGTCACAGGAGGCAAAGAAAAAACACAGGTGTGTTATTGGCCATATCTCGATCGAGTGGTTATACAGATGGTGAAGGGGAGCACTTTCAAATCCTTGAAAAATGGAATCTCATTCGCCAGACTTTAAGTCTTATTCCTGTTATTTTTCATGGTATTCATTGAACAAAGCCACTTGAAATATGGGAAGAAATTGCAATGTCGACTGTTTTAAATATAAAAGCCCATAATCATTCATAACAATCATCGTTTACCAAACTAATTGCACAGCTAACAATGAAAACTGTTGTATGTAATAAAATGCTCAGTAATAAATTAATATCGGTAGTTGCTTTGCAAATTGTATATTATGTAACTTTGAATAATGTGTGTCTAGAGAAATGAGTAAATGTTGTGATGAAATGTTACTGTTTTTCTCAAAGCAACAAATTCACATTGTCACTGTGTACCACTGCCAAGTACCGTGTCTGCTGTAGGAAGCTGAGAGATGATGACAAAGCCCAGCATAAACAAAGAGCCGTGGAGGCTGCTCTCAAACCTAAGTTCTTTGAGTTGAGACAAGGCACGGAAGTGGACCTACGGAGAGAGGCACAACACCAGCACAAGTCACAGATGAAGTAAGTCGTCACAATGTGTGTTGTCTAAGTATTTCTGTAAGATGCCTTCATAAGAGGATCAGGGGGTTGGCAGGGCACAAGTGTGAGATGCCTTCATAAGAGGATCAGGGGGTTGGCAGGGCACAAGTGTGAGATGCCTTCATAAGAGGATCAGGGGGTTGGCAGGGCACAAGTGTAAGATGCCTTCATAAGAGGATCAGGGGGTCGGCAGGGCACAAGTGTAAGATGCCTTCATAAGAGGATCAGGGGGTCGGCAGGGCACAAGTGTGAGATGCCTTCATAAGAGGATCAGGGGGTCGGCAGGGCACAAGTGTGAGATGCCTTCATAAGAGGATCAGGGGGTCGGCAGGGCACAAGTGTGAGATGCCTTCATAAGAGGATCAGGGGTCGGCAGGGCACAAGTGTGAGATGCCTTCATAAGAGGATCAGGGGGCGGCAGGGCACAGTGAGAGATGCCTTCAGGATCAGGTCAGGCACAGGTGGATCAAGGGCACAAGTGTAAGATGCCTTCATAAGAGGATCAGGGGGTCGGCAGGGCACAAGTGTAAGATGCCTTCATAAGAGGATCAGGGGGTCGGCAGGGCACAAGTGTAAGATGCCTTCATAAGAGGATCAGGGGGTCGGCAGGGCACAAATGTGAGATGCCTTCATAAGAGGATCAGGAGGTCGGCAGGGCACAAGTGTAAGATGCCTTCATAAGAGGATCAGGGGGTCGGCAGGGCACAAGTGTGAGATGCCTTCATAAGAGGATCAAGGGGTCGGCAGGGCACAAGTGTGAGTGATATTTTGTGTGTGGCCATTGTAAAATACATTAAATGAATACTTGTTGACACTTGAAATGTAATTTCACTGTCATTTATATATATATATATATAAATTGGAACACAAATGTCATTAAATGGCCTTTGAAATATTGTTGTAAATGATCCTGCTAATGACGTGTAGGTGCGAAAGTGAGGCTACCTTGTAACAGGAATGAAAGTGAGGCTACCTTGTAACAGGAATGAAAGTGAGGCTATCTTGTAACAGGAATGAAAGTGAGGCTACCTTGTAACAGGAATGAAAGTGAGGCTACCTTGTAACAGGAATGAAAGTGAGGCTACCTTGTAACCTACTTATATATGACACTTTTAATGTGTTCCATCAGACCATGATCCTGTGCATGTTTAATTTATGTAAGAAGAGTTGCAGTATTGCTTTAAACTTTTAAATAAATAGTGCAGATTGTATGCTGATATACACCATCTTGTTTCTGAATTTTTTAGGACAGCTTCATTTTTGTTGAGAAAGCAAGATATCGTTCTTTTCGGTGGTTATTACAGATTGTCATTTTGTAGGAAAAGTCTCGGCACGCGGGTAAAAGAAGGTGAAGAAAGTGGCGCTATCCAGGAAAGAAGTACGGCGTTCGGCAATATGGAGTTGACGTTCAAACTAAAGAAGGTAAGTGTTGTCTACTCTGAGTACCCGAAGTTTCTTCCGGAAGCTTATATTTAATACAATTATAGGACTAAGATATGTTTTTAGAATTTCACATTTCAGTCTTATGGCCTTTCTGGAAACTAAGCTGAGAGGAACATCAAGACAATGGGTTGGTCAATCTCAGAATCCATAATTAAGCAGTATTCAAGTGGCCAATAGATGGATATGCCTGGGAGCTATATAAATGCATAAAGTGAGTTTTTTTTATTAATATGTTGTTATCATGTTTTTGTGATACAGCACAAGAGCCTGAAGAAACACCAGATTGAAGAGAAACAACATCATGCTGAGAGGAAGAAACTACGGCGGTCAGCCGGTCATCTGTCCAGCGACACCAAACAACCACCCAAGTTCTGGCTGGGCAAGAGAGTTGGTTGACACACTGGACTGATTGTTTGGCAGCAATGCCTTGTGGGCATAATATATTTAATCTGATGTCAGATATTTCTTATTCATATTCCTCATTTATATTTTTATTGAGTGGACTGACTGAGGTAATGGAATGCAAGGATGTGTATAAAATTATCTGACAACAGGCAAAATAAACAAGCAATTTTTAATGTGAATAAATATCTTGTAAATTGTCAGGATTTGTTTCTCTTGCATTTATTTCATGACAATTGAAAATTAATGAGATGCCTACCTCACTGTGGTCACAGGTCAGTGAGATGCCTACTTCACTGAGGTCACAGATCAATGAGATGCCTATCTCACAGAGGTCATAGGTCAACGAGAAGCCTACTTCACTGAGGTCATAGGTCAATGATATGTCTACCTCACAGAGGTCATAGGTTAATGAGATGCCTACCACACTGAGGTTACAGGTCAATAAGATGCCTACCTATTTGAGGTCTGTGTTCAATGAGACTGCAACCTCACTGGTTAGCGAGGACTATTTCACCGACGCCATTGGTTAGTGCAACGTCCACATTGACATGGCCAATCAATAGGACTACAAATTTGCTAAGATTTTGACCTCACTGGTCACTAGCAGGCACTGGGCAATTAACTTGAAAAGTTAATTAATTAAATTACAATTAACTCGGAAATTTCTCAATTAAATTAAACTTGCCTATTTATCAGGTCAATTAAATTAACCTCATTTTTCTCAAATTAATAAGTTCAAATGATATAAATTAACTTAAAATAAATTAATAATTAACGTTAATTCAAATAACAACTTTTTGTGGTAAAAAACAGACAATTCAGTGATTGACAGCATTTCGTTAATAAGCATTTTCTAAGAACATATTAACATAATTAGATGCCTTTTGTATGCATTTGGATGTGTGATAATAGTAAATAAATGTCAATACTCTTACATAACACAGTGCAGTGCCAGGTGAGCCCACTGCCACTGGAGCTTATTCAGATTAGCACTGGATGGATAGTGAGATTAGTCAAACAATTACTTGTGTCTGGAACTGTCTTTGATGTCAATTGAGTGAACTTTGGTCACTGTACAGAATGGTCTTTAAAGCTCTAACCACTGATGGCAGGGCAGGGTTAGGGTTAGGGCGGTAGGCCAGGGACTATCACCAGAAGAAGGCATACAATAATGTCAAATAGAACATTATCTGAACGTTAATCAAGATTTTGTCAATTAAATTAACCTCTTCTAGAACAGTTAAATGAATTTCATATTTTAAGAAAGTTAATTAAATTGAATTAACAATTGAAATTAACCCATGCCTGGTCACTAGTTGATATGACTTCCATCGTATTCACCTTTTCCTCATTAATTAATTATGAAGGACACCGTAAATCGGTTTTATGGAAATGTTTAATGTAGGCTTCTTTCTGTACTGAACATATATCACAGAATACAATTGCTGAAAAAATGACTATAGCAACGTTTTCTAAATCATACACAGACTAGTTCATACAACAATTTTGACTTTCAAAAATAAATAAATATTTAACATGATTACTTTGTATGAATATTTTGTTATACTAAAAATAATATGCCAATACATTCAGTATGGAAATAATTTTGCTGTGTTGCATCCCATGATTACAAGCATTGCTGTGCAAATATGTAATCTATCAAGCACAATCATCAAACAATCTGTCAAGTCACGTCTGGTAATAAATGACCAATGATTTGAACACTTGTCATTTTCGTTGGTAGAATCTGAGCACCATTAGTTCATAAATAACAAGGGAGTACAATAGGAGGGGTTAGGGTTAGGGTTAGTACAGGGTTACAATGAAACACTCCTCCATGTTTATATATAACAATAGATCCATTAGATTTAATAATATTTAGCTCATTTACAGAGATCTACTTGCTAAAACAAAACAAAAATACGTCGACACTGCTATCTGCCGGGTAACAGTGTGATGCTATGAGAACTAGGGGTGTAACAATACATTGAACTATCGATGCATCACAATAGTCATTGTCGTGATGCAATACTATCGATAGTAAATTTAACTATCGATAGTTATCGGCGATAGCATAGTGAACTATCGATAGTAACAATAGTTGGCCAAACACATCAGCAGGTTTACTCGTGTTGCTGTAATACTATTCAGACGTGATTTTAAAACTTTATTACATAATGTTTACTTATATACTGACTCCAATGACCCGACGTCAACAAGTGTCGATCAAATCAGCATCACTCGTGGATCGCCACTGTGAAGCAACTGACTCCAACTGGCACCACCCGTCAATTTTGGCTGGGTCCATGTGATATGTAACTTAACTCACATTAAGTAAAACTGGAAAATAAGCATATTTAGCGTCGATGCTAGTATCATGATTATCGTGATAGTATCACAGTAGTAATTACAGCTATCGCGATACTATTGCGATAGTAAAACTATCCCCGTTAGTCACCCCTAATGAGCACCGCTTCAGGGGACGTTTTATTCAGGTCAGGAGGGTGTCATATGGAGGTCATTTGACAATGGATGCTTGACACAGGACACTCCAACTGACATTGTCCCTGTCTGGCATCAGATGGTGACCAATCTGCAACAAAACCATATGTCAGTAGACAAGGAGCGTGTGGAAACTTGTACAAATAAGTTGAATGCTAAGGAGTGACCGGCTGTATTTTTGGGGTTCAAACTGATGAATTTGTCAATATTTTTCTAAAGTCCCCAAAACTTTAGTGATGAATGCTGTCATTAATCATTATGATTACTTTGCTAATAACTGGCTTTGGATATACGACTGTAATCTGACTGTAATAAAAGTTTTAAAAACGTTATCCATTGTTGACCAGCTAAGGCCATATTAGCGTAAAATACACCGTTTTTCAACAATAAATCACTTGCACTGTTAACGTACATTGGCATTTGCGTGTTTTACTCATGTCCTTGACATTGCCAAAACTTTCTTATATGGCTAAACACAACTGGATAGCTACCCACGGCGGCCGTATTTATGACTTGTTCATACAAAATGGCGGCTATCAGCATTTAACTTTATCCGGCCTACATGCATACAGGCCCTGATGTTGCCAGTACAGTGACACATCATTATTAAGGTCACCTTTGGACTAGACAAAAGGGACCTGAATAGCGAGGTGACCGTATTAGCAGGACTAATTTCCAATACTGCATGTGGAAATAATACGGAACTATCCTAGGGTGACCGTAATTGCAAGGTGGCTGTATTACCAAGGTGACCGTAAAGCTAAGTGCCGTTGTATGTCTGATGTAATCACTGAAATGTAAGCGTGAACTGACCTCTGCAGACTTTGGTGACACTGTGACAGTTTGGCTGAGTGACGACTGATGACTGACAACATTGACACTCTTGCTGCAGTCCAGTTTCACTTTCACTTCAGTGCGCGACTGAAATGTCAACAAGGTTCATGTGACTGCCTTCAACAGATTCGGTTACCATGACGACAACATCCGATTCTATCTTGAACTGCCCCCATGTGTAATAATTTTATAATGTAAATACCACCTTTAAAAATCTGGTTTCCAAAATATGTGTACATTGTATTATTTCTAAGAAACAATCGTCTGTTCAGCAAATAATAAAAATTAACCAGTATTTATACATATAAATATATATATATATACATACATATATATATATATCAAGCTATTTTCAAGCCAATTTAAAATACTGGCCAACTGTCATGTAAACAAATGTTGATCACATAAGGGCGTTCATAAATGATCTTCTTAAATCACTGAAAAATACTTTAATGTATCTTATTAATGCTATTAAAAGTGCCAAATGGACATAATTTTACAATATTTTATATGTTTAGATAAATCCATTATGTAAGATCACAGCAGTAGCTACAGGCTAGTGTTACTGTTGAGCCATGTAACATTACTATCAAACCCAAGTACCAGTTGGCACCTCCAACCAACCGTCTTCAATTACAGATGATCTCAATGGCCAGTAAATGTTTGTAAGATAAGTTTAAATATCTCAATACAGATGCGAGTCAGATTGGGAAATGAAAGATACTCACTTTGTTTTCAACAACAAGACATGCTTGGAAGTGATTCCTGTAGGTGTGTAGAAACAGATCCTTCATGTGTTTGATCTTTGTGCTCTCTCCCTGACAACCAAACATACAAAACTTCAATGACATGTTCTTTTATCGTAAAAGTAATAACATTAATATTACATGTAGTAGTGTAGTGTGCGTGAAGGAAGAAGCTGTGACCTTCCAAACCCAAATTTAAGTTGATCCATTGAAATTCTGCACAGATTTGAATGTGGAATCTTTAATCTCTGCCAAACGGATGAATTTAAGACATTTAATGGCAACCAAAGATCGAACACTGTACCACTAATTTCATCCTGGGGTTGAATATGGGACCTTTAATATTAAACTTCAGTGACACGTGGGCAGATTTGAAGTTGGGCTATTTAATCTCAGCCCAGGATTATAGTTAGGCCCTTTATACCCAGGAAGTGTTCCTACCTTGTCTATAGTGCTGGAGGTGAGGGCGTCTTGCAGAACTTCTTCCCCACAGCCTAATCCTGTCACTGTCAACGTCCCCTTTCCCTCTTCCACATACACATCAAGGGTGAAAGGACACGCCTACAACATGAGAACACTCCTGATGTAACACAGGCCCACACACACAGGAATACATGTTGGACAAGTTTTTATTGTCTGTAGACGTGTATATCACAACCACCAATTAAATACCACATGATGTTGACTAATTAGAATCAGTTCCATGAATAACAGCAGATGCAGCTTGCCATAAACAAACTTTCCCAGCAGAAGTTACCATTAATTGCAAATATTTAACCAGAAACAACTTATCCAGGAATGCTGTTTGCTTCCATTCGATAAATTTATATAAAATATTTCAACTTATGAAAATTTAGTTTTTATAATGAAATTTGGTCAGTTTAATAAAAAATATTTCCAACATGTATTCCCGATGTAATAGGCACACATCTACTTGCAAATGTATGCATGAATACATGAAGACTTGCTGAAAAGGTTTTCATTATACCAATGGAATATCCATATTTAAACAGTATATTTGCACAAGTTATGTATAAAATAATTAACTACTGTGATTGATTTGGACCAATCAATTGTTAACAAAATCTATTAATTGGAACAACACAAATGTTAGGCGTTCATTTTGAAAGCTTAACGAACCTTGTTACAAGGCACATGATGGATAGATCAATTATATCACAGATATTATTTTGATCACACGTTTATGCAACCATTATCACCAGCACACGTTTTATGGTGATACAAAAAGTATATGATATTTAAAAGCATGTTCTTGATACAAGTTACTGACTGGTTAATTACATCCTCGCCTTATGGAGTGATGATGAACTAAATATAATCTATCTTAGTAAACTATTATCTTGTAGAAAACTGCACGAACTTCGTCCAACTCGAGCATCTTGTTGTAGCCCATGAAGTTCAAGGTGACCCAGAGGTCGTCCACGTCTCCCTGATTGTCGTCAGCCTCCATTTGGTTCAGCTCTATGAAGCCTTTCTTGGTCAGTTCTTCGTCCTTCATGTCGACATTCTCTGAAATCACACCAGCGACAAATAAAAATCTGGGCTCAGCTGTGAGACAGAAACTGAAAGAGGAATATTGCTTCCTATGTAATGGTTCTTCAAATATAATGTAAACAGAGTGGATGCTAACTATAAGGAACATGTTGGAACTTATTCAAACTGTTCCTTAGAACTCGGGCTTTCTCGGTTCTCTCTTTGGAATTGGCTCCCTCTTAGTGTTAAATCAGTTGGAAATTATATAGTTTTATCATCATTTAAAAAATTGCGTTTATAAACTTACTTAGCTCCCTCAACTGTCTGTTGACATCTTTAATATGCCTTATTGATTTTGAGAATGCGCCTCTGAGCTTGGTTTCCAAGGATTCAGACACAAAAGACGTCTTATTATTATTATATATCCATTGGTACATAGCTCAGTCCAGGCAGAAAGGAGATTGAACTTGTTCCTTTTAAGCAGATGTTCCTTAAATCAAGACTTTCTTTATAATGTGTTCACCGTATGTCATATTTTTAGACTTGAAACAAAACATGAGCAGTGCCCCTAAGCACCAGATTGTTTTCTTCTCAGAATGCCTATACTGTCAATGTCAGTGGCAATGATTCCCGGATGGTTAAACAAATCTGATTTCTTCTTCTACTATTAATTGGCAGTGTGTGTTTTCGGACATTAACACCAATGGGAGTTTAGAGAATGACACCCCAGCTCAGTTTTTTGAACTGTGGATGTTAACTACATGTTGCATATTGGGATTAAAACAATTTTTTGGATGATTTTTTATTTTTTACATTAAAATTTTATTGGGAAACTTTTCAGTCATCACACCTTCTACGACGGCCCACTCCTCGTCCCCCACGTCCTCTCCACTGGTGCGTTGGTTGAACCACGTGAACTCATCTCGACTCAGGAGTCCATTCCCATCCAAGTCACACATGTCAAAGATTTCATGCAACGCCTCCCTGCAACCAGCATAAGCAACAGGGTCAAATATGTCGCATGCCCAAATCCGTCCCATTTAAATCTCACCCAAACCCAAGTTAGAGATGCCTTTACGATATATTTAATATCGTTTGCTCTCGTATTGGTCAAATGATCCTACTAGCCACGTAACCAAAAATTGCTGTTTACGCATTCAAGAAATGTACCAAATTTTTAGGTACTAAGATGTTTTTACAAAGTGGATTTTTGTTGTTCGATAATGGTAAGTACTTCACAGAAAACAACTTTTCTAACAATTTGTTTAACTAAAATGTATGTGTTTATGATTTAATATGTGGATCTCTTACAAAAGTGTTTGCTCACGTTTCTGTTAAAACAGCATACAGTATGCTTAACAAATATTTAAGATGTGGAAATATGTCTAAATAAGCATACAAGCACGTACACCCATTTCCTTTCTGTTCTTGGGATTCCTGAAACAATCTTAGCAGACGTAACTGGCAAGTGATTTACACATCCACATATGAACAAAAGGACACCAGAACTCTGTAAAGTCTGGTAATTTAGGTGGAGCTTTTGATATTTTTGTTATCACTGAGGTTTGAATCTAGTGTGACTTTGGCAGGATATAAACAATTACAATGATGAATTCCACAGTCAAGGTTGGCATTGGAGATTGCTGTCAGATGCTACTAAAAGGGGTCTATGCTAATTAGGGCAGGTACATTTAATATAATGAATACGGTATGTTGAAAAGGCAGATTTTATTCTGCCCAGTATGCAGCTCTGTGTGCAATAAAAACAGGAAACACAATTACACGATTCACACACTTCCAACACTACCTTTTAACGGAATACTACCAAATACATTTAATTACATCTACAGATAACACTCTCAATCGCCAATGTTGTTTGACATCAGGAAAACAAATTGCGCTTACTTAAATGATTTTGAAAGCAGGTATTTGTCGTCCTTTTTCCGCACAAGTTTTGTTTCTCCACTTGGTTCCGATTGCCTCTTTTGGAATCGACAGCCTGTCGTGAATGGGATGAGAGAATACTTTCCCTTCTTCAGGTCACCACGGAATGCATATCGCTGAAGGAAGAACAGTTATTATTAACAAGATAAAATGAATACGCTGGCAATTTGTTAAAGAACAAATTCTGAACACTTATTATCCTAAAATAACGGTTTTTCTTGTCTGAACAGTTTACAATGAAGTCCTTCTTGTTTATTAACAGTTTATGTGTTTTCTTCTTATGCTGAGCTCAACGGGTACATGCCTTGAGTGTTGTCGAGGTCTCACATTAGATGAAAATTGAATGCAACACATTAACTACTAATTGTGTAAATGCCAGTTGCATGAAAAAAGAATGCTTAAAAATCAAATTTGATAAAGATCCCATATAAAGGCAGATTACACATAGAATCCATAGATTCACAATCATTACTCTTTGATAAATCAATGGCTTTGTTGTTTTTAATAATAATAAAACATTTCTCATATAACTCCACATCCAAATAATTGTTCTGGGGCGCTGTACAATGAGTATTAGAAATAACTAAATTAATACATATTATAAAATGCAAATGTGCTAAAATATGCAATCATTACTACTAAAAAAACTATATTGTCTTAAAAATAAATAAATAAACATTGATGACAATCACGCTAAATCCAGATTGTTATATGTCTCACCCCTCTGGCATCTCTCTGCTCCGTGAAGGACACAAGAGTTTTATCGTCTCGCAGGATGTAAAGAGCAGTGTCTATTGGAGAGTCTCCATGGCTACTGTTTAAATCTACAGTACATGTAAAGGTTTCATTTGACACATATTTCATATTTACAAGTTAATGTCAAAAAGGCAGGTGAAATCTAATAAGAGCATAATGTTGAACTGTAAACTCATCCAATACTGTTGAAGGAACTGCAAAAGAAGACATGTTTAGCCATTTAAATGTAAACTTACATTAACCATTTAATGAAATACATTTTTTATGTCAATGCATGATGTCAGCATGATACAATTATGATAACATAACATTCTTTTAATAAAATTGTTAAATAAATTGCTAATTTTCTTGCTAATTTTGGCAGAAACGTTTTTGAAAAGGGAACTTTTGGTATCCTGATTTGTTTAGATTTTAAACAGATTCTGAAAACGTTTATAACATAAAAATGCATGGCATTGACAGCAGGTAATTACCTCCAGGCTTGATGGAGTATGGCTCAATAGTGATCCACACATCGGAGTCCTCAGGTAGGTCCAGATGGTAATGGTGGCTGATGATAGAGGCATCCTCCTCAAAGAAGAACTCCCCTTTGCTACGTGAAAGTGTCCAGTCCTGTAACAGATCACTTTCTGGTGTGAAACAGGCTGACAAGAAAACACACAGAAACCAGTGCTTTGAAGGAAGAATTGTGCACAAGGAGGTTTTTATCATTTGTATAATAACAAAATATTTAGATTCATATTTACAAACATGTATCCATAATGGTAATAATTTGACAAATAATTATTTTGATAGCCTTTATATTGGGATATCATTGATTTATTGCAAACACATTCGACCTTTGCCTGACGGTCACATCGGTATTATAGCCATCTCACGATTAAGGTCTTTTGCATCCGGAGGATGGACATTTTGGTAATAGATAGACTCAGTTAACAGCTTTTACACTCACTGCACGAAAGCTTTTTCAAAGATAGTAAATCTGTTTGTAGAGTACTGTACCTTGAGATGTCTTGGTCGGGGTAGTTTCATGTCCTTGCTGGTGATTGGGGACATCGACTTCTCTTTCAGACTGGAGGAGCTCTGGGAAAGTTTGGGTAGATTCTCTGCCGCTGTTGATAAAATAATCATCCAGTTGTAACAATACACGGCACCCCATTCTCACTCGTACGTAAAAACAATTGATAACTAGTATTGGTGTCAACAACTATACAAAACACAGCACTAAATACATGAAGCTAGCATTTCTTTATAAAGGTATTTGCAAAATGCTCAAATAAAAAGTATTGCAAATAAAACTGTCATGGCTCCACAGAATGTCAGTTGACCTGAGCTGTAGTATACGACATCTCACTACTGAAATCAATAATTGATAATGAAAACATATGGAACTTTTGCCCTGTCACAATCTCTGTCAAATGCCGACTCCTGCAAGAAAGCTCAGACATCTTCGGTCGTCTGGTTCTGTTCTGTTCCCAGAGTTAAAACAAAACCTTGGTCATCTGGTTCCATTCTGTTCCCAGAGCCAAGACAAAACCTTGGTCATCTGGTTCCATTCTGTTCCCAGAGCCAAGACAAAACCTTGGTCATCTGGTTCCGTTCTGTTCCCAGAGCCAAGACAAAACCTTGGTCATCTGGTTCCATTCTGTTCCCAGAGCCAAGACAAAACCTTGGTCATCTGGTTCCATTCTGTTCCCAGAGCCAAGACAAAACCTTGGTCATCTGGTTCCGTTCTGTTCCCAGAGCCAAGACAAAACCTTGGTCATCTGGTTCCATTCTGTTCCCAGAGCCAAGACAAAACCTTGGTCGTCTGGTTCCATTCTGTTCCCAGAGCCAAGACAAAACCTTGGTCGTCTGGTTCCATTCTGTTCCCAGAGCCAAGACAAAACCTTGGTCGTCTGGTTCCATTCTGTTCCCAGAGCCAAGACAAAACCTTGGTCGTCTGGTTCCATTCTGTTCCCAGAGCCAAGACAAAACCTTGGTCATCTGGTTCCATTCTGTTCCCAGAGCCAAGACAAAACCTTGGTCGTCTGGTTCCATTCTGTTCCCAGAGCCAAGACAAAACCTTGGTCGTCTGGTTCCATTCTGTTCCCAGAGCCAAGACAAAACCTTGGAATTTGAGCCTTATTGGCTGCTGCACTAACTATGTGGAATTCACTTCCTGTCTATTTGAAAATCAAAAAAACATTTTAAATATTACCTATCCTCCTTAGCTTTGTAGCACATCCATCCATCTGGTGACAACTTTTGCATTGTACTCATTCATGAGAATCCCTACTTCTTTGTTTTTATTGGACCAATGAGCTTAGATTTTCCAAAGAGAGTGGCGTCAAAGAAGTGATTTTATTATTATTATAAATCCCGGATGCAGCCTACCTCTGCTGTGCATGTCTTTAGTTGCTCTTGGCGTGACGATCGGTCTCTCTTTATTGGGTTTCTGATTGAGTCTCTTCTTGGCAAGTTCCTGACATTCAGTCTGTGTATTCAGCAACATCTTGCTGAACTGGCAAACACAGTATATCACATTGCTTCATTTCCCATTTCAGATGACATCTAACATCTTTAGACCATGTAAAAGTTTGCAAGTGCTGCAACTTAATTGCAGACCCGTTAACAAAAGCAAAGGCATTTCAATATGCATTTGAACTGAATCTAATGCTCAACAGTGATTTTTCAATTGCCCAATCAAATGTATTTCACGTGCAGATCCAGTAGGTTGAATAATCGTTATTATTATATTCTATATTCTGTGTAGTTTATATCATTAAATTATTAGTACCATGTAAGCCTCATATTGTGTAGTAAGCATAGCAGTTTGATTCATATTCACCCTTAATAAGTCTACATTTACACAATTATATATAAAAACAAACAATCTTAAATGAATTCAAATGCATTTACAAATGCAACACCAAAATATTTGCATGCAATAGTGGACACTGCATTTGCATTCACATTTGAATAGTGAAACATTTGCATTTATGTTTCAGCATGCATATTGTTGTGATGTTTGCTATTATGATTTTTAAATCTCTCATGCACTCAGTGAGAAGGCTAATTTCTTTAAGAGAGTGCCTACCTTACTACAACGAAAGATGACCGATAATGTTTCACTTTTGTTGAAACAATGTTTTTTCATCGGATGATTGTTTTGCCTGTCAAATTCTTATTTTTTACACAATTCCCCAAGGTAAATATTAGTGGTATTTTCTGTTGGATAAATTCACAGATTTTGGGGATATTAATAATAACTAATTTCACTGCCAGGTTTAAAACTAACCTCATGTTAAATGGTACCAATTTAGTTTTACAGTAACAGTAACATCCATGTATGTCAATCTGTTGCAAATTTATGTGGTGAATTTCCCTACCTGAACAGTTCAAGTTTTCAGAAAAAAAATGTAAAGTGTCTACAATAGGACCAATCATTTAAAAGTACGGTAGCTCAGTGAAATTTTATACATCTATTTAGTACTTTAAGAGCTATGTATAATGTAAAATTAACATTGTATATGTGGAATTAGGACAGTTTTTTTGTTCCAAATGCATTCTGACATGTTTCAAATCAATGCTATTCATTCCCAAACATGCACCAAATACATTTTGTCAATACATTAATTCAAAGTTGCACTATTCAAACCGGTAGTAAATTATTTGTTTCTAAAAATACAAATTGATGCTTTTACCCCATGAATATGTTTGATTTTTTCACAAATTAGCCGGCACACTGCAAACCATGATGACCTGTTATACATATGAACATAAGACAGTTGTTTTCTATCGGTCCCTACTGCATCGTAAATACATGCACGCCTACTGCCTAATATCCAAATTCCCATGTACAGATAGTATATATGAATTCATGACAACATTTATGTGCAATCATGCATCACACACAGACGTAACAATGTATCAAGAAGAGTGATATCAAAATTAATAATCACTTTGTGTGTTAAATATTTTGGCTATCCATTCCATGTGTTAAATACAAACATGTTAGCTTTTCATTCGTGTTTTAATCTTAATGCCTACCAATTTATTTATCAAAATATCCATCTACCGTAATTACCAATATATTTATAATTTCCATAACTATTTAAGAATATTGGCTGTAGATACAATTAAAAAGTTTTACAAATTTCTGTGTCGAATTGGCACAACGCCAAACAAAAATGTTAATGCAAGAACATAATTAGTGCCACAACTAAAACAATGTTTACTGCTCTGTTTTAGAAGACTCTTTTTAATTTTCGTAAGCAACTAGAACTAGTAGCACAGGTGGGCAGTGATGTTTCTAGATGTCTTCTGTTTTGTGTCATAAGCATGTAGTGATCTGGTGACACAGCACAAGCCTGGCCACATCTGAGACACTTCTGATAACCCACGGTGGGTTTCTCCCACCAACCAAACCAACAAGAGGAGTTCTATCATCAAACTCGGGAGAGGGTATCTACCACAAAAATATGGGAAGGACTCTCCCACCATGCATACAACCAACCTTTTGAACCTGTTTCAGAGGCAATGAGAAAGTGGGTAGGAAAAAGCAACCACTGATTTAATATGGTAGAAATTTTTTACATTTAGTGACCGTAAAATATAAATTCATAAGTGCTATCATTATGTTATATCACCACAAATCTGTGGATATAATCAGTTATACGCATCCTACATACAGCAATACTATATAACTGTAACATAAAGAAAGGAAATATGTACAAAACAAAAATCTGGTGTGTAGAATATACTATAAAATACATTCAACTCGACATAAAACAGTGAAACAAGACATATTCATATATAGTGGGTATATCACGGTGGAAATAGCTGCACCTGCAGTGGAGCGCAGTTGAGATTCGACTGAAAGAACCTGGGTTTTAATCCTGTGCGGCGGTGTCGAACTTTGGGCAAGTTTGTTTACTCTACATTACGTCAGTTCACTCAGCTGTATGAATGAGTACCTGGCTATAGACAGTGGTGGATATTTGTGTACGAATAGTCTTTGTGCATTAATTGCAGTGTGGCTGAATGCTTCCCAGAGAAGTCGAGATGGTGTTCGATTGAACAGGTCTGCCAGGGAGTAAAGTGTAAAGCGCTTCGAGCAGTCCTGAGGACTGGATACTGTGTTATATAAGAACTCACCTTTACATGATATGACTACATCGCAGTTACAGTTATGTTACATACAATTAATTAGAATGTACCAAATTCTTTGTGATAGATTGGTGTTCGAAAATAATCAGATTTGTTCATGAATGTTATTGTTTGAGAGGGAGTGTTTAGATACATACCTCCTTGTAGTCCAGTTTTCCATCCTTGTTTTCATCTACCTCATCAATTATGGCCTGAACCTCCTCTGTTGTCATCTTCTCACCTTTCTGTAATATGGCAAGTCAGTGTGACACTGGACATTGGGACATTTTCATAACATCCCATAGAAAAGATAAACAATTTCAGGGCACTTCATTTGTATGAAAGATGAATTGTAAAAACATAAACAAAGAACAATTAATAAGAGGAGTTAGAGGAGAGAGAGAGAGAGAGAGAGAGAGAGGGAGGGCCGACAGATGGGAAGGGTGAACAGAGAGGCGGGAGGCAGGGAGAGAGGGGGAGACAGGAGGAGAGAGGGAGAATAGAGAGAGGAGGGGACAGTGAGATGGGGGCACAGAGGGGGTAGACAGAAAGGCAGAGGGGGACAGGAAACGAGGGCGACAGAGATGGGAAGAGGAGGACAAGGACGGGGAGACACAGACAGAGGAAGAGAGACAGAGCAACAGAGAATGAGTGAGATAGAGAGAAGAGAGGGACAGTAAATGGTTTCGCACAATGGTGACAGCAGCTAGTTAAAACTGCCATCTGGTAACATATCAAATGCAATTATTTAAATGCTGCAAAATCATTGGTGTTTCAAATTGTCATCAGCACTTACATAATTTTGTAGTAAATTAGTAATGAAACAAATGCTAATAATGGAAACATTACTGCTTAGGTTATGATACTACTGACTGTTAACAATCCAATTTTTTTAATAATGTGGGATTTAATTTTAAACTGTAACACTTACAGTGGTAAGCATCTTCTTAAGCTCACTGTTCGTGATGTAGCCATCTCCGTTGATGTCAATTTTTCGGAAAGCTTTGATGATGTCACTTTCTGTGGTCTGTGGTATCTGATGAACAACTCGGCAGAATTCATCAAATGACATGGATTCTGAAAAAACCCGAAATTTAGTTATAACCAGCTCGCTTTACGTTTTGTACTCACCTGGTACATATTTTTTAATACACTAAGACAGTTAAACCATAGTGTAACAATTACAATAAGATAAAAGGCTTTTCGCTTTTTTCAAATCTGCACAGCTGACAATTTGACATACCACAGAGACCCTCCATCTCAGTTGTTCAAACTGAAGCAGTTTATACTGCCAGCTGGTATATTTCACAACATGCTTCTCACCAGGAGCCAGAGACCTGTCAGTCTTCAAAACTGGCAGATGACTGGCCAAGACAGGTAATTACAACTGATAACACAGGTGGAATTTAGAGGGAGCCATCTGGCCACTAGATTAACTAATAGTTCCAAGTCTATAGGCCCACATTACTGATTATCATTGGAACAACTGGTAATGAAACAAATCAAATGGATCAGTATCAATTAAATATATATGGCTCAAATGACACCTGTTTGTCATAAAAAAAAACTAAACTGGTCAAACATGGCTGTGATTGATGTGAATGGCTTCCATGTGAATGGCTTCCATGTGAATGGCTTCCATGTGAATGGCTTCCCCGGAAGCCGTTCAAGTACTAAAAGGCACATTTTTTTTCTAATTCAAGACTGGCAAAAATTACTTCTGGCTAAAGGCTCGCTTCTTACCTGTGTCACTTTTCCAAAAATTGTTCAGGACTTTCACAGTTGGATTTCTGCCAGCCTGTTGCAAAACTACAACATATGGTTCTCTAATGTAACTTCATTTATAAACATCTCTACTAATGGGTGTGTGATATATAACTAAGTATGACAACAAATGTTACAATATTTGACTTGACTGACATAACTCAATTACACAAACTGGCTGTTTTTTTGTTGGTACCAGCAAAATATTACAACATGCTATAATAATGGTGCAGTGGCTAGAGCATCGAACTCTGAATCGAGAAAAACTGGGTTTGAAATCTGTGCTGCCGTGTCGAACCTTCAAAGGGCAAGTTTGTTCACTCTACGTTGCTCCAGGTCACTCAGCTGTAAGAATGAGTACCTGGCTATAGACAGTGGTGGATATTTGTTTACGAAATCTTTGTACATTAATTACAGCATGGTTGAATGTTTCTCAGAGAAATCTAGATGATGTTTGACTGAACAAATCTGCCAGGGAATAAAGTGTAAAGTACTTTGAGCAGTCCTAAGGATTGGTTACTGCGCTATATAAGAATTTACCTATACTTAAGGCAACATTTATTACAAAGTGTGAACGGAACTTACTTTCAAGTAACTGAGATTTGGACGTAATTACATCAAATACATCTTCAAATGTAACCAGATATGCAGCCTTGCACTCATATTTGAAGTCGGCATCCATTTTCATAATCGTTCATAAATGTCAACAATCTGTGTGAATCAGTCAATACCATTGACAGGTGAGTAGAGAGTTGGCCTCTCTTTGGAGCATCACTGCAACCACAACACAGCAACACATACACATGTAGAGAGGCTTAATATTAACTGTGTGATTAATCATTTCAAGTTGGGTAGCACATATTGAATTCAGTTCTATCAACAGATTTCCCGAGCAGTGGACTTTTTTTTACCAATTTTCAAACGAGTTTCACACAACACTATGGGGACTGAACAGGACTATCAGGTCAGAATATATAAGGTTTATTTCAGGATATGTTTCTTGCATGAAGGCACCATTTAATTGTGACACTGTCACCCTGGCATGCAATGGTAGTAATGATTAGCCAACACCAACAACCTACTGAGCTGATTCAGCAAAATTGGGTACAGTACATTTTGTCTACTTCTACACCGTTAATAGTCCTTTTGTCAAGATACTGACTCCTACAGGGATTTAGATACAAACTGTGTGAATCCACATGACAACTTACATATCTACCCCTTAATTTTGAATAGGATTCTTTGCATAGACATGTACCTGATAGAAGGGACCAATAGCTTTTACTTTTACTGTATCTCTTCTGAAAGACCGAGAGTCAATCCGAAACATTGTGGGGTGAATGAAATGATTAAAAATGGCAGGTGGTGAACTCAAACTCTGGTGCCTTTGTTCGACAGTCACAACGTCCCAATGGTGCTTGCACACGACACATGGGAAGAAAATTGGAAGTGTTCGAGCATGAATGAATGAAAATTAGACACTAAAGCCTATAGATTACTTATCCTTGTGTTTATAGGCAGCTCAACAGCAATTGCTACACCAGCTACGCTATGGCTTAATGAAAGATTGCATTGCATAATTAATAATGCCCCACCCCCAAACTGCAAAGCCAAAAGATAAGCCAAGCAAGACCCAACCACAAGGCAAAGGCCCCAGCCATGCCAAATAGCAGTCAGAGTAAATAGACCGACTGAATAAACTCTAGTCTTCTGAAGTTCTGGGTGAAATTGTTGACTTGTAGAAGTTACAAACAGATCTTGCATGATTATGAGATAGGCACTTCAAACGATTCTACTTGCTACGTAATTTTCCGTGCGCCACAGCCATTCACCGCAGAGCTGTGTCGTTTACGCACCGCCTGGGTAGTGCTTTGTTTTAACTCTTGGATTCGCGTGCTTTTTCTGGTCGCTGACATCATCGGCTGATGGATTCATTTTGCTGGTAAGTCAAAGTTTATTTATGTGTCTTTCTTTTTCAAATTTGACCAAAATTCTGCTAGATTTCATCGATATGACGACATAGCTGTTTTTCATTAGTAAAGTTAGCACATTTGCATTAGTATAAGAAGAAATCGTTTGTGTTTAGTAAGATCTACTAGGTTTATATTAGTCTTAAATCACTACAACACAACAGTCAAAGTACCGGTAGTAGTTTAGAGTTGCTAGAATTGTTTAATTAATAGCCTATTACTATGATACTACGGGCCAAGAATGGTAGTCTTAGGCCAGGGCTGGTTACTGCTTACTCTTGGGTTTGGCATGGCTTCTCATTATGCCATTATTTATGGTTAAGCTTTTACTTAGACTTAGAAATAATAAAAATTTCATTATGCAATAATTTTAATTAATTGTTGTTACCTATTAAATCAACAATTTGTTAGAAAAGTTGTTTTTGACGTCAAATACGTAAATTATCCGATTTAATTTGTTTTAAAAAGTGTTTCATGATAAACAGTCACTGCACAACATTTTGTAAAACATGTAATATAAACCATAAATGCCTTGATCAGATGTAACATCATTCGTTTCATTGTGTGACAACTGACGTAATTATTATAGAATTTCACACTGCTCTCTTGAGTGTAACAGTGGCAGGGATATGAAAATTATTTCACAAGATTTGCATGCAGAATCAAAACAGTTATAAAAATATGATACACGATGGCCTTTTTATTTCACATATTGTTTGCAATTACATGCAGTGACACTGATCTTACACTGATCTGTGTCTGACTGTGAAGGTACCAAGCCACAGAGTCGTCTGAATATGACATCCATCACCTGCCTGCATACGTATACATTTAATCTTGCCGATTACATATCTGATATCTAGATTGAACAGAGTCCATTCAACACGACATGAACATTACTTATAGACATCATGTTGAAGAACACAACGTTTTTCTACAAGATACTGAAATATGAACTTTGCTGCACAGATCTTGCAACCTACTGGCATTAAATTATGAGACAATCAACTTCCAATATTACAAAAAGACTATTATGAGCAGAGCAGACTTCTTCATGGTTTGACTCCATGGGCCATGGGGAGTAAAGCAATTTTGCATTTGGCGCATTTGGATTCAACGACGGAATACTGTGAACAATTTATAAACATTACTTCATCAAGTTCATGTTAAAATACAGAACATTACATTATGAAGCAGTGACAATTGATTACTGGTCTGCACAGATCCTGCAGCATTCATCCATAGTCACACATAGACGCAGTAAACTGGGAGTATGAATATTGTATTTCATTATTATGTATTATTGATATGTTGAGTTTGTGTGCTATTTAGCCAATATGTACTTATTAATAAAGTTACTGTTAATGCTACATGAATCATCCAAAATGATGATGATGATTCAGCGAGCCTCGGATGCAGTTAGGGCGTACCCTGTAAGCGACATGCAGAGGACTCGCCTGACCTCTGTGAAAAGTGGACAAGGGCTACCGGGCCTTGGGCGGTCCCGGTTAAAGAGGTTAGTCCGGATGAGAGTGGGGACGTTGAATGTGGGGACAATGACTGGACGAGGAAGGGAGTTGGCGGATCTGATGGAGAGGAGGAGGGTGGGAGTGCTGTGTGTGCAGGAGACTCGGTGGAAGGGGGACAAAGCGAGAGAGTTGGGAGGAAACTGCAAGTTGCTATAAAGTGGAGCAGATGAGCGAGGGCGAAATGGAGTGGGGATAGTGCTACACAAAGAACTTAAGGATAGCCTAGTGAGTGTGAGCAGAAGGAACGATCGATTGATGAGTGTCAAGCTGGGCTTAGGTGAGACGGTGGTTAACATCATATGCGCGTACGCCCCCCAAGTGGGCTGTGAAGAGGAGGAGAAGGAAACCTTCTGGAGACAGATGGATCAAGAGCTCAGGTCAATACCAGAGGGAGAAAGGGTGATTGTAGGCGGAGACCTAAACGGTCACGTGGGAATGAGTAGAGATGAGATTGAGAGGATACACGGTGGCTGGGGAGTGGGAGAGATGAACGAGGAAGGCGAAAGGGTAGTAGGCTTTGCGATGGCATTTGATTTGGCGATAGGGAATACTTTCTTTGAGAAGAGAGCGAGCCAGTTGGTGACCTACAGGAGTGGAGGAAGAGAAAGTCAAATAGACTTCCTAATGTGTAGAAGATCCCATCTGAAAGAAGCTAAGAACTGCAAGGTCATAAACGGGGAAAGTGTGGCGGCACAACACAAAGTACTGGTGATGGACTGGGAGATTAAGTGTAGTAAGAAAAGAAGACCAGAGCAAGTGACACCGAAGATCAAGTGGTGGAGATTGAAAGAAGAGGACCTAAAGATGCAGTTTAGGGAGAAAGTGTTGGAGGAAAGGAGATTGTTGGAAAACGTGCAGGAATGGTGGGAGGAGAACAGCAAGGTGATATTGAGAGCGGGAAAGGAGATGCTGGGCATGTCAACAGGAAAGAGACCCCCTGGGGACAAGGAGACATGGTGGTGGAATGATGAGGTGAAGGATGCGATAAGAGCTAAGAAAGAGGCTAAGAAGAAGTGGGAAACGTCAGGAAAGCATGAAGACAGAGATAGCTATCGGCAGGCAAACAAATAGGCAAAGAAAGAAGTAGCAAGATCAAAGACACAGGCAATGGACGAGGTGTACGAGGAGCTGGGAACACCGGAGGGAGAAAGATATATAGAATAGCAAAGGCTCGCGACAAATCTACCAAAGATTTCACACAGATAAGACAGATAAAGGATGGACAAGGAGTGGTTCTATGGGAACAGGATAAGATCAAGGATCGGTGGAAAGGATATTTCGATAATCTGCTAAACGTAGAGAACCCGAGGGTAGCCTTTGACGATGGAGTGCCAAATGAAGGCTTAACACCAGGAATTATCAGGGAGGAAGTAGAGGTGGCACTGAAAAGAATGAAAACTGGGAAGGTGATGGGACCAGACGGAATTCCAGTGGAGGTCTGGAAGAGTTTGGGAGAAGAGGGGGTCGATATGCTGTGGGATCTGATGCAGAAGATATACGTACAAGAGAAAATGCCAGAGGAATGGAGAGGCAGTGTCATCGTGCCTATTTCAAGGAGAAGGGAGACATCCAGGATTGTGGCAATTACAGAGGCATCAAGTTGATGTCGCACACCATGAAGGTTTGGGAAAGGGTAATTGACAGAAGCCTGAGGGAAGAGACAAGCATAGGTGAGGAGTAGTTCGGTTTTATGCCGGGCAGAGGAACAACGGACGCCATATTTGCAGCAAGGCAGTTGATGGAGAAACACCGGGAGATGCAGAAGGAACTGCACATGGTCTTCATTGATTTAGAGAAGGCATACGATAGAGTGCCACGACAGGAGGTTTGGAGGTGTATACGGGAGCAGGGTGTGCCTGAAAGTATGTACGTCTTGTAAAAGACACATATGAAGACGCAAGGACGCAAGTCAAGAGCAGTGTAGGACTGACAGGCAAGACCACCATTAGAGTGGGGCTGCACCAGGAGTCCTCACTGAGTCCTTACCTGTTTGACTTGATTATGGATGTGTTGGGCCGGGGCATCAAAGAACGGCCCCCCTGGTGTATGCTGTTTGCAGACGACATCGTGCTGTGCAGTACTAGAAGAGAGGAGGTGGAAGGGAAGCTCGAGGAATGGAGAAGTGCAATGGAAGAGCGAGGACTAAAGATTAGTAGAAAGAAGACGGAATACCTGAGGTGCAACGAAAACAATGACCTAGAGATCCGGTTACAGGGCGAGATAGTGAAGAGAGTGAAGACATTCAAATATCTAGGATCGACATTGGCGGATGATGGAGAATTGGATGCGGAAGTCACTCATAGAGTGCAGAGCGGGTGGAAGAACTGGAAGAGAGTATCTGGAGTGCTGTGTGACAGAAGAATGAACGTGAAGATCGAGGGAAAAGTGTACAGTGGTAAGGCCAGCACTGATGTACGGGGCGGAGACTTGAGCGGTAAAGAAGACACAGAAAAAGAAGTTGGATGTCGCAGAAATGCGAATGCTACGATGGATGTGCGGAGCCACAAAGATTGACAAGATAAGAAACGGCAGAATCAGAGGGAAAACGAAAGTGGGGGAAATATCAAAGAAAGTCCAAGAAAGTTGGTTGAGATGGTATGGACACGTGATGAGAAGAGAGGAGGATTATGTAGGAAGGAGAGCGATGGGAATGAAAGTGCAAGGGAAGAGGAGGAGAGGAAGGCCGAAGAGGAGGTGGTTGGACAGTGTGAGGGCAGATCTCATGGAGAAGGGACTGTCGGGGGAGGAAGTGTACGACCGAGCGACATGGAGGCGAACGTCATCATACATCGACCCCACATAAAAGTGGGACAAAGGTGAAGAGGAAGAAGAAATATATATACATTATATATATGTATATATATATATATATATATATGTCTAGTGATATATATATATATATATATTATACATATATATCACTAGACATTACACGCCACTCGTGTTTGGCGACTAAACCGCGCGCATCCCCAGCAGCTAGGCAGTGCATGGGTGAAGGTGAATTCTAGCAGACAGTTCGATCTCACTGTATACCTGCCAACTTTCTTTTTAATTCCGGAGATTCATCAGCGGTTCAGCACGCTTCCCGTGTGGCGCTGTCTCGGATCTTGACACCGTAAGACACTGGGGGAGGGTGCTGCTGGAGATTTTTCGCAGGAACATCAGCGGTTCGGCATGTCTCAGAACGTCTCCCATGGTGTCGCGTTGTCTCAGATACTGGCTTTGAAAGACGGATGGGATGCTGTGGGAAATTTTAAGTGAAAGTCCGGGAGATTTGCCTCTATCCCGGGAGATACACCCAAAATCAAGGAGACTCCCGGAAATCCCGGGAGAGTTGGCAGGGATATCACTGTTACTTTTGAAATCATCCTACGACCTAGTTGGGATTAAGTAAGGGCCGGATATTTTCATCCGGAAATGAGTCGCACAATACCTTTATATTTAAAACTGACACTATGTAACCGCCGTTGCCGTGAG